>CM077441.1:32710563-33215563 GCA_039654765.1 Mylopharyngodon piceus | reverse complement strand
GCACGGATCTCTTTTGAAATATAAGAAGTAATGTGGTTTGTCCTGTCCGTTTAATCCCTTAAGACATAACTGGCTGTGTTTACATTAATTACGCGTCATAAAACATTTTGAGACGCAAGTGCGGAGTCGCGCACAGCCGCATGCGCGAGCACTCTTCACAAAAGTGCGCGTCAGCATTTAAAATTAAAAGCAGCCTTCTGAGTTTCATATTTTAAATATATAAGTCCACTGCATTTCAAAAGACATAAATGATGACTTCGTAGAGCATTGGTAAGGAAAATAGCGGCGGGTGAGACCGCGCACTGCATGTGTAACATCAAACAAAGCGCGCGTGCAATGAAGCCCGCGAATGTCCATTGTAATTCGCTTCAACCTTTCCGAACTTTATGAATGATTATTTTGCGGAAGGTTCGAGTGGTGTATGTGTAATTGGAAGCAAGCAGAATCCGGGTGTTTCTAAAGCACACTCAGCGTCATCGCGCATCTGAATAAAAACTATAAGCTCAGAATCGATCCAGAATCGTTGGAGAGAGAATCGCGATGCATCGATGGATCGATTTTTTTCTCCCACCCCTAATATATATGATATATGAGATATGATATATGAGATATATGATATGATGTGATCATATATCATCATATATCATAAAATATCATATCATATATATGATATATGATATGAGATATGATATATGATGATAGTCCCTAGATATAATTCACACCTTTATGTTTCTATCAAATTTAATATAATTAAAATTATCTGAAATTCTAATAATATAATAAAATATAATAATATAAAAATATAATATAATATAATATAATAGTTATGATTTCTTTCCATTTTATCATTAAAACAATGCCATGTCTTTTATGAATATTGGGTTAATATAACACCACACAGCATATTGTTAGTCGGAGCAGCAGTTTAGAGAACCTCGATGTCCCCGTCTCCCTCTCTCAGTCTGTCCCTCACACGCTTACTATGATTGATAAGCGAGCAGACGGCATTTCGTCATAATACGTTACTGTTTGAGAAGGGGGCGGAGTTTAGGGCAAGGGCAGCTCGCTATTGGCAACACCCCAACCCGAGATTCTCTCATACATATGCAAATAGGTCTTGTGGCGACAGAGCCAGTCATCTCGCATGAAAGAACAGACGGCCGGCCCACCTAACGCACAGCGAGCCAATCATGAGCGGCACGCATCGGCCCCTCCTCAAACCCCCAGCGGTGTATTTGTGTCTCTGCTGGGCGACAGACAGAAACAGAAGGAGGCATGACTGCATCATTGCCTCCATCACGGAGATAATTTACACATCTATCATCTCGCCATCAGCCCATATTCCCGCTCTCTCTTTCCATCACTATCCTGTCACTATTCATCTCTCATAATAACTTTTGCACAGCTGAGACATGCAAAAACTAGAGCCAGGGACAAAAGCATAGGTATGTGTGTCCAACAATGGCAGAATACAGAGGAAGAGCTCAGGAGTCTGAGTGTGTTTGAGGATGATGCACTCATTTGCCCAATAACCCCGGGTCTTCACCTGCACAAACACACGCATGCTGTTCGTGTTTCCTCAGGCGTGCGTTTACACATGCTGTGCTCTGAGACTCTGGGATCAGCTCAGAAGAAATGTTTAAGCAGGTCTGCATGGTGCCAAACAAACAAACCTGAAAAACAAAACTCCTACTGCGAAGTCCAACAAGAATTCTTCGAATCCGGGTCACGGCACCAAAAAAAGCTTTGTACTTTGTAGCGGTCACATTAGTCCAAACACATCACTATATACTATAGACGCTGGACAGCAGAGGTGATCGTTGTTCTGGAGAGCACTGGAACGTTTTATTCACTTTAGTGAATCGGTTCGTTTGGACAGTTCCTTTCAATGAACAACCTAAACACACAAATGATTCACTGATTCATCTGAGTCATTATTTTAAAAATATTCTAGAAAGCTCTTCTTTTTGTAGTGAAATAAATGTTTGGTTAGTTCTGTCAGCTAGGGTTGTTAGGTTCCTTTGGACAGTTAATTTCAGTGAACTGTTGAAACATAAATGATTCACTGATTCATTTGAGTTATTATTTTCAAAATGTTCTAGGAAGCCCTCTTTTTTTTTTTTTTTTTTTGCATTAAAATAAATGTTCAGTTCTGTTTGTGAGGGTTTCTAGGTTCGTTTGGACAATTCACTTAAATGAACTGCTCAAACACACAATTGATTCATTGATTCATTTGAGTTATTTTTTCACAATGTTCTCGGAAGTCCTTCTTGGTAGTGAAATAAATGTTCAGTTAGTTTTGTTTGCTAGATTCATTTGCGTCACTAATTCATTTCAGTCATTACTTTCAAAATATTCTAGGAAGCTCTTCTTTTTTTAGTGAAATAAATGTTTATTTAGTTCTGTTTGCAAGGGCTGCTAGGTTCGTTTGGACAATTCATTTAAATGAACTGATTAAACACAATTGATTTACTGATTCATTTGAGTCATTATTTTCAAAATGTTCTCGGAAACCCTTCTTTTTTTTTTTTTTTTTTGGATTAAAATAAATGTTCAGTTAGTTCTGTTTGCAAGGAATGCTAGGTTCATTTGGACAATTCATTTAAATGAACCACTTAAACACACAAGTGATTCATTCATTCATTTGAGTTATTTTTTCACAATGTTCTCGGAAGTCCTTCTTGGTAGTGAAATAAATGTTCAGTTAGTTTTGTTTGCTAGATTCATTTGCGTCACTAATTCATTTCAGTCATTACTTTCAAAATATTCTAGGAAGCTCTTCTTTTTTTAGTGAAATAAATGTTTATTTAGTTCTGTCAGCTAGGGTTGTTAGGTTCCTTTGGACAGTTAATTTCAATGAACTGTTGAAACGCAACTGATTCACTGATTCATTTGTGTCATTATTTTCAAAATGTTCTCGAAAGCCCTTTTTTGCAGTGAAATAAATGTTCAGTTAGTTCTGTTTGCTAGGTTCATTTGGATGGTTCATTTCAATGAAAACACAAATGATTCACTAATTCATTTCAGTCATTACTTTCAAAATATTCTAGGAAGCGTTTCTTTTTGTAGTGAAATAAATGTTTATTTAGTTCTGTCAGCTAGGGTTGTTAGGTTCCTTTGGACAGTTAATTTCAATGAACTGTTGAAACGCAACTGATTCACTGATTCATTTGAGTCATTATTTTCTCGGATACCCTTCTTTTTTGCAGTGAAATAAATGTTCAGTTAGTTCTGTTTGCGAGGGATGCTAGGTTAATTTGGACAATTCATGTCAATGAACAGCTTAAACACACAACTGATTCACTGATTCATTTGAGTCATTATTTTCACAATGTTCTCTGAAGCCCTTCTTGGTAGTGAAATAAATGTTCAGTTAGTTATGTTTGCTAGGGCTAACAAACGCATAGTGTTAAGTATTAAACTTTAATTAGTTTACAATGCGTCCAACATTGTTTTGTCAATGTTTTCAAGATGTCACCCACCTCCCAAGTGATTGACAAATGCTTTGCAAATTTGTTTGCCCAAATGATACAAAAAGAGTCATTATTAGTTCAGGTTATTTCCTGCCATTGTCCACGAGGCTCTCCCTCACTAAAGGCTGTTTGTACAGTCTCTCTTTAACTCTTTATCTCTAGCAGAGCAGCAAATCTATTTTATCTGTGTTCTTTTAAAGTGCAAAGGGCATATTTTTGTTGGTTTAGTTTGCTCAGATGCATGTACACATGGTCAACAAAGGAACTGTGCGTTTGTGTTTAAAGCGAGTGGAAGTCTGGCTAATGTGTGTTTGGTTGCATTCACAGCTCTGACCTGCGGTAAACACAGGTTAGTAAACTGTGCGTTTCTCTCCTGCGCCCTCCCACCTCGCAAGCCCAGACTACATCTGTTTTTCCAGATACACACACACACACTTCATTTGTCATGCTGTGATTGTGTGTAGACAAAAGGGCCTGTCGGCAGGCAGATAGTACCGCAGTACTGCTATTAATCACAATTACAGAGAAACCCCACACACACACACACACACCATCAGCACGGCTTTCTTTCTTTTAGATAGCGGTCATGAAAGTTTATAAACATCAGCTCACCATTTTCTCTCGCATTTAGATCATCCAAAAATGAAAAATCACCTGCGCGTCATTTCAAATCGACTATTCTGTGAAATATAAAAGATATTATTTTGCATCTGATCTTTTCAATGAACGATTTTTTCACAAATCAGACTGATGCAGATCTCGAGTTCAACTCACTGACTCAGTGATCCGTTCGCAGCATTAACAGCTCACTGGAGGAGAGATTATCAGGTAATAACGTCTTAAATTTCATTTTATTTCTCACACAAAGGTTGTGTATGGCTTCAGAGACTACTCTTTTGATACCCTTTTTTAACTCATATTATAAGTCTTCAGAATTGCGTCTTTTGTATTCCACAGAAAAAGAAAGAAGTCATTCATGTTTGGAGCGACATAACAGTCAGAAAACAATGTTTTTGAGTGAACTATTCCTTTAACAGCCCATATAGGACCCAACCTGTGTGCTACAGATCTGTGTGTGTGTGTGATTAATGAGTCTGGTGACGTTTAGCTAGCAGCAGGCGGACGGTAATGTAGATAAGTCGTGTGTTTCAGACCCAATAAACCAGGACAAACCACTGACCCCAATGCTACAATTCTCTAAGAAGCTGAATTGTCGAGTCTAGAGGCCGAGTTCTGTGTATGTTTTGTTCAGTAGAGCTCAGAGTGATGGAATTGATTCATTTATTTCAGATGATTCACATGCTGTGTGGTGAAATTCACCTCCATGGTGGTGAGACAGACTTCCTCCATTGGCTAGAATCTCCTCCCGGGCTGCATGCTACACAACAGAAGCAAAAAAGACACGTTAATTCTACTATTTAAGCCTAAAGAGAGAAAGTTTGTTTGTTTTCAAATTTAGCAGCACATTATAAACCTAATGTTGAAACAGAGCATTTTGATGCTTTTGACGCTTTTCACAGGTAAATATTGAGAAATTCACTGATTCATTTGAGTCATTACTTTCACAATGTTCCCGGAAGCCCTTCTTTTTGTAGTGAAATAAATGTTTAGTAAGTTTTATCAGCTAGGATTGCTAGGTTTCTTTGGACAGTTCATTTCAATTAACCACTTAAATACAAATGATACACTGATTCATTTGAGTCTTTACTTTCAAAATGTTCTTGGTTGCCCTTCTTTTTTGTAGTGAAATAAGTAGTTCTATTTGCTACGTTTATTTGGATGCTTAAT
Organism: Mylopharyngodon piceus; assembly: GCA_039654765.1. Classification (NCBI taxonomy): domain Eukaryota; kingdom Metazoa; phylum Chordata; class Actinopteri; order Cypriniformes; family Xenocyprididae; genus Mylopharyngodon; species Mylopharyngodon piceus. The sequence goes on along the minus strand of CM077441.1, from coordinate 33,210,302 downwards.
TTCAATGAACACAGAAATGATTCACTGATTCACACAAATAAACACAAATGATTCACTGATTCATTTGAGTCTTTACTTTCAAAATGATCTTGGAAACCCTTTTTTTTTGTAGTGGAATAAATGTTTAGTTAGATCTATCAGCTAGGGACGCAAGGTTCATTTGGACAGTTCGTTTTACCTTCACGGGTAAATATTGAGAAATTTTGTGCTAGTTTAAAGATCGATGGCTAAACTTTAACTTTCTTGCTTGTGCTTACCTCCACTTTTTCGTAGACGTGAACTGGATCACTCAGACCCCGGTAATTAAAGGCAAAATAGAAATACACACAAGCACCTGCATCATACGTCTGCGTAACTCTGAAAAGAGAAAAACCAAGATAAAAAATTAAGTTATGATGATATCAAGTCCTTCCGGGGAAGACTGCCATCATTTTACACTGACACCTAGTGGAGTGGATGTAGCATCAGGAACAGCAAACATTTTTTTTTTGCAGAATTGTGCCATTGGCAGTCAGCCATGATTATTTTTAACATATTTTAAATATTATTATTATTATTTTTAATATACCTTTTTATTAATAATACTGAATGCACTTTTAGGAGCCATAATTGCGCTCAAATATACTCATGTACATTACATAAAATCAGTTTTCTAATTTTGTTCTGGTATACACACCTCTAATCACTTATGTCTGAGAGGATGAGGAGTGTTTGAGGTTTTTATAATCAGTTATCTTAATACTCTTCCTTCTAAAGCAGATTAACGGCTGCTGTGGGATCTTTTATGACTCCAGGAAGGCACAAAAACAAAGTAAGAGACGCTGACATGCTTTCTGTCCAGGCCCTGCCTTTGTGCCCCTTGACTTTGAGACAAAGTAAGTTTAAGTTTATCTGGTTTTGCAGAGGTTAAATGGCCACATCAATCATGTCACACGCAGCTGGAAAGCAAAAGACAGGAAATGAATGGCTAAGAAAGGCTCTTCAGCCCAAAACTCCCTCTCTTTGTGTGTGTGTGTGTGACAGTAAAGATGAGATCAGAATGAACACAGAGTTCACTAATAGCTATATCAAACTACACCTGGAGATTTTTACATTTACTGAAGAAACTGTGAGCAGTGCTGGGTTATACAATAGCTGCCGCCACTATGCTAAGGTCTTGTGGGAAATTTTTTAGCGTGTTGCTCTTTATTAGTGGTTCGGATGGTCGTTAGACGCTTACTTATGGACAGCAAATCAAAGGTCATAAAGATAGACGCGTGTGTCTGCGTGTGCGTGTGTGTGTGTACCTGCATGTGGACAGCGGAGGGAACTGTACTCCTCTCTCCTTACACTCTCTTACAATCCTCTCCTTCACATTCCTGCACAAGTCCAAAACCCTGAAAGAGAGACAAATTAAAAAAAGATAAATACTAAATAATGTGTTGTCAAGAGGAAACAGGAGTGGCCAAAAAAAAATAACCTAATCACTATTATTCTAAAATGTTAAAATAGTCATATTCAAGTAATTAAAACTATAATACAACACAAATTGAAGCAAACAAACAAACATAAAAACACAACAGTACAACAAAAACACAGCAAAATATAGAACACACAAAAACAAAAGCATTAAAAAAAACATATTATATACATATATTATATATATAAAAAATACAACACAAAAAACAACACAAAAACAAAATCACAAAACACAAAACACAACTAAACTAAAACACAAAAAACTAAAAAAAAGAAAAAGCAAAAACAACACAAAAAACAAATACAAAAAACAAAACAACCCCCCCAAAAAACAAAACAAAATCAACAAAATCAAAAAAAACAAAAAACCTAAAACAAGAAAAAAAAAAAAAAACAAGAAAAAAAAAACCCTAAAACAAAAAAAACAAAGCCCAAAACACCACAAAACAAAACCCAAGACAACAAAAAAACCCTAAAACAACAACAAAAAAACCCCCAAAACAAAACAAAACCCAAGACAAAAAAAAAACCTAAAACAACAACAAAAAAAAACAAAACCTAAAACAACAAAAACAAAACCCAAAACACCACAAAACAAAACCCAAGACAAAAAAAAAAAACCCTAAAAAAAACCAACAACAACACAACACTGTTTCGATGCTTTTAAACTGTACCGCAGGAGTTCACATGCGTGTTGCACACTTCTGCTTTTAGCTCATAATCTGCGTTAATACTAAGAGCTAAAATTACAGGTTCACATGAAGTCTGAAAGTTTGTGTCTTTGTGGGAGTCCAAGTTTTTTTCCTTTCCTTTGTGTCCTTGTGACCTTCCCACCTCCACTAAAGCTTTCAGACAGAGACAACAACAGCAGCAAAGAGAGCGTGGAGAGTGTGGGCGACGAACAGAAAGAGCAGTGCAACAGTGACGCCTAACCATCGCTTACCTGTCCCAGGGCACAGACGTCTCAAACGACTCTCCGATCACGTAGTAGTCCATTCCCAAATCCTGCGCACACACAGATCTTACACTAATGATACAGAACTTTACAGTGTAATTGTTGATTTTAGTCTGCAAACTCAAAAGGCTTCATAAGCAGGTAGATTGATAACCTCGAGACAGACCCCAGACCTGCAATTTGTTTGGGGTCTTGAGGTTATCAAGCTCTCTCTTAAGATACCCCAGCAATGAACACTACCAACAACAGTTACAAACATAGTGTTGAGTATCTGCAGACCAATTAATCAGCCAATATTCAGAATTTTGTAAACTAAACATTCATTCAATTCCAGCATACATATAAAATATATATGTTCGGAGATACATTTATATGGATAATGTACAATCTGCTGTATCATTATCTCAAAATAAACCCTGACAGGATAAACAGGACCACTGACGTAAAGCAATCAGTGATTGACCAATCACAGTCAAGTATTCTATAATAGATACATCACATTGTCTTCATTTTGTGCATAAGCAGCCATTAACAGATATAGATAGATAGATATATATGTTCAAAAGTTCGGGGTTGGTAAGATTTTTTTATGTATGAAACAGTAATATTGTGAAATATTATTACAATCTAAAAGAACTGTTTTCTATGTGAATATGTAGTAAAGTGTAATTTATTCCTGTGATCAAAGCTGAATTTTCAGCATCATTACTCCAGTCTTCAGTGTCACATGATCCTTCAGAAATCATTCTGATATGATGATTTGATGCTCAAGAAACATTTATGATTATTATCAGTGTTGAAGACAGTTGTGCGGCTACATATTTCTGTGGAAACTGTGATACATTTAATTTCAGGATTCATAGAAAGTTCAAAAGAACATAATTTATTTGAAAAAGAATCGTTGGCCTTAATGTCAGTTTTGATCAATGTAATGTTTCCAAGTTGAAAAAAAGTATTAAATTTAATTAAAAAAATCCTACTGACCCCAAACTTTTGAATGGGTGTTCAAAAAAAAAAAAAAAAAAAAACAACTTCCTAAGACATGCCATCAAAACTATGGAAGCTTGTTTCTGCCTTATGCCTTAAAAAAATAATTTTTACTTTTTATCTCGCAATTCTGAGTGAGCTATAAAGTTGCAATTGCGAGTAATAAAGTCCAATTCTGAGGGGAAAAAAATACTGACTTCTTATCTCAAAATACTGACTTTTTTCTCAAAATTGTGAGTTCACGCAATTCTGAAAGAAAAGTCTGAATTTTGAGATAAAAAGTTGCAATTACCTTTTTTATTTTTTATTCAGTGGCGGAAACAATCTTCCATACAAAACACACATCTAGAGTTAGATATAAAAAGTTATTTGTAGTAGCATTTTGGTGTATTTTGAAGTCCACTGAAATGAAGGAGAGTAAAACCATGTGAGGAGCTTCATAACACACCCGCAGATATGCGATCACAAACGTCAGCATGTAACCCCTCTGACCGTTATCCTCTCCTGCTGCCAGTCCCCTAAAACACACACAGTAACAAAACAGAGTACAGGTCACTGGGACGTGAAGAGGAAAATCATATATTATCAGCACACTCAATGTTGCAAAAGAAAGATCATCAAGGCGTTTGTGGTCTGATGAACATTTTCCTTATGGATACACACACACGTATATAGAGGCAGTGGATCAATAAGGTCAGCTGTGGGATTCTCCTTCTATCCATCACAATCGGCCTCTAATTAAATATTCTCAAAATCAAACCAACCTTTAATGCAGAAATCATTCAATCTGTTCACTCTTTCCTCACACACCCATCACTGCCACTGAAAGAGCCGTGATGAATGAGGGAGCATGAAAAGACAGAGACAAACGCCAGAGCTTCCGTATACAATCAGAAAGATCACTTAAGGTCACGGGTCATGACCCTAATGACCCATGCTGGTGAAACAGTAACTCTGCTTCCATAGAAACCTCATAGATTGGAAGAACACACACAAAAACCAATGGTTTCTTACCCGAATTTGGCTGCGATGTCGTAAACCTGTTTCTCGTGCTGCAAAACCTTCCCACGATCCCCCTCAAATAAGAGCGTCGCGACACACAGGTGGTGCGGGTCGAAGCCTTTAAACTGAGAATGGTGTTGCACAGTTAGACAACATAAAAATCAAAAGAGACCCAACGTTATTCTGAAGAAAAAAAAAATATATATTTGTTGTGATAATTCTTTTTCATAATGTATGAGACTTTGACATTCTCTGTCTCTAAATTGAGTTTTCATTCCTGATTGCATTTCAACGCTGTGTGGGCGGGGGAAAAAAACAATATTAGCCAATAAAATCATCGGCTACTTTTCACAAGACAGTCAAATCAGTAGATGAAATCAGTTTTGCAATATTTCTTGCTTTGAATGCAGAATACTGTGGCTGACCAATCAGAATGAAGCATTCCAGAGAGCGGTGTAATAGAGTGCATTAACGCCCGCCCCCTTTTTTCAGCGACACTGGTTCCCAAATATTTTTTCATTAATTTTCCCCATAGGGATTTTAAAATAGTTATAAGCCATGAACCAAGCCAATCAGCTACAAGATAATCACAACATTACAAACTTTGATTTGAAGCAAAAAAGTTTTTGAAAATCGGACAAGACTGTGAACTTAACGGCCTTTAGTGAGGGAAAGAACTACAATCCCATGAAAAGTTACTTAAAAAGTTACATCTAAAGAAAATCTTGATACTCAGGACAATTACTGCTTTTATTTTTAAATAATTTTTTTTTGTATTATTTAAATACGTGCTATATATTTGGAAAACGTCATTTAGCCTGTCCTCAGCAAGACGTCACACTGTAAAATTGCCAAACAAAGTGTTTAAAACTGCAACAAATTCAAAAATATATATTTAAACATTGAAAGGCAGAGATCTGCAATATATCTATGGAAGTAAAATAATGCCATATGTTTTTGAAACAAAAAGCATGTTGAATTGCACTACTTGAAAAAAATATGCATTGCATTAACCGTGCTTGTATTTTAATGCATTGTATTTTTAGGGCTTGCATTTTTATGGGCTGAAATTCAACATGGTTGTATATTTAAGCTGTGAATATTTCAATTCAAAACATTTCACACACATTTTCATTGTTAAAAATGCAATAATCCATATTCACCTTTCAGATTTCACTTCCAAAATATTCATTCTGTTTAAAAATACAACCTATAATATTCAGCAGGCAATTTTCGGTCCGTTTTATTTCGCGTCCTCAAATTCAGTGGTTCAAATTTCAACATTTCACATCCGGGAACTGCAGGAAAAGCAGTAGAGTACTGAGCATAATCTCCATCTGCTGTTAGTCGACCTCACCAGCAGGTGGTGCAAGCGCGTGTTGACGAAGAGCAGAGCACCAGTTAGAGCAAGTCATTCATTTCATTCATTAAAACGGATTTACATTAACGGAGCAAGCGGTAAGTGTATGTGTGATGATTATCAGGGCCAGAATATATGCAGCTGATAAAGCTGATAAAGACACAAAAGTTGTGTTTATATTTAAATCAATGTCTTCACTGTTACTTTCCCTGTGTAGCGGCTTTCTCTACAGTGAACGAGATTATAACGTTATTCTCTGATGCTGATGTACAGTTCAAATGTTAAATCTGAGGTAGACATATAACTTTCCTTAACTTTATATCGCGGCTGTGCTGCAGTACTGGGGTTTCCCTCAATACGTCATACTCCAGGATTCCCCTGCCATCGTGACATATAGAACGCTTAACTTATCTTTATAGACTAAATACAGTGATATAAAACACCACCAAACGCGCACATTATTGAGAACGTAGGCTATAGGCTACAGGCAAGCAGGTTGACTCAGAATATGGACGTAACGCGCAAAGTTTGACGCTAAGCGTTTCCCAGTGAAATATTGGCATAAAGTTGTCTTGACACTGGATGGTCGATATTCGCAAATTTAGGGACCATCTCTAAAGTTACACAAGACATTTCTAACTTCAATAGCATTTGAAGAGAATGACTTATAGTCATAAAACCAACTGTAAAGTGTTCATGTAGGTTTCAGGTATGATGCACACATGTTCTATTCTTGATATTGAATAAAATAAACTGTCAAGTCATATGTAAATATTGTTATATTTTTCACTTAGCCTACTGTATGCTCATACACAAAATATACCATAATTTAAAGCTCTATAGTATTTGAAGAGAATGAATTACAGTCTGTAAAGTGTTCATGTAGGTGTGATGCACAACTTTTAGACTGTTGATAATAAATATGAACTAATGCTGCAGTGAAAAATAGTAATATTTACACATGATTTGACAGTTTATTTTATTAAATATCAAAAATCTACCATAAACCATAATTTTAGATTGTTGATATTAAAATAAATAGAAGCTCATGCAGTAGTAAAAAATTTGCATTTTTTTTTATTTGTCCTGGAAGTTTTATATTTTTATTTTTATTTTATACAAACAATGTTGAAGTCTCTGCGGTCACAGCTTTAACATTTTAACTCCGTCATCCCGGTGTAATAGTTTCTGTAAATAGTTGTGGGATAAATCTTGGCATTTTTGATATGTTTATTAAGGCAGCTATAATTGAGAAAGAAAACAAAATTGCTCCACTGTACAACAAGTGGTTAAACATTCAATTTTGTCAACTCCTACAGACGTCAGCTCCGTCAGGTTTTATGTCTGATGATTGACAAGTGCTCTCAAAAACTCTATATAATGTGATTTAATGTTTTTATGTTTTTGCATATGGGGAATTCTTCTAATGTTGTTCATGATTCTATTTACATATACTGTATATTTGGCCCCAGCTGGACCTTTGTCAACTCCCTCAGTATTTGTCAACACCATCAGTATCTGACTACTCCGTCAGTATTTGACTACTCCGTCAGTATTTGTCAACTCCGTCAGCATTTGACAACTCCGTCAGTATTTGACAACTCCGTCAGTATTTGTCCATTCCGTCAGTATTTTATTTGTCAACTCCGTCAGTATTTGTCAACACCATCAGTATTTGTCATCTCCGTCAGTATTTTATTTGTCAACTCCGTCAGTATTTGTCATCTCCGTCAGTATTTTATTTGTCAACTCCGTCAGTATTTGTCATCTCCGTCAGTATTTTATTTGACAACTCCGTCATTATTTGTCAACACCGTCAGTATTTTATTTGTCAACTCCGTCAGTATTTGTCAACTCCATCAGTATATGTCAACACATCAATATTTTATTTGTCAACTCCGTCAGTATTTGTCAACACCGTCAGTATTTTATTTGTCAACTCCGTCAGTATTTGTCAACACCATCAGTATTTGTCAACACCGTCAGTATTTGTCATCTCTGTTAGTATTTTATTTATCAACTCCGTCAGTATTGTATTTGTCAACTCGTCAGTATTTGTCAACTCCGTCAGTATTTTATTTGTCAACTCCGTCAGTATTTGTCAACTCCGTCAGTATTTAACACAGCCAGGTGAAGGTTTTTGTTAATTTTAAAAGAAAAGAAATGTCTTATTCTTTTTTTCAATTTATTGTGTTAAAATATTAAAACATCAACTGAACTATCATGTCTGATTTACCTAAGAACATTGGTTATATACGTTTAATATTAAAAAAGAAGGGGAGAGAATTAAAGAATTAGGAACTGGATTGTTCATAACCTAACCCATGAATTTATTTTTTTCACTTAGCTCCTTTACTGAACACCATTATTACATAATTGAAGTTACACTGTTGTTGGATGGATCAAAATAAAATACCATGCTTTTTAATGTGTCTGATGGAGTTGACAAATTAAATTTCGAATTAAATAAATGTACATTTTCAGAAAATCCCTTACATGGTTCATTGACTGAGACCTTTGTCTACAAATATATCAGTTTAAAAATAATGTATTATTAAATAATAAAAACTAACTTCTAAAACATATTTTGTCCCTTATCTTAAGAATCATTGATATATATATATATATAAAAATAACAAATATATAACAAATAAAAACAATATATTTTAAGTTCATTGAATATGCAAAAAATATGCAAATATATTCAAATATTTAAGTATTTTGAGAGCGTAGGAAGATCAACTTGAGTGGGCGAAGCTAACAAGATCTTTTGCCACGTTTTGCTTGTTTCAACACTCTGATCAGTGGAATTTTATGCACAGCATCATGGGTAATGTAGTTTTTCCACCACAAATTCAGCTGTTAAATACAATTACTTTAAAACTAAATTGAAATAATGTGAGATGACATCTTCAGCAGAAACAAATACCATGGATTAACAACCTTGTAGCTCACAGTAGGTCTGTCTTTATAGGTTTATAAGTTACTGTTAAAAATCAATTTCCCTATGGATAAAGTGAATGGAGTTTTTACTTAAAGAACTGGACTTTTGCGCTCTATTGCAGCCATTAATTGATGTAAAACTGTACTGACACATTCACGCTTCTTTCTCACCTTTGTTATGTAGAATTTTTTCAACCCGTCCAAGAATGAGGTGAATATGGAGGACACTTGTGGCTTGAGCGCATGACCTACGAAAACATTAAAAACACATTAATCACGCAATCATTTAACACTCTTTTTTCAGGAGTTGTGTACAGTCATAAGCTTTCCGCTCAAAATGAATGACTCTCCAACTGTTCTAATGTCACCAAACATCCCTCAGTTTTGCCCCCTCAAATTTCCCAGAGGCCTTTGTGTCAGATTTATTAGCAGTGTGAACAATAGCGCAGTAATGACTGGAGACACCGAGAGAGAAAGGCCAAGAGGAAACGCGGTGAGAACGCTGCACATGAATCATCCTGATAAGAAATGCCAGTGAATCTCACACACACAGTCAGGTTCACCTCAGAACCAACACAAAATCTCAGATAAATTAAAATAAACTGAAAGCTGACATGAATCTGTGTGTGAAATATATCAAACACACTAGTCATGTCGCTGCCGTGGCCTAACAGATGGCATACTAACTGATGTTGTGCTCACTTACACCTCCCGTCTCTCTCCATCACTTCCTGTCTGCTACACTGTCTCTTAGGGCTGAGCCGTATGATAATACTGTCAAATGGTAGAAATGTGTCATCTGGTAGAGATTTTTCGCTGTCCGGGATACATATATTTGCATGGTTATCACTATTTATGTACAAAAATGACTAAGAAACATGTAGAAATGTGAAAACAGAGCGGGACGTGTCCCAAATAAGTCAAGATGATGATTGTTAAGTAAGGAGCCTATGTAAGTGAACTGAGTTGTTTGTGGATGCTGTACAATGTCACAACTTTTAAATAATAAAAATTAAACTGATGAACAGTTACAGTTGTTTAAATATTAGCATTAGTTCAAATGTGCCTCATCCAATCAGAATTTAACTGAATATTTTAATATTTATGATATAATAAACAATTTATTTACTCATGTAAAATGAGTCTGAAATGTTTTGTTTTATTTTATTGTTTCAGAACTGGTGTTACAATGTGTTTTTGCATATTTGGCCTTTATTGTGATTTTTTTTTTTTTTTTTTTTTTTTTTGCATCCATCGAGTTAGTATAATAATAATAATAATAATAATAATAATAATAACAACAACAACAACAACAACATAATCCAATAAATTGAAGTACCTTTAATTTTTAAAAGTATTTAATTCACTGAATTACACAAAAACGAATATCACAACAGTTTTGCAAAATTCCCATTAATATACACCACTGTTTAAAAGTTTGTGGTCAGTAAGATTTTTTTAAAGAAATTAATACTTTTATTCAGCAAGAATGCATTAAATTGATTAAGTGATAGTAAAAACATTTATAATGTTACAATTACATTTATAATATTTTGAACTTTCAAAGAATCATGAAAAAATTATCACTATTTCCACACAGAAATATGAAGCAGCACAACTGTTTTCAACATTGATAATAATAATATATGTTTCTTGTGCAGCAAATCATCATATTAGAATGATTTCTGAAGGATCATGTGACACTGAAGACTGGAGTAATGATGCAGGAATAAATTACAATTTACAATATATTCACATAGAAAACACATTTGAAATTGCAATTTTTCTACAGTAGTTTACCATGATATAAACTTAACCCTCTGATCATCTTTGTTCAGGGGTCACACTTTGCTCCTTCACAGTCAAAAGTGACCGAAGCCTTAAATGTAACTTTTTTTTTTCTTTCAGAAAAGCCAATGTAATATATTTTTGTTGAATAATATTTACTGATTATTATTATTTATATTTTTGAGGGTATTTTATGATACTATGCAATATTTATACAATTTTCATGAGCTATTTTTCCCCTCTGAAAAGAATACACTATTTTTTTTCCTAATATATTTTAAATTATTTTCCAATTAGAGCAGTATTCCATGTTAAAATAGAGACAAGGCATTTAAAATCCATTTTTTTGAAGGTAGATTAGTGCCATCTGGTGGGAATACAGTACAGTACTATATAGCTCTACATAAAGTGGCTTATAAATTATCTAGTGTTTACAGACATAAATACTTATTTTTATTAAGTTGTGGATTTGGATTTATACTTAGACATTCTCAAAGACTGCTTTTTGTCAAGGTTTAGATTTTTTTTTGTTTGAAATGTTGATTTGAAGTGTCAGTTTTTGCATTAACTTTACTACAGTCAAACCTTAACACAGAGGAGGACATTTTGTTACACATAACATCAAAATTCAATAAAAATGTAACAACAATGAACAGGTATGCTTTATCACAGCTTAAATCTGGGTCTGATCTGATTTCAACCTCTTATTTGAATGTTTTGGCTCAATTTTACCATAATGTTACAGCCACACCAGTTCATTTGTGTGTATAATAGTGTGTTGTGTGTGTGTAAGTGAATGTGTGTTTGAGTGGGTGTGTAACTTCTTCATTGATGTTCGTTTTTTTACTGCTTTGTGGCTGAATTATTGATTTTATTTCACACATTTGCAAAAACTTGCTCTATGTTATAGTCGCACTAGTTCATATGTATATATATATATATATATATATATATATATATATATATATATATATATTGCTGTGGACTTTTTTTCTGCACAGTGGCTGAATTGTAGTTTGTACCACCAAAAGATTCTCTGAGTTTTCGTATTTTTTCGTATTTCCCCTTCATTTCCTATAGCGGTCATTTTTGACCGCGAAGGAGCCAAGTGTGACTATTTTCTTTCGACCCTTTAAAATATCCGAATCACGTCCATGATTTTTTTGTGTTCACATAGCTAATGCGACAAAAGTCACCTAGTGTCATCCCAAAAAAATAAAAAATTTCTAAATGTAAATCATTTGACCGAAGAGGACCAGAGGGGACATAATGTTTCTGTCTTACACCCAGCGGTCCATCAAAGCTTCCAGAAAGCGTCAACATTTACACAGTTTGTGAGGATCCCCACCTTCATAACGCTGTACCATTCCGAGATTACAGCGCACGTGTCTGAACGCACTACAACACTCATTACCTCCCTTTTCTTCTGCTTGTGATTATAACAAAATATAAAAAATAACAGAGCCACACTTCAGGGCTTAAAGAGTGTGCATGCTGCAAACCCCATTATGATTACAGAGACTGGAGTCTTCATTAAAGAGTCGATACATCTCTCTCTCCCTCTCAGAAGTGCAGCGTCGATGAAAACACAGAGCCGTACAGGAGTTAACGAGATCCCAGGAGACGGGGGAACTTTTCCTGATATATCTGGCAACCCCTCACAAATTCCCCCACATCTCCGCATGTAACGTTATCAACCTCGGCTGCACTGTGAGCTTAATTGCTGCCAGGGCCATTTTTCATTGTTCCTGAATCGTGTGTTTGTGCATTCGCTCGCTGCTCAGCTGGTAAAATAATGATCAATTTCACTTTATACGAGGCAGCGCGAGCGGGGGTTCTCCAGAGATAAATTACACCACACCAAATTAAACCACTGGATGTAATGAATACACAAAACAACAACAAGTAATAAAAACAAAAACAAAGCTCTCAAATGCTAAATCTTCCCATTCATCTCTGTGCAGTGGAATATGAAAACAGATAACTGTCTCTAAAGCCAGACATGGATTGATTGTGGAAACACAGGCTCTTGCTCTCATTTATCCCGCGTCAGTTACATAACCAACTCATAACACTCCGGTAATGTTCAGTTATCAATATACAGCGCATCTGGATATTTATGCACTGGATAAAGAATTTACAACTCAACAGAAATACTAAATTGCCTAATTAAACATTGATGCCACTTACAGCAGTTCCATGTGTTCGCGATGTCACAAGACGGCAAAGGTTTAGCTCATGAATATTAATTAGGTTTTGTGCAAATAATTTAAAATGATGTATTGATTTGGAAATCAGATCTGTGGCAGAGCAGTTACTCATATACAAGTCAAACAGAAGTGTAAACAATAACATTAATGTTATAAATGTTTAAAATCAATTAACAAAATAAATTAATAACAATAACATTAAAGCTCTTACACAATGATTTGAGGGATCAATTGAAATGCTCAAATTTAAAATTTAAATTATGTAATAAACCCAGCATTATATTAATAATAATAATATAGACTACCGTTTAAAAGTTTGGGATAAGTACGATTTTTTTTTTCTTTTAAAGAAAGAAATCAAAGGATACATTTATAATGTTAAAAAAATATTTCTTTTCAAATAAATGCTGTTCTTTTGAACTTTATATTCATCAAAGAATCCTGAAATTAAAAAGTATCACTGTTTCCACAGAAATATGAAGCAGCACAACTAGAGATGCACCGATACTAAATTTCTCTGCCGATACCGATAGCCGATTATTCAAAATGATATCGGCTGATACCGATAGTTTGGTTTTTCTTAAGGAAAAAAAAAATCTCTCCCAAATAATGTTGCATACTATACAGTTAACCCTCTCATTTGGTACACTACAATATTAGAGGTTACAACTAACAGCAGAGGTATTATATTCAGCTGCTGTTTATTTTCAGATATAATAATTACACTCAAATAAAAACTGAAATGTATAAAACTTAGTATCACATAAGGTAGTTTTCATAAGCACTTGTCTTCATGGCAAATTTGCACAAACATATAATTAACAGTAAATAAGCTCCTCTCTAGTGTTTTTTTTTATATATATGTAGATCGCTAAGGAACTGTGAACACTGGAAAACATTCCTGAGGTAAAAGTGACATGATGTGACATTGTTCACAAGCTGTTTTATTGACGTCTTTCCGCGGTTGAAACACAAATAAAGTGATTACATGAGACATGATACATTCTGGTAAGTTGTACAATATATTTCAACATACCTTTGATGTTCATTCATGTTTCTCGAGATACAACTTGTATTGAAGAGGAAGAAAAGACTCGCGCTCCGCGCTGCCGCCTGAACTGAGGCATTACAGCGATCTGACACGTCACATTTAAGAGCGTCAAAACGCCATTTATTGTTTGAATTTCATGATAAAATGGACAGAATTTGAAAACTGAAACTTTAATTCTTATCAGAAGTAATAAAGCACAAATCTTTTTGCGATTATTGGATGGGAGGCGCTACAAATAATATTTGATGTAGGAAAAAAAACGCAGACCTGGCAACCCTGACTTGAACTACGGGTGATTCATAGGGTCAAAAAGAGTCTGCTTTAACGTCACTATTTTTAAACTGTTAATGTGTTAAAATTCAACACAAGAGTGATTTTCTTCACACACAGTATGTATGAGTTGCAGTCTGAACACGTCTTTCTGCACCCTTTTGATTGACAGGATATAATCAGCCCTGACCATCGGCAGTTTTTAAACAATCAGCCGATGGCCGATAGTGATAATAATAGCTTTTATCGACCGATACCGATTGTTGGCCGATACATCGGTGCATCTCTAAGCACAACTGTTTTCAACATTGATGATAACAAGAAAATGTTTGAGCAGCAAATCAGCATAATAGAATGATTTCTGAAGTAAATATTAATGTTATTAATATTAATTAACACATTAATATCTTCATCCTTATATCTGCCACTGTCAGTTCCAGGATTTTTTAGCTCAGTAGATAAATTAATCAGCAACTGCATATTAAAAATGATTTTTTTGGTACAGCAGTAATGTTTTGACTTTGAGAATGACAGTTTCTAATTTGCCTTTATATAACTACGATATTTAACAACCATTCAGAAAGACACACCTGTTGTGTGAATAAGGACAGAAGGGCTGCAGGGAGTGTTCAGTGTGTTCAGGACCATAATTATTTATGTACACTCCACACCTTTAAAAAGCATATGCTATATACATAAACATGAATGCAAGTAACAAGACATTGCTTCTTAAAGCAAACAGATCATTGCGTATGTTACGGCAGTTTCTGAGGTTTGTGTTATTGCTGAGTGAATCCCTGTCTGATCTGAGATCAGCCCACACAACACACAAGACACAAGTTCAGCACTGTAACCATGACAACACACCCTGCACTCCCACACGTCATCGTTTTCCCTTCATTATGGCCAGCTTTCTTTGTAAAATACTTTTTGAGGATCCCGGAAATTAAACATATCACATATACGACTGAAACTAAAAGATACAGGGTGCGTCTCAATCAACTCTTGAGTTTTGAGTCTTGAGTTTTCTTCCGGGAACGAACACGTCACAATATTCCTCATTTAAATTATTCCTGCCCAAAATAAAGGGGCGGGGCCTGGTTGAGTTAGTTAGTAGTGTGTTGAAACTGGCGGTTATGTTAAGGGGCGGGACATTTCCCAAACACGATCAATGTGCTTGACCAATCACAACACACTGCTCCAGCCAACCAATCAGAGCACATTGAGCTTTTCAGAAGGAGGGGCTTCATAGAGACAGGAACTAAACAGAGCGTCACTGACAGACTGGGAAGAGAGGAGCTGCAACAATGGAGAATATGAGGAAAATAATGAACATTAAAATGATATAAACGTATTCTTGTAGACCCCATAAACAAAATGATTAACCTGTAAATGAACATAATAGGACCCCTTTTAAATAAATCTATCGTTTGACATCACAAGCGGTACATGGACTAATGCGACTAAGGCAGTCGTCGTCACTATGAACTGTTATTGTAAAACAGCTCTGTGAAGATTCTTCAAAATATCTTTTTTGTTCCACAGAAGAAAGTAACATGGGCTTAAACATCTGATTAGAAGGAAAAATGCAACTCACCGAACTGAAACTGCTCGTTGTCCATTAGCCGAATGGATGCTGGAGCACATCTCTGAAACAAGAATAAAGAAAACGAAATAAGCTCAGACAGAAACAGATTAATAGACGGAGGCGTATAATGACCCTCTCCTACACTTTTATTAACATTATTATTGCTCAGCCAGTATTTTTGTTGTTGTTAGGAAACACCTACAGTACGGCAAAATGATATTCCAATTAAAATATAACCCGATTTATTTAAAGGCAGCTTTGGGCAAAGACAAACGGATGGAGGAGCAGTGTAGGTCCTGAACAGCATAATCAATAATTTCATTTTAAGTTTGGATCACAGTTTGTTTATGGACTAATAAGAAGCAGTGCTGTACAGAACGCTAACACTGCGCTCATCAATAACGGCTACATCAGCAGCAGCGCACAGACTAATGAGAAGGCCAGATCTGAGGCCATTAGCCCGAGTCTGAGCAGAGCTCCGGGTTCACACACTTCAACACACACTCTTCAATAAAGCTTCTTTACTGGCATCAGTCTTTATTTTGACAGCAAATTTTAAGTTTTAGTCAGTGTCTTTTGTCAAAGTCTTGTTATCTTTTATTGTTTGAGTTGACATTAAAGCGTTAGTTCACCCAAAAATGAAAATTCTGTCATTTATTACTCACCCTCATGTCGTTCCACACCCGTATATCTTCAGAACTCAAATTAAGATATTTTTGATGAAATATGAGTTTTTTTTTCTTTAAATTAGTACTTTCAAGGTCCAGAAAGGTACTAAAGACATTGTTAAAATAGTCAACGTGACTGCAGTGGTTCAACCTTAATTTTATGAAGTGACGAGAATACTTTTTTTCTCCCCCCGCAAAAACAAAACAAAAATAACGACTTTATTCAACAACATTTCCTCTTCACTGTCAGTCTGTTAAGCAGTTGGCGCAGTGCTGCGTTTCCGTGTTTACATCCGGACGCCGGCTCATTATTGGCCGGCTCCTGCGTCAGCATCACACGTGCTGCTCACGTTAACAGCATCAGCTAATACTGAGCCGCCGTTCGGACGTAGAACCTGGAAGATGCAACGAAAACAGCGTAGCAGAGGAGAGACGGGGAGAGACGAATTTGTTGAATTAAGTCGTTATTTTTGTTTTGTTTTTGCACACAAAAAGTATTCTCATCGCTTCATAACATTAAGGTTGAACCACTGTAGCCACATTAACTATTTTAACAAGGTTTTAACTACTTTTACCACATTCAATGTCTAGAATTTCGTTGCTTTCAATGGTGGATAAAAAAAAAACAACTCTCGGATTTCATCAAAAATATATTAATTTGTGTTCCGAAGATGAACAAAAGTCTTACGGGCGTGGAACGACATGAGGGTGAGTAATAAATGACAGAAATTTCATTTTTGGGTGAACTAACCCTTTAAGGAGTCAGACAGCAGCAGATTTATTAGGCTACTGTCACTTTAAGAACTAATGCACGGATACACATCTGATTTTTTTCCAACTGTTTACTATCACTTAAGACATAACCAACTGTTTAAATGAATACTTGCCAAAACGGGCACTTTGATATATTTTTGTGTGTATTTGTCCTTTCAAGCGAGATAAGACACGAAAGAGAACTCAATTCAGTACTCGTGTGCTGTCAGAGAGGCGGTTTTCTGTGTGAGCGTTTTGTGTGTGTGCACCTTCCCGAATTGAGTTCTCTTTCACGTCTTCTTGTGCTTGAATAATTTAAAATTGCTTTATTGTTTAAATTGGCACAAGTAGGTGCAAATGCATGATAAACTCTGTCAATTCCTTGAAACTGTCCCGGGCCAGCGTGCAGCACTTATTGTCGAGCCCTGTATTGTAAATTTCTTTGCATTCTCCTGGAGATCGTTACGGTTTACAAATGGTAAAATTTTCCTTGACATCAAATATGAAATTTATACATGTTTTTCTTTTCTCACAGATGTTGACATTTTTTTTTTTTGAATGTTTTAGAAGACACTGAGCAAAGCTATTAATCCGCCAGGTAGATCATTGAAATGTGTGCATCTAACCTCCCTACCATGCAAAGAGATTCATTGCGACTGAATCTCTTCCCAAATCGTCCCTCCATAACATTTTCATCTCGTTGTTATTTGCTGACAAAAAGGTCAATCGATTTTTGTTATAGATTTTGTCATCACAAACTGGTTTATTATAGTTATCTCGTTTTCATCAGTGAAAAAATGTTGTTGACGAAAATTATGAAAATTATTCATCAACGAAATTAAAGGATTAGTTCACTTGAAAATGAAAATTAGCCCAAGCTTTACTCACCCTCAAGCCATCCTAGGTGTATATGACATTCTTCTTTGGATGTGGATGGAGGCACTTTCTTCAGCTCATACTAGTTTGGTAACGCTCACTGCCATTATAAAGCTTGGATGCGTCAGGATATTTATTAATATTTCTCTGATTGTGTTCATCAGAAAGAAGAAAGTCATATACACCTAGGATGGCTTGAGGGTGAATAAAGCTTGGGGAAATTTTCATTTTCAAGTGAACTAATCCTTTAACACTGATTGGCATTGTTGGTTCCATGAAGAAACTTTAACATGCATGGAATCTTTCCATTCCTCAAAAGGTTATTCAGATTAAAATGTTCTTGACGCTCAATAAAAAATGGTTCTGAAGCACTGAAAAGTGACCCAAAATGTTTCTTCTATGGCATCACTGCAAAAAAACACTATTTTTAATAGCGTACTTACACATATCTTCAAAACAATGCTTTTCTTGAAAAGACGTGATAACAGTTGTCAAATATACAGTGAATTCAGCACCTTATATAAGGCATGGTGCTCTCTTGAGCACCAATTTAGCATATTAAAATGATATACCCACATTATAAAATCTGAAAACTAACAGAATATCACTAGAAAATTAGGTTAGCCAACACCTGGCTAGGTTAGTTTTGAGTCACATGTAGGCCTGTACTGACCTGTCTGGCCACCTCTCTCAGGCACGCCACACCCTGCTGGAAGTTTGGGAAGACAACAGAGCCGTACTTCTGATACTCAGGAATGGGTCGGATCTTCATTGTAACTTCAGTCACCACTCCCAGAGTTCCTAAGGAGTGAGACACATATACACCATTGGCATGTGTGTGAACAGACGGGAGTGATGTGGTCATAATGAGTATCACAGCAGTTTTCAAATGAGGTTTGATCTGATTCAGTATTACTGTATCACACACAAGGGCTAAAAATGTGTGTGATTTGTATTTGAATAGTCCTTAACATCAACCAAAGGATCTAACAGTCAGTGAGAGAGCTGTTCGCAGCACACACATATGAAAGGAGCCCCTGACTCTCTGCAGGAGATCTGCATGTTCATTTTCACCTGAACGCTCAAGTTTCTCCCACTACAAAAGGAAGCAAAGAGATTTACAGACTGTGTGTTCTGTGACATAAAGCAGGTCAGTATCAAACGACACACTGGGGGGAGAGCAGAGCCACCGTGGGCCCGGCGCAGCAGGCTTCCTGTCCCAAACCAGCATGACCTCTGACCCCTGAGGGCAACCCTGTCTGCTGCTCTGAGTCTGGGCTTCTAGACTCATTACTGAAAGCCCAAAGCAAGCGAACATATATGAATGTGTAACAGTCCTGTGGAGAGTTTATACGACCCATCATTGAGACCGTATGCTGGATGAAGCTTTATGAGCAGAACATACCTCAGCATCAAAACGCCACTCATCCTCACCCTTCACTCAACATTTCTGCACTAAAATGCTACAGTAAAAACCTGTTGGTAGGTTACCTTACCATACACGGTGTAAATGGTTTAACATAATATGGTCAAACCTATGGTTTTTGGAAGTAAAAACGATGAATTACCATATAATTCATGGTTAAAAAAAAAAAACGTGTTTAGCATCACATTATATTTAATTTTACTGTAAATACTGTCAAATTTATGGGTTTTGGAAGTAAAAACTATGAATTACTGTATAATTTATAGTGTAAATACAGTAAAAGTAAATGGTTTAGCATCACATTATATGTAATTTTACTGCAAAATACGGTCAAATTTATGGTTTTTGGAAGTAAAAAAATATGAATTACTGCATAATTTATGGTGAACAACAGTAAAAGTAAATGGTTTAACATCGCATTATACAGTATGTAATTTTACTGTAAAATACTGTCAAAATGTTTTGTTTTTTTAAATAAAAATATATGAAATACTGTATAATTAATGGTGAAAAACAGTAAAAGTAAATGGTTTGATGTTGCATTATACAGCATTTAATTTTACTTTCAAATTTTTGTTTTTGGAAATAAAAAATATGAATTACCATATAATTTAGAGTGTAAAAACAATACAATTAAATGGTTTAACATCACATTATATGTAATTTTACTGTAAAATACGGTCAAATTTTTGGTTTTTGAAAGTAAAAACTATGAATTACCATATGGTAACTGGTTTAACGTCACATTTTACAGTATGTAATTGTACTTTACAATGCGGTCAAATTTTTGGTTTTCGGAAGAACAAACTATGAATTACTATATAATTTACAGTGTAAATGCAGTAAAAGGACATTTCCTGAGTGACACATCACATATGATTATATTCCAATTGTTTTGTTTCTTCTTATTTTTGTTATCAGTAATGTACATTGGAGTATTTTATTACAATTTAGTTAATATTTTTATTACATAAAATTAATTATTTTATTACAATTTAGTAATTTTAAGGTACAAAGCAGTTTTTGGTAGTTCAAGTAACTTCATATATTAACATTACATCACTTAATGAAATATATGTTTACAAATTTTAAATATACCATCCCCTGAAATATTATCTCTCTTGTATTGTCTTTTTTTACTGGATTGTGAATTTCTGGCAACAACAGGTGCCAGTTTTGTTTTTGTTTTGTTTTTAATCATAAATTTAACAGGATATTTTTACAGTGATAATACAACCACTGCATATAACAATGATTGTTTCGGGTTAAATACTGAACTTCTGTTCCACTATCCCAGTACAGTACGGCTAGAATATTTCTTTAAACGTTACAAAAACCCGGTTTACCATCAAACACACACACACACACACCTCTGAGACTAGAATCCTCACATCTAAAGATCTCCTGACCGCCGTAAAAACAACAACAATAATTCTGTCATCTGAACTTTAGCGCGTCGGAGGGGAAAAGGTGAAACGTGTCCTTCTTTAGCGTCTAAATGCCCCTGACATTACAAAGCCATTAGAGAAGCCAGATGTCCCTCCTAATGGAATCATGAATGTTTAATTAATGCAGATTAATCCTGGGAAACAATCATCCTCCCACAAAGAATTCATATGAGCCGTAAAGAGCTGCAGAACATTTTGCTAAATACAATGGTTATGGCCCATTTTCATCACTTCAGGGCCTCATGAATGGCTTAATGAATTTTTAGAGAGACAAATTAATTTCCTTTGAATAAGGTTGATACTTTTAAACAGAATCATGACACATGAAAAATATCAAGCACATACTTCTGACCTGTTGCCCTGTCTGAGTAGAGTCTGTATGTATGTATGAGAAACATTACCACATGTCATACACTAAGCTAAACATGTTTCACCGCCCCCTACTGGCTAACAGGGACGCCTAAATATAGTCTCAGCCTCAAGTTTTATTTGAGGTAAACTACAGGTTCACTACTAGAAGAGTTTAATTTTCTTAATTATCCATCTATTTTAGATTTATCTGCCTCTAAATGACACATAAAAAGAGAATTGTGGATGGTCACTTTACATGTTGGTCAGACAGTCTCTTGCTTGTATAACTGTGCAGTTGCCTAGAAAAAAAATGCAGACTGGACAAGACTTTAGGATGCTCTGTAAGAGTCCCAAATAGGGCAACATGATAAAGTCCAGTACAACAAAAACTTTGCGTTACGACTCTCTCTGATAAAGAGGACTGTTTCTGAAATCCTAAAGTGATTGATACAATTCAGTACAAACACCCTTTAGCATGCTTATCACTACCAGTGCCCTAAACAATGTCAAACTGAAGTCTAGAGAATCTGTGCCTGACCTTCAATCTAATGAATCCTTGAAGACTCATGATTAAACTTGCTTAATCCAGAGAAAGAAATGCTTGTTGTCATGAATACAAAAGCACTGTGACCAGATACTTCAGGCTGAGATATTCAGAGCATCTACCGGCCCAACGCATACTTTGGTTTTACATGTAGAGTATGCATACAGTACATGTAAATGTCATCACCATAGGACGTGAACAGCCCATTTTTTTTTAACTGCATGCACTTTGTACCCATGAGTTCAAGCATGCTCCTTGCCCCATTTAGTTTGTCCACAAGGTGGCGATACTTGCCCAGCCCATTGTTTCATAGTTAAAAATGAAACCGAATAGACGGAACAACAAACATTTGCTAAGCATGTGCGTCAAAACTGAAGTACACTTTGGGCTTTAGTCAATACCATTTTTTTTTTGACATTGTTTGCCTCCATTTTGATAATTTTATTTAATTATTTAGGGGGCGGGATCAGAAAGGACCACAGTTTGGGATTAAAACTCGGGTCACCTGAAGCGCGACTGCAAACAAATACAGGCTGTCATTTCACCTCAAAATCAAAAGATAGAATTGAGAAATTTTGCATAAAGAAAAGTAAAGAGGACCTATTATGCCCCTTTTCACAATATGTAAAATAAGTCTCTGATGTCCCCAGAGTGTGTATGTGAAGTTTCAGCTCAAAATACCCCACAGATAATTTTTATAGCATGTTAAAATTGCCGCTTTTTGTAGGTGAACAAAAACACACCATTTTTGTGTGTCCCTTTAAATGCAAATGAGCTGCTGCTCCCAGCACCCTTTCAAGAAGAGGGCGGAGCTTCAAGAGCTCATGCAACAACAAAACAGGATAATCTCATGCACTGAAAATGTCAGAAACTGTCAGTAGCGCTGTTCAGTTCGAACCGGAGTCAGACAATAATGCCTACAGAGCCAGAGAATATATGCTGCATGGAGTAGTGTAGTCTACTTTAATTACAGTTATATCTTATGTTGTCACATTGCTTTTATCCATTATTAGTACAAACCTGTTGTACCGGACCCCGTCCAAATGATGGCCAAAACTTTACTGATGAGTTTTATGAAGTTGTACATCACACAAAAGATGAAGCGTCCGTTTTCACTCCAGAAAAATCACAGTAAAGGCCTGTACACACCGGGACGAATATCGCACGCGCTTATCGCCAGCGTTTTTCGAGACATTTTTTTTGTGTTCATACCCAAGCGATTTTTACTGGCGATGCGCAAGAGTGAATGTGCAAATTCACTCCCTGACAGTATATGACGCTTGTGCTTAACGGTAGTGTAAATAAACATATTTATGATATTAATAAAGTTAAAGAAGATAAAAATGCAGATATAAAATGCCATATATGGCATATATATGACATATGAGAGATGGTAGTCAGAAACGGTAGTGCAAATAAGTCACAATGACAGTAGTGCAAATAAACATATTTATGAAACAGACATTCTCAACTATATTTCTTGAATGTAAAAGAAAAAAAAAAAAAAAAAAACAGTAAAAATACAGAAATAATACACATCTATTGGTGTGGCCAAGAACTGGCAGAGCACCCATAGCATGCATCTCAGTCAGCTCCCTAGGTCAGTAGTCAGGGCACTGATCAGGGAGTTGGCCACATCCATTTACAAGATATACTGATACATGACCTAGGAAGCTAGGGAGCTGTTTTGAGACGCAGGGATAGTTTGTAGGGGGCTTCCTCGTCTACTTACTTCCTCTTCGTCGTCTTGGTATCAATGTGTGCAGCATGCTAGGCAAGACCGTTTTGTGCTTGAGCGCCACCAAGTCATGTTTTACTGTAACTTCAGCAGCTCCAGGCACGTGAACAAAGGCGCCGATCTCATTGGTCTGCCAGTTTTAACGCGGCGCGTCAAACCAAAAAAAACGAACCCGAGGCGTTTTTTAAAAAAAATGACGCTTTTACGCCTGGCGTTTTTCATGTCGGTGTGCATACTCACATTGGCGCCCTTTGTTTAGTCACGAGGCGTTAAACGTCGGCGATAATCATGCACGATATTCGTCCCGGTGTGTACAGGCCTTAAGAGCTGAATAAAACGCAGTACAAGAAGTGCGCATTAAAGTCTTATACATAAACTCTCTCTTTCTGGATCACAAACAGTTAGTACTGTTGAACACAAAAGAAGATATTTTGAAGAATATGGGTAACCAAACAGTTGATGGACCCAATTGACGTCCAAAAATACTATGGAAGTCAATGGGTGCCGTCAACTGTTTGGTTACCCATATTCTTCAAAATATCTTCTTTTGTGTTCAACAGAAGAAAGAAACTCATACAGGTTCGGAAGAACTTGAGAGTGAGTAATTGATAACAGAATTTTCATTTTTGGGTGAACTATCCCTTTAAATTGTCAAGAAAAATCCAAATATATCTTTGAGGTGAAATATGACATGTTCTTGTCAGGTTTCTTGAGATTCAAGGTTTCTTGAGGTTTCTTGAGACATTTCAGATACATTCCTCACACACAATGTGCCCATACCTTCTGAGCCCATAATGAAGTGATGTATGTCGGGGCCAGTGGACATGCGGGGCCCCAGACAGCTCTTCTCAATCACTCCTCTAGGGGTCACCATCTTTATATGCACCACCTGGGAACACATCAGATCACAGGTAACATGAATGACCTACAACTACTCAAGAATGATATGGATAAAACACGTCTGAAGTGTGTGGGGTGAACGTTTTAAATGAGCTTTGTATGTTTGTGTGTGTTGAGAGACAGGAAGACATACCAGGTCCTCAATGTTGCCATAGATGTTCTTCTTCATGCCTGAGGCGCGCGTCGCCACCCAGCCGCCCAGAGAACTGAACTCCATGGAGTCCGGCTCGTGGCCCGTACAGTAACCATGCTCATTCAACTACACACACAGACAAAACACAAACAACCTCAGAGATTTAGTGGACCCCTGATGGTCACATGGTCTAATGCTACCATACGGGGGAAAAAGGTGATTTGTAAGTGATTTGGTGGTTCTCATATTCTTTTTGAAACACAGTGCAAACCTTAGAGGTGGATTTCACCGTAAAACAAATCTGAATCTTGCTTGGGGCAACAAAAATTATATATATATATATAAAACCTGGATAAACAAAGCAGCTGGTGAACAGACGCTGAACATCATCGCTGTTACAACATCGTGTATTTTAGCACAGCTGGATCAATGTACTGACCAATCAGCATCCAGAACGCAGGAAGATGTCAGTTTCATAATAAAATGTGACTGTCAATAAAACACAACAGCCTCACAGGAAATGCGTTTCTGGATAAACACAGTGGTACTGAAGTCTTATGGAGCATTACAGACGCGTTTCCTGCGGTCAGACACTCAATATGGAGGGTGTGAGCGTGACAGCCATATACCTGTGAGAGAGCTGATGGACTTATTGATCAGTCTCAGATAAAACACACGCTCCATGTGATTTTATTAAGCAAACCCCCGAGAGACGCAAACACACTTTAATGTTCCACCATCTGTCCTGCATCCCTTCACACCAACACACACACAAACACACA
Organism: Mylopharyngodon piceus; assembly: GCA_039654765.1. Taxonomy (NCBI): domain Eukaryota; kingdom Metazoa; phylum Chordata; class Actinopteri; order Cypriniformes; family Xenocyprididae; genus Mylopharyngodon; species Mylopharyngodon piceus. Next base: position 33,185,071 of record CM077441.1, on the reverse strand, counting down.
CACACACACTGTGAAGGGCTGATTGTGATGCATCTCACACACAAACACACACAATACTACACCACACCAGCAGCACCAGTGGCATTTTTCGACATTAGTTTGATGGGACCATCTGCTGTATGTTTGTGGACAGACAGGAAGACACAAGCAAACGGCCTGTTTTTACCCTTCAGCATGAACATGAATGTTGGGTTTCCATGTTTTATAATGATTTTTATAATGTACAAACTGTAACTTGTGTCCTCTAACCTTACCCCTAAATCACAGAAAACTTTCTGCATTTTTACATTTTCAAAAAGCATCACTTAGTTTGATTTATAAGCTGTTTTCCTCATGGGGACATTTTTGGTCCCCATGAGGAAAACAGCTTATAAATCAAACTAAGTGATGCTCAACAATTTCTGGTAATACTATCCTTGCGGGGACATTTAGGGAATACCTGAACCACACACACACATACATGAATACTTAGGAAAGGGCAGAAAGCTCTTTGCTCTGCACTGAAATGCTTGTGAAATCAGTGTGTGGATCAATGACCTGTCTCTCCAGATCCTGTCCGATGATTCCAGCCTCCACATGAGCCGTTAGATTCTTCTCATCAATCCACAATATTCGGTTCTAAACAAAAGGAACAAATAGCAGAAGACAACAGGTCACTCAGGGAATCTTCTCGTTGTAACATTTGTCAGTGAACATGAGAGCTCTTTACCCATGAATAGGGTAAAATAAGGTTCAAAACAAAGCCTATTCATTTTTTTTTTTTTAATTCGTTTTTATTCATTTTTGCAACCCTGCTACCAAAATGTTTCAAATTATATAGTTTAAGTGAGGGTTTCGAAGTATATTTAGAAACATTTTGTTTCAGGCATTCTTAGAAACTTTGTTTAATCTTGTTATTTTCTAACAATAAACACAAAATAAACATCACAATTAAGCAGAAAAAACGTGAATTGGTAACAGGGTTGAAAATTCAGAACAAAATCTTGGTAACAGAGTTGAGTGGTTGAGCTCGCTGAATGCAGTCAAATTTGTGAAAATAAAAGAGAAAATGGAATGAAAGTATGCTGGAGATGGATATACACTACCATTTAAGTTTGTGGTCGGATTTGCTGCATTTATTTAATCGAAAATACAGTAAAAACAGTAATAGTGTGAAATATTATTATCATTTAAAATATGTGTTTTCTATGTGAATATATAGTAAAATGTAATTTATTCCTGTGATCAAAGCTGAATTTTCAGCATCATTACTCCAGTCTTCAGTGTCACATGATCCTTCAGAAATCATTCTGATATGATGATTTGCTGCTCAAGAAACATTTATTATTATTATCAATGTTGAAAACAGTTGTGCTGCTTCAGATTGTACTGTGGATTTTAGGATAGTTTGACGAATAGAAAGTTCAAATGAACAGCATTTAGTTGAAATAGAAATCTCTTATAACATGATAAATGTCTTTACTGTCACTTTTGATCAATTTAATGCATTCTTACTGAATAAAAGCATTAATTTCTTTAAAAGAAAAAATTCTTACTGACCACAAACCTTTGAATGATAGTCTACGTTGAATGTTATGGGTAACGATGTTTTTGTTAATTAAAAATACATCAGTGTACATTAATGTTGCATTTTAAAGCCAAAGCAAGTCAATGCAAATCAAAAGTCAAGAATACATCAACGTTTAGAAACACTTCCATTATGAGAACACCCTCAACAAACACCTGTGATCGAACATGACTCTCAATCCACCTAATTATAACAGCATCCTTAAGACGGTCACAGCAGTCATTCAGGAAAGACGCAAACTACTCGATTATTAAAATATGCTGGTTTGCAAATCTCTAGTATACAGAACAATACAGGACAAAAACAGTGTGTGCGCAATGCATATGACCCAAGACAGTAAAATGTGAGATACACGATGCAATAAGAAAAGTACAATACAGTAGACAATAGATTATAAACTCAAAAAACAGACTAGTTAAAATGATTCTAATACGCTAGAATGAGAGAGAGAGTGAGATTTAGATTAAAGTGCATTGTGAGCGTGTTCGCAGGACTCAAACCACACTGCCGTTAAACTCAGCCCACATATCTGAGCTTAGTGAGTCAGGGCCGAGAGAGGTCACTGTATGCGTGTAAACCCCAAACCACAGCAACACAAACCATCTCGTCTGACATAGTGTGATGACCTGTAATAATCGTGTCTGGTGAAAAATCAGCACATTTCCTCAAGTGAACAATAAAAACACACACACACACACACAATCACAGCTTCCCTACAGCTCATGCTTTAGCTGGTGTGTGTTTCAGGCATTCTGACTATCACGCTGCTTTTGTCCCACAGGGGTTAAATGCTCTTCAGGAAACCAAAGTTAGCTCCACCCCTCAGCTATCAATCACACCACTGGGCTCATAAAACAACCGCGCTTATGACTCACTGCCTTTCATGTGCATGACCCCACAACCCCCAAAACAGGCCAGCCAAGGTCAGAGCAGCAGATGAAATATGCGAAGGGGAACACAAGAGAGAAACGAAAGAGAGGGGAGAAGGAGAGAAGAACAGAGCGGTAGACAGTACAGAGAGAGCTCTGTATGTATGTACATTTAATATACGCAACATAAATACACACACACACACAGGTGCTGAATGAGTGTCGGTATGTCACGCCTGCATGTGTTGCTGTAAACACTTACCATCTGAGATGTGTCTAAAGAAACAATGGAGCGAGTCTCCTCATGAGGGCACTCTAGAGCACTGGACACACTCGTACCACCTGATCCAGAGAGAGAGAGAGAGAGAGAGAGAGAGATTGGTTTAATATTATAAGGATCTGGAGAGAAGCTCTGTAGAGTATCTGTTCTCCACAGAAATGTCATCTAATTCACACAATTTTACAGCATTTTATGATTAGAAATAAAAAATGTAAACATAAAATGTTTAAATAAAAATACCACAATTATTGTCGGAATAATTAATTAAAATACATGCAACTATATTCTGTTAAAACACTAATTTTCTGTCACACTGCAGATCACATTTAGACAGCCAAGCACAATTTAGGAATAATAAAAAATAAGTATTTAACGGATTTAGGTTCATGTTCTGAATACTTTGTTAAAATTATTAGATGAACTACACTACCATTCAAAAGTTTGAGGTCAAGATTTTGAGGTTTTTGAAAGTATCTTCTGCTCACCAAGGCTGCGTTTATTTGATCAAAAATAGTAAAATATTATTACATTTAAAATAACTGTTTTCTATGTGAATATATGTTAAAATGTAATTTATTCCTGTGATCAAAGTGGAATTTTCAGCATCATTACTCCAGTCTTCAGTGTCACATGATCCTTCAGAAATCATTCTAATATGATGATTTGCTGGTCAAGAAACATTTATGATTATCAATGTTGAAAATATTAATATTGCTGCTTAATATTTTTGTAGAAGCCATGATTTCCACAAAACATGTTTCTCCAGTATTATTTGACAAACATAAAATTCAAAAGAACAACATTTATTTGAGATAGTCATTGTCTTTACTGTCACTTTTCAATAATTTAATGCAAACTTGCTGAATAAACATTCATTTCTTAAAACAAAATCTCACTGACTGCTAACCTTTGAATAGTTGTGTATATCAATAAGTCTTTAACTGTAAATTCACAATAAAAGTAACCTAAAGAAACATTCATTTTGTCATTTAATTCATGTTATTTCCATTTGATTGTGTTCAAAGAGAGAAACACGCTAAACAAACTAGATATATAAGAGTAATATGACGTGCAACAGCTACAGTGTAAGACTTTTTAATCTTGTTTTAATGACACAAACAATATATAAGATGATGATGCTGATATAAAAATATTTTGGAACTACTGTTATCATCATCTCAGATAAGAGAATGATTGGGCGTCTCACACCAAAAGTTCACAGAGACCCTCCAACCCATTTTCAGAAGCATGTGGACGCTCTTCTGGGAGCATCAGATGTGTTTTGTTTATGGAAGTACTTGCCTCCGTAGGGTATCAAGCAGACGTTGTGTTTGCAGGCCAGATCCACGATCTTCTCCACATCACTGTGACAGCCTGCAGAAACAAAATCACCATTATAATACACTGAAATTATTCATACCACTTTCATATCTTAACAAACAACCCTTACGCTCAAAGTACCGTTCAAAGTTTTGGGGTCGGTACAATTTCTTAACATGTTTTTTTTTTTACCTCTCAGGAAATCACAATACTTTATTTTTTTCAGGATTATTTTTATGAAGAGAAAGCATTTATTTGAAATATAAATCTTTTATAACATTATAAATGTCTTTATATATGTCTCAATACCCTATTGTTTAGAATACACAATACTCTCCATCACATTTCTTAGTAAAAGAGAATATTCAGTTACTGTGATGTAAACCGGAATGTGATTATTTCCAGTGGGATTTGATTGGACGGTGAATACGTGTCATTTCAGAGGCAGAGAAAGTGACTTTTCTTCAAGATTATGAAAAAGAGGATTGTGTGAAGGAGACAGGGTAATCTACTGAGGGTGAACCCTGAATGACCGGACGGACGTGGAGATAGAGGAGAGAGAACGTTCTGGATGGGGGCGTATAAAGAGGAAGCACATGATTTGCTGGCCGCTTGGGTTTTCTCCTAATCAAAGCTCAGCCGTTAATCAGAGATGCTGAAATGGGTCCTGTCAGGAATCCACCAATCAGAGAGCAGCCAGAGTCTCACTGGATGGCCGACGCCCCTTTCCCTCTAATTAAAGTGGGTTCTCATGAATATTAATCAGCAAACTGACGCACTGAACTGGATCGTAACCCTTTGCAGTCACTCACTCGGCCAAACCACCATGTCGGGCACGCGTCCGATCCTCCCCTCGCGCAGGGCAAAGATCTCATGCAGGCAGTGACCTGAGAAAGAGAGAGAGAGAGAGAAGAAACACTGTCAGAAAGACAGAAAAATCCAGCTAACGTGCCTGACAGTGAACTGAACCAAAATAAACTGAATCTGAATAATATGAACACATGATCTAATTTATTTACTTGAGGCACCATGTAAGATGTATTAGAAGTAATGCTCTAAACTCGAAATAAATACACCACCATTTAAAAGTTAGATTTTTTTAAGAAATTACTAGTTTTATTGAGCAAAGATTAAAGTGATCAAAAGTGACAGTAAATTCAGCTTTGATCACAGGAATAAATTACATTTTACTATATACTCACATAGAAAACAGCTGTTTTAAATTGTAATAATATTTCACAATATTACTGTTTTTACTGTATTTCTGATCACATAAATATAGCTTTGGTGAGCATTAGAGATTTCTGTATAATGAATAATAAATTAAATGACTAATTTTCATATAAAAGATGAAGAGCAATGTGTTACTCTTCATCTTTAATTAAATTAAAATAAATACATATTTTTCTACTAATATATTTTAGCGTTAGCAATTCTATCTCAATCTTACAAACGCCTTTTTAGGAAATTGTGTGATAAAAAAAAAAAATTGAATGAATTTATTTCACCCCTAAATCAAAAGAAAATCAAAACTAAAAATCATAAAATAATTATAATTTGCATAAACAAAACCTATTTTAGGACCATTATAATTTTTTGTATTGTCACATTTTATCAAGACATTAAATATGAAAATATGCTGACTTCCGGTATGAAACAAATTTCCCATGGGTGAAATATGAGGTAAAACACGCCAAAATTCTTATGCATGCTTGGAAAATTGACAAACTGTTGTAGAATGAAACTAGTTTCTGCCAGACACAAAATTCTTTACCATGCGCTCGGAAAACCCGGTCCTCCGGATCATGTGACATGGACACACCCGCTGCTTTCAGATCCTCCATGAAGGGCTCGTTCAGGTTGGGAGGCGCGACTGCACTTAAATTCAGAGTGGGCTAGAGGAAGACACACACACAGCGTATTAAACACACAATCACACAACACAAGAGTCTGGTGCACAGCTGGATAAAGCACACTGGACTCACTGTCGCAGGAGATTTGTGCTGTAAACTGGCTCCAAACGTGCCCTCAAACCAGTCCTTCAGACTTGGTAAAATCAGCCCACTCAACCGATACCTGAAACCAACAAAACACACACTGATCAAGTCAAACGGTTTCATGAGTGCAAACTGTATCGTTTCCTGAAATGCAGAAAAAACTGTCTAAATCTGCTTTGCCCATGTCAGTCTATACAAAACATGTAATATGTGAGTAAATACTGACTTCAACAATAACTAGTTCATGTCAACTTTACTGTTATTATAGGCGTTTTTGTAAACACTTGAATAAAAATCCTGTTATTTTCTTCTATTTGGATTTTTCTTTTATTATTTTAGTTCTTAAATTTAATTGTAAACAACTAATAACTTAAATTTATTTAATAAATAAAATCAATTTAACCTATTAAATCTATCAAACTCACTCTCTAACCTTATTCTGTCAGATGAGCTCGTGTTCAGTTGCAGCAGTGCAGATTCCAGCCACTAGATGGCATGAGCGCATCACACTTAACTATGAAAAAACTGACCTCACCACAGAAGAGGTGAACAATCCTAGTGTAAATATTTAATACCAAAGTAAAATGATATTATATAACAGCATTATATAAAACAAAAAAATTATAATGTTTTCACAGAAATATTAAACAATGATCATAACCACTATTAAAGGATTAGTTCACTTCAGAATGAAAATTTCCTGATAATTTACTCACCCCCATGTCATCCAAGATGTTTATGTCTTTCTGTCTTCAGTCGAAAAGAAATTAAGGTTTTTGAGGAAAACATTCCAGGATTGTTCTTGGAGAAACTGAGATGTAGTTTTTAGTCCTACCGCGGTACTTCCGCCTACGTCACGCGTGACCTTTCCAACGTGATTATGTAATGTGTGGCACATCTCAGAGCAGTGCAAGACAAGCATTTGTGGTATTTTTTTTTAGAAAATTATTGTTTCTCTCTCGTCTGGATCATGTAGAGCCCTTTGAAGCTGCACTGAAACTGACATTTGGACCTTCGACCCGTTGAACCCCAGTGAAGTCCACTATATGGAGAAAAATCCTGGCATGTTTTCCTCAAAAACCTTCATTTCTTTTCGACTGAAGAAAGAAAGACATAAACATCTTGGATGGCATGGGGGTGAGTAAATTATCAGGAAATTTTAATTCTGAAGTGAACTAATCCTTTAATAACTTAGTACCCATAATAATTGAGCATCAAATCATCATATTACAATGACTTCTGAAGGGTCACGTGACACTGAAGACTGGAGTAATGATGCTGAAAATAGCTATTTTAAAACTTCGGCTTGGTGTGTCATCTTGTGCACACCTACTGGAAATGATTTTCTTTTCATGTGGTAAAATCATTCCACGATTTTTGAGTGTTTTAATATATAGACATGCTCTCTGAACGACTTTTATGCGTTAAGGAGGCTTATGCCAGTGAGACGACATCATCTGTGTGTGTGTGTGTGTGTGTGTGAGATGAAGCAGCGCCGCTCTGTCTGTACGATTACACAGTGTGTGTCTGCACGATTACACAGTGTGTGTCTGCAGGTCCTTGAGACTGTACTTAAGGAGCACGCTGTGGTAAACATCTCCGTCCAGACTGTTATGAGTGCCTGTGTGAACACTGTGTGAAACTCATGTGTGCTAAAGAGCACTATAGCGATGTTTAGAACAAACAATGACACGTTTCAAAACACAACAATTCACAAAATCAACAGCGCATAGCTAGACATTCACATGAACATGTCACAATATAGAAAATAATTGTTAAATGTGCCCCATTATTATATTTTTTTGGTTTCTAGTTTTATTTTGGAGTCTCCTACAAAAAGTGTACATGCATGCCAAAAAAAACCCTTTAATTTTTCTCATAATATTCATTGCAGCATCAGCTCTTTTCTCACAGTGTCTGAAACGGTTCGATAAAGGATTCAGTCTCTCTAAACCCCTCTTTTCTGAGAGACTGCTCTGCTCTGATTGGTCAGATGGTCCAGTCTGTTGTGATTGGTCTACTCTGCTCTGAGTCTAATTCGTATATTTTTTGGTGCATCATACTCACCGTTTGCCTGTGAACTCTGCTTGACCCTTTTTATTAAACAGGAACCTCGAGTCACTGTAACCCCAGCCATTCCACTTCATGACCTCCTGCCTGAAAGAAACAGAGGCCACGAGTTTACATGCTGTTTAACAATATCAATGTCATGCAACCTTTATATATATATATATATATATATATATATATATAAAAACATTCAATCATAAGCCAGGTTTCCACCCAAGGATTTTTTTTTTTTTTTTTTGGCGAAAAAAGGTTTAAAATGTGCAGCGATATAGCTGATGGAAATGCCATTTGTCGATAAGATTTCTCAAATGTCGACACAATCTTTTTTCATTTATATTTAGCGCATAAATTCACACACACCATTTTAAAGGCCAACTGGATGGAAACAGCCTCGAGACAGCAAATTTTGCAAATATTTTTTTGCGCATATTTGCTTTCTCGATAACAAAACATCGCAAAAACTGGATGGAAACTTGGCCATAGAGGCCATTATAGTAACCTGTGGAGATGACCCACTCCTGTCTTTATAGTATGATAATGGGAGCTCATGAACGAATGATAGTATTACTATGAAAGTCCTGAAGATCACACCATTCACTTCTGCTGAGAGTGAAGAGAAGAAAGAGTCGACAGAAGTTACAATAAATGTCCTGCTAACTTGATCCATTCGAGTCACTGTATGAAAGGATTGGCAATAAACAGCACTATTTTAAGTGCACTAAACAGTGTTTTGCAAGTTTAAATGTATTAGTTTATAAAGCATAAACTTGTTCTAGCTTTTTTACAAACATTTTAAGAGTATATAGGCATTTTTACATGTCTGAATGGTCAGAATTTCTTTTAAAAGATCTATAAATAATAATAATAATAATAATAAATTGTTAATTTTGAGTGTAAAATTTAAGTTTAATCAAACGTTTAGCTAAATATTGTCATGATAAAATATGTTTTGGTTTCCCATTTCACACTAGAAAGAAAAAAAACGAATTATTATTCATTTAATTTTAAATTAATTTGAACTGATTTCATCCTTGGGAATTGATTTTATTGCAAAAACAGAACATTGCACAGTTTATTATAAATGATTTATCCGTGGGCATCATTATTATTATTATTATTTTTAATTTGTGTACACTTGTAATCTTTAAATAAAAAACATTAACCTCCCACGGGTCTCCAAGCAACATTCGTCTCGGTGGAGGGCGGGACTAAATATCCTCCACAAATGACTGCAAACTGGCAACTTCCTACAATCCAATCAATTCCCAAGTACAAAATCAAGTTTCACCCTGACATCCATCACAATAGAGAAGAAAAGACTAGCGCAATTCCATTTAATGCCAAGCATAACAGGAATTTCGATCCTGAAAATGAAGGGAATTAATCCCTTAGGTGACTCTTATGGGGAATTTTTTTATTTGAGGGTGGAGGAGATGCAGCATTCTCACGAGCTGTTAGAGACGCAGCTTTATGCGTGTGCGCTTTGAGTACATTTTGGTTTGAAACCTTCCACCATGTCACATTGTCCTTAAGTTATGAAACCTCTCGTTGTGAGGATGTCATCACTAAGGGTTTTCTTATCTCGAGGGCCTTCTTGCAACAGGCTCCTGGTGTCTAGAGGCTCAGGTCCCAAAGTCCAATCGCTCAGAAAAATAACCGCACACCTCTCACACGGTCTTTTCTTGATTGTCTTAGCAAACAGCACTAACTAAAGCACACATTCATTCCTCCAGGACAGAGTGCAGCTGTGATCTCTAAAGCGGAGCGCCTGCTGCGGGACTCACACTAAACACCCGCTGTCAGTGTGCAGAAACACGCGAGCGGCTGAACGCAGGATAGGAATGCAGGTCTGCTGGTGATCTTCTGACAAACAGACACAGTCAAACCCTAAAACTCTAGGTCAGCCACTCAACGCTTCCCTACAGCAAATTAAAAAAAATGTGACCACTCCAGACCTGACAAGAAGACAAAGAGAGGCGCTATCTGAATCAGTTGAAGTAGAATAGTCGATCTACCACAGTGTTTCACCAGACTCTAATAATAGACACGAACAAACCCTAAATGTTCCCTCAATTACCCACAAAAACTGACTTTCAGCCTATGTATTTTCACTCCTGCAAGTGGAAGGGACCAGTCTCATTTTATAAATTATAGGGGTGTAACGATACTCATGACTCAGCTCACGGTTCGATACGTATTGCGATATTTAGAACAAAATTAAAAAAATGAAACTGAAATTCAAATAGACTTATTTTCAAAACATTCACAATTTTCTTTATTAAGTTGTATGTACAACTTTGTTGTACACTTACATAAGAATAAACCATCTAAAACGCTTTGAATCATCATACTACCCAAACTAACAACTCGATATAGTGAGTTAAATTATGCTTTCACTTCGAGGAGTGCATTTAAATGATGTTTGCGCTTTCACTTTGAGAAGAGCCACTTCAGATGATCAATGACAGCTGTAATCAAAGCGTGTCAAAATGACTATTCCCAAACTTTATTAGTTCATCCAAAAATTTAAATTCTCTCTTCATTTACTCACCCTCATGCCGTTTTCGCGTGTCACGCACACACATACATTTGAATTTATTTATTATTATTATTTTACGATGCCTATATGACATTTTTTGGACTTTAAATGAAGGGACAAAATCTGTCAGATTTCATAAAAATATCTTCATTTGTGTTTGGAAGATGAACGAACATCTTAAAGGTTTGAAACATTATGAGGGTGAGTACATAATGACAGAATTTACATACTTTATAAATACAGTAAGCTGAGCCTTGGATAAAACTAACTATATCGCGGGTCATATTGTTTACATCAACGATACACATCGTCGCATTTTTATATCGAGATATAACGATGTATCGTTATAAATTACACAGGAAATTTCTTTTAGGGTTCTTTTTAAGCATATAAACTAAAAGACAAGCTGGATTGATTCATTAGACAAAAGCTCTCAAACAAAACATCTAATTATAAAGGTAACTTTCTTTGAATACAACTAAATTGGTTTGAATGAACCTTGGCTAAATCTGCTGGAATAGTTAGCCTGTTAGCAAACAGGTCTGACAAGTCGGATGTTTAGTCTGTTAACTTTGTTCTAAAGGTGCTCAGTTATTTACACTCAAAACATTTTATAATTAACCATAATTTTAAGTTCCTTTTTATGTGTAAATGTGGAATCTGCACTTTCAGAAGTATCGCGTGCGGACTAAAGTTCCTTCACTCGTGTTTATGTTGGTCACATGAATTCACCATGTGGACCGACAGAAAGCTGCTCGGTCTGAATGTGACTTTGGTGTGAGATGTGCTTCATGCATCACTAGAATATCGACAATATACTGCACTTTACTTTTGAAAAATAAAATTTTTTGTTGAAAATTTTTATAAGCATCCACACCACTAGATGTCAGTGTAAGTCAAAGACGACTGCAATATCGTAATTTTTATTTATTTTAAATTTTGGTGAAATGGTGGCTAATTCATATGAATTTGTACAATCTCTTGTACATTTTTGTACCATCTTCTCACGCCCAACTGACTGCTAGGTCATGGGTTTTTTTTTTTTTTTAATAAAAATCATATGTTCCCATATGAATCACATCAAACGAATTCATATGAAATCGCCACCTCATAAAATAGTTATGTGAATATACACAGTTTCATGCTAGCTTCAAAGAAACATATCCAGCTAACAAAAGTCACGTTAAAGTGTCCCTATTATGCTATTTTAAAGGTTGCTAATTTTGTTTTGTCTCTCCTACAAGCAGGTTTACATGCATCCAAGATCAAAAACACTTTAATTGTCTCATAATATCCATTGCAGCATCAGCTCTTTTCTCACAGTGTCTGAAATGGTTTCATAAAGGATTTGGTCTCTAAACCCCTCCTTTCTGAGAGCCTGCTCTGATTAGTCAGATGGTCCAGTCTGTTGTGATTGGTCTGCTCTGCTCTGATTGGTCACATGACCCAGTCTGTTGTGATTGGTCGACCGCTTACAGCGCGTGTCAGAAACCTAACTGTCATTATCATATCTGAATTTCAGCTCTTGATTCACAGTGATACGAACAGTAACGATGGCGTCGGTTTTACCGTATCAATCTCATCAAAGTGGATTTACTTTGGCAGCAGAAAACAGCGTCTTCTCGACATGAACAACATGAACCAGGGTCAAAGTTGAGGGTCAAAGTTCACCAGCAGCCAATGAAGACCATAGACTGGCATTATGCAAATGTGTTACAAACCTACGTAGGTTCAGCAGGTTGGTTTCAAAAACGTTTGCCTTTTACATACACAAACAGCTATATAACAGCTATACACACTACATGAAAGGTAATATCCTTAAAAGCATAAATGGGGCAACTTTAAAACAAAATGGGACCAAAAAGGTAAAAACGAAAGAAACCATGTGATCTTTCTTGATGAGTGTTACAGTTCTGAGCAACTTTGTTCATGTACCAAGCACACACTACCAAGAGGAAACATTTTAAAACCCTTCAGTATAACGCCGGGCATGATAAGATACGAGAACACTGAAAAGAAAATGTTACTTACAACCACTGGCAGTTCAACAGCCTCTACATCTACCATTTCTCTTTGACAACAAACATGATTCAACACATACAGAAATTCCAGCAGTATCTTATCAATGAACTACACTGTATATACACAGCTGTGGGGCCTACTGTTTCAAAATATTTCCACATCTGGGAATATCTCCCATATGTTGACCAGGAGAAGTCAAGTTAGGGCCTGTCCCAATACCCACACTTGCGATCTTGGCCTGCTGAGAGCATGTGCACATGACAGGAAGTAAGAGTGCAAGACTGTCCCAGGTCTGAAAGATGCCAAAGCTCAAAACACACTAAATCTATCTCTAGTACCACTTCAGAGCGATATCTGAGGCCAAACGAACTCTGGTGCGGGCCAAAGACATCTAAAGTGATGTCACAAGATGCGACTCTAAAAGGACTGAATGCTCAAGCATACCTGGTTCTTCTCTTCATAGGAGCTAAGTTGCCCATTACAATTCGGTACAGGCATTTGAACTGCAGTCTCCTCGCAGCAGATCTTTCTTTGTCTGCAACGGAGGAACTCCTGCTGCTGTTTTGACCCCTTTACACATTTTAGAAGCTCTTTGTGAATGTGTACGCACATACAACGAGCACATTTAGCGCAGCACACAGCATTGTTTTGGATGTTCGGTAAGTTGAGTGACCTTATTCTTAATCATTTTGTTTTGTATCTTTAGTTTCAGTGTGAACGCTAAATGTATCTTATTTTGGGGGTTCAAACAAACCAAGAGAACTGAACTATAAGGATTTTTGTAAATAATGCTCTGTAAAAACATCATGTTGTAAGTGGGTCATTGACGAATAAGGTTTTTAAAAGTGTAAAAAAAAAAAAAAAAACATAATGGAGATATAATCAATTTTGAAGTTTTATTAAGTGTTAACAATGAGATTGTGGTTTTTATAATCAATTAACACTGCTTTTGACATTTTTTACAAGATGGACAAAATGTGTCACCAAAAAAGTCATTTGGTTTAACAAAAATTTTGATTTTACCGAATGACACTTTTGGTTATACCGAATGACGATATTTTCAAACAATGCTAACAGACTGATATCTAGCTAGCTAACAAAAGGACAATCAAACATTTTATATTTAGTAGAAGTTTTTAAAATATTACAACATTTTCCATGTTTTATAGTGGTTGTACCGAATGACCTGATGTTTCGGGACATGCGTATGAGCAAGTGAAAACATGAATTTTTCAAATAGTTAAGATAGAGTTAGTTACTTCATGACCATGTGGTCCTTTGCAGGTGTCTGAATGATGTCACATACTGTCACATGATATTGACAGCATGACTTGATCCAAAATGATCCCTTTATATTGGTTACTCCGAATGACATCAATGAAATTCATTTTTTCCGACATTCTTTCTCATAACAAAGCAACGACTTCTACACATCATTAATGTTGATATATGATGTTATAAAATCATGCCAGAATAAAAACTATATACATTTATTACATTTTGAGATATTTCAATCACAAATGAAATGGCTGTATTGACCTTTGGACGGTTAAACTGTATGACCTTTTGACACTTTAAAATCTTTAAAATACCTTTATATGTAGCAAAATATAATTAAATCTAGAGATGCACCGATGTATCGGCCAACAATCGGTATCGGCCGATAAAAGCTATTATTATCACTATCGGCCATCGGCTGATTGTTTAAAAACTGCCGATGATCAGGGCTGATTATATCAAAAGGGTGCGGAAAGACGTGTTCAGACTGCAACTCATACATACTGTGTGTGAAGAAAATCACTCTTGTGTTGAATTTTAACGCATTAACAGTTTAAAAATAGTGACGTTAAAGCAGGCTCTTTTTGACCCTATGAATCACCCGTAGTTCAAGCCAGGGTTGCCAAGTTTTTTTTTTTCCTACATCAAATATTATTTGTAGCGCCTCCCATTCAATAATCGCAAAAAGATTTGTGCTTTATTACTTCTGATAAGAATTAAAGTTTCAGTTTTCAAATTCTGTCCATTTTATCATTTAATTCAAACAATAAATGGCGTTTTGGCGCTCTTAAATGTGACGTGTCAGATCGCTGTAACGCCTCAGTTCAGGCGGCAGCGCGGAGCGCGAGTCTTTTCTTCCTCTTCAATACAAGTTATATCTCGAAAAACATGAATGAACATCAAAGGTATGTTGAAATATATTGTACAACTTACCAGAATGTATCATGTCTCATGTAATCACTTTATTTGTGTTTCAACCACGGAAAGACGTCAATAAAACAGCTTGTGAACAATATGTCACATCATGTCACTTTTACCTCAGGAATGTTTTCCAGTGTTCACAGTTCCTTAGCTATCTACATACAAAAAAACACTAGAGAGGAGCTTATTTACTGTTAATTATATGTTTGTGCAAATTTGCCATGAAGACAAGTGCTTATGAAAACTACCTTATGTGATACTAAGTTTTATACATTTCAGTTTTTATTTGAGTGTAATTATTATATCTGAAAGTAAACAGCAGCTGAATATAATACCTCTGCTGTTAGTTGTAACCTCTAATATTGTAGTGTACCAAATGAGAAGGTTCCCTGTATAGTTTGCAACATTATTTGTGAGAGATTTTTTTTTTTCCTTAAAGAAAAACCAAACTATCGGTATCGGCAGAGAAATTTAGTATCATTGCACCTCTAATTAAAACCTTTTAGATTCAATAAAAGAGATCTAGTTGTACTACCTTATATACTTTGGATGTCATATATTTGTTTTTTTATTATTATTATTAAGGCCTTTGAACAAAAAAAAGACACGTCACGTCATTGACCCAAGTGTGTCCCATCGAGTAATCAAAAGTTCGACACACACACATTTGTGGTCCTTCACGCCCACTTGAACCAAATACAGGAAATACATCATGTAGGTAGACAAGTGGTTAAGTGCAAAGACCGCAAGTGTGGGCTCATACTGGGAAGTTCAGATTGAGAAAACATTTGTGATCTGTACTATCTGTAGTGGCCTAACTGCCTGAGAAAACAGCATGGCCAAAAAAAGCATCTACATACAAAATTTCTCTGCTGGGTCTCAGTAGGTCAAAGGTTATTTCACCTCGTGTCCAGCACTAGATGGCAGCACAGCACCGTTAGCATATACAAAGTCAGGCCACCCCAGCACTCATCCAATCAGAGCACAGCACTGCCATACTAACTTTTGACATACAAAAAAAAAAAACTTGTGGGGAGATCATCACCTCATGTTTACATTCATAACGGATTGCAGCACCAATAATCTATCCACTAACTTGCAAGAGGAAAGTGATAACAGCCATCACAGATATAAAAACTTTAAAGAAAGAAAAGCACAGAACATGTGCACAATCACAACAGCAGTGCTCTAGAAAGGTAGATGAGACAAGTGCTTAGTCTATGAGCCTCAAGCCAGTGCTGTTGAAACTACAGAAATAACCAACGCCCTTTCTGTTTACAGAAGCATCATCATCACTTCCAATGAAAGCATGTCTGAACACAGGAAACAAGATGATATCAATCTTTCTAGACCAAAGGCCCCTCAAAACCAGACTTTCAGCGACCTCCAGAATAAAAAAGATTTAAGTAACACTTTAAATAGCTTTCATTAAAGGGTTAGTTCAAATTCTGTCATTTATTACTCACCCTCATGCCGTTCTACACCCATAAGACCTTCGTTAATCTTCGGAACACAAATTAAGAGATTTTTGTTGAAATCCGATGGCTCAGTGAGGCCTCCATAGCCAGCAATGACATTTCCTCTCTCAAGATCCATTAATGTACTAAAAACATATTTAAATCAGTTCATGTGAGTACAGTAGTTCAATATTAATATTATAAAGCGACGAGAATATTTTTGGTGCGCCAAAAAAAACAAAATAACGACTTATATAGTGATGGCCGATTTCAAAACACTGCTTCAGAAAGCTTCAGAGCATTATGAATCAGCGTATCGAATCATGATTCGGATCGCGCGTCAAACCGCCAAACTGCTGAAATCACGTGACTTTGGCGCTCCGAACCGCTGATTTGACACGCTGATTCATAAGCTTCCTGAAGCAGTGTTTTGAAATCGGCCATCACTATACAAGTCGTTATTTTGTTTTTTTTGGCGCACTAAAAATATTCTCGTTGCTTTATAATATTAATATTGAACCACTGTACTCACATGAACTGATTTAAATATGTTTTTAGTACATTAACGGCATGAGGGTGAGTAATAAATGACATTATTTTCATTTTTGGGTGAACTAACCCTTTAAGCACATTATCTCTTAACGGGTGATTTAAATGGATAGTTCACTCAAAAATGAAAATTCTGTCATCACTGAATCTCCCTCAAGTTGTTCAAACCTGTATAAATTTCTATGTTCTGCTGAACACAAAAGATGATATTTGGAAGAATGTTTGTAACCAAACAGATTTCGCCCCCATTGACTGCCATAGTATTTATTTTCCTAATTTGGTGGTCAATGGGGACGAGAAACTGTTTGGTTACAAACATTCTTCCAAATATCTTTGTGTTCAGCAGAACAAAGAAATTCATACAGGTTTGGAACAACTTGAGGGTGAGTAAATGATGACAATTTTCATTTTTGGGTGAACTATCCCTTTAAGAGTTGGAAATCAGTTCGAAAGGTCGCTATATTCTCCACAGATCCACTGAACACTTTCAGGGACCCCTAGTTGTTGCTCATAAAACTTTTTCCATAGCACTTATTTGACAGATTAACTTTTTTTCAAACGATGAAACTGGCTGTCAAGCCCCAAAAAGCACCATGTGACTCGTGCAACGTATATTCAGATAGATTTGAGTGAGGAACAGACCCAAATGTAACTAGAAATTTGCCCTGGTTCTTAAATCTCGTTTACTTGAGGCTGAGTAGATGACGACAGAAATTATTTTTGGGTGACCTATAGCTTTAAGGGCTGAAGAGAGTTCATAATGGAGGAACCAGCAGCCCTGTGACAGGCGTCTTCTTCAGTACCGGTTTGGTCGCTGCGAGTATAACCCCAATGATCTGTGCAATGAGCACAATGCCTTATGAAAAAAGAAAACCCGAAGATGAGAATGTGTCCATCAGTGTGTGCAGATATCGCGCGCCACCGCACCCGCCTCCGGGATGTGAATGGACACTTTGTTTAGATCCAGCTCTCGAGCGCAGCGCGCGCACACTGATACAATGCTACACCCGCCGCTGCAGTGCTCCTTCACGCGACTGCTCTTTAAATACAGCGTTTATTTATGTCAATGATGTATGTGTGAGTCGCGTGAAGAGCTAGATCCCATAGCACACAGGTTCACGCGCACATACCTCCTCTTCGGTACCGGTGTCAGGCTGCTCGGGTCGGATCGGGACGTCTCGGCTTTGCACTCGTGCGCAGCGACGCTCGTGTTTTCATCTTCTGGCCGTTTCTGCAAATGTCCGGCAATGATCCTGAGTCTTTGCTGTGCGGTGCTGCTCCTGCTGCTGCCGTTTGACGCCATGCTGCTTCCGTGTTTGCTGTCAGAGGTCAGCGAGCGGCTGATGGAGGGATGTGAGGTGGAGATTACACACGCGTCCCGTCATGCACCGCACTCCGCCTCCGTCATCCCCGCCCGCTCTGCTCCGGTGTGCTACTTACTGATTGGATTTTCCCTAAAATTATCCTTAAATCATGCAATTTATTTTTATTTCATAAACATCACTTTTTCAATACGTCTTACTATCTCATCTCTTAGAATAAGATATATTTTTTTGCCAAAAACATACATTGGCAGCATTTAGGTTTGTCTTTTAACAGGAAATAGGGGAGAGCGGGGAGTGTTTGAACACGGGGTTTGACAGGTCAGAAAAGAGCTGTGGTAACGTCATTAATATCATACACTCCCATCTTCTTTTTGAGGTCACATGAGAAATTGCATGTGACTGAGCAAGTTTGTAGATTTTATTGACCAAAAAAAAAAAATGATTTTCATGTAAGAAAGTGAAATTTTTCATCAAGATTAGATTTTTTTCCTAGCAATCACTGAACTGTAGATACAATTATTTAACTTACATGACATGAAGAAGCTAGTTTAAAGTGATGCTTTGTATTTATGCTAACTTCAAACCCACATGCTAAAACAGTTAAATATGTTAAGGCTGTTTGGGGTGGGGATAGTCGTAACAGTTTATTAAAGGCACAATATGTAATTTTTTGTCACTAGAGGTCACCTATTCAGAACAAAGGCGTAGCTTGATGACGCCGAGATTGAGCGCGGAATCATGGGAGATGTCGTCTTCACCTCACAGCCAGTGGAAAAGCATTAAGACTCGGGCAGAAATCATGTTCATGGATGAGATTATTAACGTTCCTGTAGTATCAAGCAGAGAGTGTTGTGCGAGCAGAAATGAGGTTGTGGAGCGATTGCTAATGAGAGACGAGCGCGACACATGCCTCGCGAGCAGCAGAACTTTTATTATGTCACAGTCGCCGCTTCCACTTCTTCCGGTCAAGCGTATGTGGGGAAACGCAGCACTGTTTATCATATTAGATACATTTGACTGTGTTGAACATGATTTTATAACCAGGGATTTGTTATGTGGGGGGACTCTGTGGTTTCAGGCTTTCGAGGGGTGCACATGTGTATGCAAAACCTACAAAGTTGACGAATTGTAAAATATAAGTTGACAGAGCCCTCTGCTATGAACACTAAAATGCTAATCAAAATCATTCTAGATGCTGGCAGTGTTCAAAGCTACATCTGATGACAATAAAGTCTTTCTGTAGGCCTAAAGGAGAGCATATAAATACAAAATACAGGGTTCGACATTAAGCCTCGTTATGTTCTTGTCCATTGGACAAGTAAATCAGTCATTCACTTGTCCGAGCAAAAAAGTTGGTTGTCTGGAGAAAAAAAAAAAGGATTTATTTGTGGTGTAAATATAATTTATTCTGAAGCAATATTCTTAACAGTGTTCCATCAGCTTTTAGATATTTAAATCTGCATATTTGTGATATTTACCCCAGGGGCATTTTTAAAGAGCAATCTTATTAAATGGATGCTTCATCTTTTATTTCAATTTTTTACATTCAATCAATAAAATCAATAAGAAAAATAAGGCAGGGCTGTTACCAATCAAATTAAATCATTTATACTGAAAAATCAGAACTGCATTAAATAATGTTATGAGATTCTTTAAATATTTTTGAATATACAAATAAGAAATGTTGGGAAAATGATACTTTTAAACATGAAACTGAACCACCAGTAGGTGCCGGCAAGTGACTGTCATTCATTCCAATGATTCCTTCAGACGGCTGATTCATTCAAGAATGAGGCAGTTGTTTCTGAATGGGTCATTGAATCTTTGACTCAACCAATTCGTTCAAAACGCTGAACCATTCAGTAATGAAAACATGGTTGAGAGTTTCGCTATGGTTCTGCTGTTTTTGTTTGAAACTATTTTCGCTGCTGAAATAGAACAAAAACAGTCAATATTGTGTCTAAAATTTAAAATGTAAATGTAAAATGTAAACGTAAGTGACTTTATTAACTACTTGTTTATTGAACTGTTGTATAAAAGTAGTGTCACCGTTGGTGCCTCAGTGACTACTTAGCTCAGAGAAGCTTATATATATATATATATATATATATATATATATATATATATATAGCTCAGAGAAGCTGTCAATCACAGCTGTCAATCATGATGTCACTGATAGGCGACGCACAGACAATATCCGTGTCCTGGTTAAAATTGCTTATTTCTCTGGATTTAAACATTGTTGGAAACGTCTGGGATAATGTAAGTACACAAGTCAACAAAATAACTGTTCTAATGGTTTTTGGATATTTTAATCCACAATTCTTACATATTGTGCCAACCCCTATGATGATTTCAATTAGTCTAGTCAATCACATCCTCTGCTGAGGCAAAGTCACATGAGTTTTTATTTATTATTATGAGCTGCGTATCGAGGGATTTATTCAGTAAATGTGTTTCCATTGTAGTTTGTGCATGTCTTCTTATTTATGCACATCTTGATGTTTCCATCCAGCGTTTTTTATGCAATATCTCAAAATCCACATAAAAATAGGTGGATCATTGAAACATAGTGACTGAACCCTTATGTGACAGGAATACAGTACACTCACACAAACACGAGAAGAAAAGTTCTAAAGAATACATGTTTTTTGTTGTTTGTTTGTTTGTTTGTTTTTTTTTGTTTTTTTTGTCAATTTAAATTATTCATGTTGTTCAAAACTGTTTTTTCTTTGTTCTTCAGTGATGTTTATGCAAAAATTACATAGTGAAGGTGTTATTTCAGCAAATTACCTCTCAGTGTTACATCTGTCCCCAGCTAGTGTTACAACTTTAGGTTGTAACAACACGACTCTTTGTATTTGACATTAACTCATATAATTTGTGATTATGCAGTACATATCCAAGTGAGTTTTCTTTGCAGTTGACAAATGTGGCTTCAGTGTATCAAAATTTGAGACATCTAGCTCAAACAACCACTGAGTTACTGATGCTCAAACAAAAAGTGTTACAGCCATCCCCGGTCTCCCCCGTTTTCATACAGTTTGTTCTCACATGT
The DNA here is from genome assembly GCA_039654765.1 of Mylopharyngodon piceus. Lineage (NCBI taxonomy): Eukaryota > Metazoa > Chordata > Actinopteri > Cypriniformes > Xenocyprididae > Mylopharyngodon > Mylopharyngodon piceus. The sequence goes on along the minus strand of CM077441.1, from coordinate 33,163,819 downwards.
TGAGAATATATAACTAATATAACTTCTAAAATTATACAATAACAATAGCTATACCACACAACTTAGAATAACAGTGAAGTCGTCAGAATTATGAAATAACATAAACTGAGTCACCTTGGTTCTGAACAACATTTCTCTGGTTTTTAACAAAAAATTAAGAGACCACTGCAAAATTTGCAGTTTCTCTGGATTTATATGTATCTTTTTGAGTAAAATTAACATTTTTTATTTATTCTACAAACTACTGACAACATTTCTTCCAAATTTCAAATAAAAATATTGTCATTTAGAGCATGTATTTGCAGAAAATGACAACTGGTCAAAATAACGAAAAAACATACCATGTTTTCAGACCTCGAATAATGCAAAGAAAACAAGTTTATATTCATTACACAATACTGATGTTTTAACTTAGGAAAAGTTCAGAAATCAATATTTGGTGGAATAACCCTGATTTCCAATCACAGCCTTCATGGGTCTTGGCATGTTCCCTATCAGTCGGGCACATTGCTGTTGGGTGGCTTTACGCCACTCCATGGAGAAAAATTTCAAGCAGCTTGGCTTTATTTACTGGTTACAAGGGACAGAAAGCTCTCAGATTTAAAGAAAAATATCTTAATTTGTGTTCCAAAGATGACCAAAAGTCTTACAAGTTTGGCATGACATGAGGGTGAGTAATTAATGACAGAATTTTTGGGTGAACTAACCCTTTAAACGGATAATTAATAGCTGAGGATTATTAATCGATTCACTCTAAAAAATCTTGGGTTATTTTTGTTATTATTTAAGTCCTGGGTTGAGCCTTTCGGGTCATTTTTGGGGGTTATTTTTCCAGTAGCTGGGTAGTTTTTGTTTTACCCAGATCCTGGGTCAGACGTAACAACCCAGTGTTTGGGTAGTTTTTGTTTTACCCAGATCCTGGGTCAGACGTAACAACCCAGTGTTTGGGTAGTTTTTGTTTTAAACAGATCCTGGGTCAGACGTAACAACCCAGTGTTTGGGTAGTTTTTGTGTTACCCAGATCCTGGGTCAGACGTAACAACCCAGTGTTTGGGTAGTTTTTGTGTTACCCTGATCCTGGGTCAGACATAACAACCCAGTGTTTGGGTAGTATTTGTGTTACCCAGCTCCTGGGTCAGACGTAACAACCCAGTGTTTGGGTAGTTTTTGTGTTACCCTGATCCTGGGTCAGACATAACAACCCAGTTTTTGGGTAGTTTTTGTGTTACCCAGATCCTGGGTCAGACGTAACAACCCAGTGTTTGGGTAGTTTTTGTGTTACCCCGATCCTGGGTCAGACGTAACAACCCAGTGTTTGGGTAGTTTTTGTGTTACCCCGATCCTGGGTCAGACGTAACAACCCAGTGTTTGGGTAGTTTTTGTGTTACCCAGATCCTGGGTCAGACATAACAACCCAGTATTTGGGTAGTTTTTGTGTTACCCAGATCCTGGGTCAGACGTAACAACCCAGTGTTTGGGTAGTTTTTGAGTTACCCAGATCCTGGGTCAGACGTAACAACCCAGTGTTTGGGTAGTTTTTGTGTTACCCTGATCCTGGGTAAAATTCGTTATTGTTCCGTATATTGTTTAATTTTATGCAAAGCAACATACAGGGGCGCGATGTGAGTCACCTAAACAAATGTCGCATCGGTCTTTCCGCGTGATGGAAACTTGCATTCATCATTCTCTGTGATTTCAATAAAGCTAATCTCACCCATGAACTGCCTAAATACAGACAGCACATCACATGCCCCACCAGGGACAGTAACACACTGGACCATTGCTACACTGCTTTAAAGGATGCATACCACTCTGTCCCCAGAGCGGCTTTGGGACTCTCTGATCACTGTTTGGTTCATCTTCTACCAGCAAGCAGAAACTTAAATCTGCTAAGCCTGTGGTAAGAACTGTAAAGAAATGGACCAGTGAAACAGAGCGGGCTCTACAAGCCTGTTTCGACTGCACTGATTGGAGTGTTTTTGAGGCTGCAGCCACTGATCTGGATGAGCTCACTGACACTGTGACATCCTACATCAGTTTCTGTGAGGACATGTGTGTTCCCACCAGGACTTACTTAACATATAACAATGACAAACCTTGGTTTACTGCAAAACTCAGACAGCTTCGTCAGGCCAAAGAAGTTGCCTACAGGAGGGGGGACAAAGCCTTGTACAAACAGGCCAAAAACACACTGAATAAGGAGATCAGTGTAGCAAAGAGAAGCTATGCTAAGAAGCTAGAACACCAGCTTTCAGCTACTGACCCAGCATCAGTGTGGAAGGGCCTGAAAACCATCACCAGCTGCAAGACACCATCCCCCAGCACTGTGGAGAACCAACATTTGGCCAAAGATCTGAATACATTTTACTGCCCCCTCCTGCTTCAAACGCTCCACCATCATCCCTGTACCCAAGAAACCGAAAATCACAGGACTAAATGGCTACAGACTTGTTGCTTTGACGTCTGTGGTCATGAAGTCATTTGAGAGACTGGTGCTGACCTACCTGAAGGACATCACTGGACCCCTGCTGGACCCCCTGCAGTTTGCTTATCGAGCAAACAGGTCTGTGGATGATGCAGTCAATATGGGACTGCATTATATCCTACAACATCTAGACAAACCAGGGACTTATGCAAGGATCCTGTTTCTGGACTTCAGCTCGGCTTTCAACACCATAATCCCGGATACCCTCCCGAATAATCTGACCCAGCTCTCTGTACCCACCTCCATCTGTCATCTGTCACCAGCTTCCTGACAGACAGGCAGCAGCTAGTGAGGCTGGGAAAACTCACATCCAGGACCCTCACCATCAGCACTGGAGCTCCTCAGGGTTGTGTCCTCTCCCCACTGCTCTTCTCCCTCTACACAAATGACTGCACCTCTAAAGACCCCTCTGTCAAGCTCCTGAAGTTCGCAGACGACACCACAGTCATCGGCCTCATCCGGGACGGAGACGAGTCTGCTTACAGACTGGTGGTTGAACAGCTGGCTGTCTGGTGCAGTCACAACAACCTGGAGCTGAACACGCTCAAAACAGTGGAGATGATAGTGGACTTCAGGAGAAACCCCCCTGCTCTCCCCCCACTCAGCATGGACAGCACTGTGGAGGCAGTGGAGTCATTCAGGTTCCTGGGCACCATCATCTCTCAGGACCTGAAGTGGGACAATCACATCGACTCCACTGTGAAAAAGGCTCAGCAGAGACTGTACTTCCTTCGCCAGCTGAGGAAGTTCAACCTGCCACAGGTGCTGCTGATATTGTTTTATTCAGCTGTTATTGATGTGCACTTCTATAACTGTTTGGTTTGGGTCAGCCTGCAAATCAGATATAAGAAGACTGCAATGGACTGTTAGGACAGCTGAAAGGATAATTGGTGTGCACCTGCCCAACCTTCAGGACTTGTACAACTCTAGAGTGAAGAAACGGGCAGGTAACATCATCACAGACCCCTCTCACCCTGGACACAACCTGTTTGCACTTCTGCCGTCAGGCAGGCGTTACAGATCGCTGTGCACTAGAACATCTAGGCATAAGAACAGTTTTTTCCCCAACGCTATCTCCAGCTTAAACAGCTAACATAGCAATTACGCCTGTTTTTAGTATTCACTCTTAGTACTTGAGAGAGAGTAAAAGATTAGTTGTATAAATACATATATACATATATATATATATATATATATATATATATATACACTACCAGTCAAAAGTTTGAAAACATTACTATTTTTAATGTTTTGAACGAAGTCTCTTATGCTCATTAAGGCTGCATTTATTTCATAATAAATACAGAAAAAACAATAATATTGTGAAATATTATTACAATTTAAAATTATGGTTTTCTATTTTAATATACTTTAAAATATAATTTATTTCTGTGATGCAAAGCTGAATTTTCAGCATCATTACTCCAGTCTTCAGTGTCACATGATCCTTCAGAAATCATTGTAATATGCTGATTTATTATCAATGTTGGAAACAGTTGTGCTTCTTAATATTATTTTATAACCTGTGATACTTTTTCAGGATTCTTTGATGAATAAAAAGTTAAAAAATATCAGCATTTATTTAAAATAGAAATCTTTTGTAACAATATACACTACCGTTCAAAAGTTTGGGGTCAGTAATCTTTTTTTCTTTCTTTTTTTTTTGAAAGAAATTAATACTTTTATTCAGCACGGATGTGTTAAATTGATAAAAAGTGATAGTAAAGATTTATATTGTTAGAAAAGATTTATATTTTGAATAAATGCTGTTCTTTTTAACCATTTATTCATCAATGAATCCTGAAAAAAGTATCACAGGTTCCAAAAAAATATTAAGCAACACAACTGTTTCCAACATTGATAATAACTGAGTATCAAATCATCATATCAGAATGATTTCTGAAGGATCATGTGACACTGAAGACTGGAGTAATGATGCTGAAAATTCAGCTTTGCATCACAGAAATAAATTATATTTTAAAGTATATTAAAATAGAAAACCATAATTTTAAATTGTAATAATATTTCACAATATTATTGTTTTTTCTGTATTTATTATTAAATAAATGCAGTCTTAATGAGCATAAGAGACTTTGTTCAAAAACATTAAAAATAGTAATGTTTCCAAACTTTTGACTGGTAGTGTGTGTGTATATATATATATATATATATATATATATATATATATATTATTCATCCTGCTGTATATACAATACATATTGCACAAATCTGTCTTCTGTTCCAAATGTATACCACATTATTATTACTATTTATTATTATTTTCTTAGTTTTACTTATTTAAATGTTCGTTCTGTTCTCATGTCATATGTATGCGTATATGTATGTACCAAGAGCTCCTGAAGAAAACCACAACAAATTCCTTGTGTGTTTGTGCACACCTGGCGAATAAAGCTCATTCTGATTCTGATTCTGATCAAATTTTATGATTTTATTTAAAAAGATACAGAATATAAACACTTAGAATGTTAAAATATGTTCTCAGAATTGTACACTGTTTGTTTATGGACAGGTTATGAAGTCAGTCACAGCATATTTCGGCTATGAGTGAAATGCAGGCGGCGGGCCGAAGTTGTCAGTTCCCCGCCGAACACGAGCCATCTCCGGCACGAGATCCAGCGCCGTTACGGTGGAAACAGGACAACAGAGACTGGTCGATTACACTTTAATTACTGCTAAATGTTTAATTTTTACATCTAATATTTGTTAAACAAGCTTAAATGTAAGCAATATGTATTAAAAACTTTATAAAATATGCTATAAAATTTGATCGAAAGTAAAGGAATTATCATGCAAACCAGTGGCTGTGTGGAGTATTTAAAAAAAGTTTCCGTAAACATTAATTCATGTATGAAAACAACCCAATTTGGGTTAACCCAGTGTTTTTTTAGAGTGTATTGCATTGCTCTTTAAGGAACATCTGAGTAAAGATCTGGTCTGTTTTACAGGTCATTATTGCTGGTCAAGAATTCAGGACTCTTGTCTGGAGGTGAAGAGATGAAAGAAAGAGCAGTTCTCCTTACCTGTTTTTTATTTTTTTATTTTTTTTATTTTTTTTGTCACAGATGTCATTTTGAATAAATTACATTACATTATTGAGTAACTACACTTACTGATATATATAAATACTGTCAGTAGTCTGTCAATGCATTGTAAATGATTATTCTGAATATGTTAAAGTCCCCCTGTGGTGAAAATCAAGTTTTTAATGTTGTTTATATGTCAGTGTGGTGTTTTTAATATGCTTTTAGACAAACCATGTGCAAATTCATATGTCAACACCATTGCTGAGTATTTTCTCCTTAAAACTGCAGTGAAAGACAGTCTCAAACCCGCGGTTTGAAATCACTGGTGTCTGTGAAGTCACAAACTACCTTGTAACCAATCACGTCAACGTGCCGGCGGGCTTAACATATCATTAACAGCGAACTAGCAGGGAATCTCGAGAGAACCCAGTATTTTTCTGTTGATATGAAAAATCGTGTAGATTTAGCAATATGGCGGTGTATGATGTATATATTACGATGTTATGATGAACTATATGCCTTTCTGAGTTGTTCAAAGTGTTTGTAAGGAAACTGATTGTTAGAAGGCAGCTGTCTGACTCTGAGATGAAGAACGTGAACATGGTTTGTGTAACATTAGCAACACATTATTAGCTGTTTGATAATGTAGTCAAGCAAAAGGCTAATCACATTAATTACCGTTATGTGTCTGATGTTGTAAAGAGCGATACTATTGTGCAGCGTTTACGTCAGTAAGTTGACCGAGTGGATCTCTGAGCTGGCGTGAGCGAGTAGAGGCGGGGCTAATTTGCATATTCATTGATCCACGTATATATTAAATGAGGCAAGGGTGTAGAGTTACATTCAAGCTGTTTTAAGGCATGAAGAATTTTTTTTTTTTTCACAGGAAAAAACTTTAAATATGTCATTTTGGTGATCAAAGATTAGTTTTAAGGGATAAAATTATAGACTACAGGGAGACTTTAAGCACTCTAATGGGTTAAATGGTGCGGTTTCAATCTTTATGTGCTTGACTAATTAATCACAGATGTACTTTAAAATACACTTTAACACATTTATTTCCCATATGCATAGTTTTTCAGACACATGGAACAGTTTTTTATACTTGGAAATCTGTTTTGTCAGGGCCAATAAAATGATTTCTCTGTCTTAAGAGTAGAGATAGTATGTTAACCCACTTACACCTGTGCCCTTCTGAGTCATGTGACCGTGAGACATGTGCTTGTCTGATGACGTCATTACAAGCCTCTAAGCTTCTCCATTTAAAGTGCTTTTCTCCGACACCCCCTTGTAAATATGGGATGCACTGCTTTTACAACAATGGAAAAAGACATTTTTTGTGTTTCCTGAGGTTATGGAATGGAATGCTTAATTGGAAAGTTGTGTGTTACTGTGCAACGCTTATTTTTAGATATTTAGCAATTGCGGTATAGCCTCCGCTATGCTAATTGAGCGCTTGGAGAACACATTCTGGGAAAAGATCATATAAATAACACATAAATACATCAACATATCTGTGATTCCCAAACTCAAAGGATGTTCGTTAGTAGCTGAAGATAAAGGAAGGAGCACATTGCAATGATGATAATGTGATTTATTTGTTTAATGTCGTTGAGGGACACACAGGATGTGGAGTTTTACGCTGTTTTCGAGGGGCTGTTACAGCTTCATCCAGATGGAGTGATTGTTTCCTCCAGGCCTGAGCTTTAAACTCCCAAAACAAAGTTCTGTAATGCACTGACTGCAAACAATTAAGAGTCGGAGTGTATCACAGAACTTTACTTGGAAAGCCACTGCAGCGCTGCTCGCCGATTCTGCTTCTTCTCAGGGAAGCTCTTCTGTACGAGAGAAACACACACGTTACACTTCTCATCTGCATCAGTCTGTGTGTCATAGTACCAGCTCTCCTCACAAACCTCTTCATTTATACACTGTAAAAAATTATATCATCAGTAAGTCATGGCAACATATGTTTTTTGATTAACTTATGAAAATAATTTAAGGCTGGTATATAAATACATAATTTCTCTCTCTCTCTCTCTGTCTATATATCTATATATACACATACATACGTGTGTGTGTTATATATAGATAGAAATTTATATATATATATATATAATTATAATATATATATATATACACATGTTTATGTTATATACATATATTATATATATAAATAAATATAAATTTATATATATAACATAAACATGCATATATATATGTATATATATATATATATATAAATAACATACATATATATTTGTATTTGTTATATATATAAAAATATAAATACATAAAATGATTAAATATATATAAATAAATATAAATATACATTTATATATATATATATATATAACATAAACATGCATATGCATATATATATATTATAAAAATATAAAATCATATAAATAATATATGATTAAATATATATAAATATAAATTTATATATAACATAAACACACACACACTATATATATATATATGTGTGTGTGTGTGTGTGTGTGTGTGTGTGTGTGTGTGTGTATCCGTACAGTCCATTTGATTACAGTCCTACTTAAGAGGCAGCAACTGAACTTAAGTTTGAAGTCGAAGTAGTGTGGCAATTTTTGACAGTGTATGGAACAGTTATAATAACTCTCAGAATGAAAGATGATTGACAGGTGAGAATGATCAAAGCATCTCTGAGCTGGAGCTGAAAGTGGGAAGGAAGCAGAACTCCTCGAGCTCCGTAATGGCTATTAGAAGAATTTAAATGATGAATAAGATGCACAGAGTTGGAAACTTGAACTCATTCAGTCACAAATGCACAAAATCACGTCATGATGAACACATATGGCGGCCTAGGACGCATATATGCAGAAACAGATGCCTACGTGCACACGATTCCACGCAAATTAAGTGCATGCAACAAAAAAAGACAAAATGCTGAAAAATAAAATGACACTTGTCCCAAAATTTAAATATTTAAATATTGAATGCACTATTCCACTCCGTCTATTTGCACAGTTAACAACTGGGGCAGCCGATACGTAGAACAGCTGACGTGTCGAAAAGGGTCCAAATTTGGAGCAGTGCGTTAGTGTATGAAGACCATCACAGCAAGTTTGTCATCCTGGAATAGATATCAACTTAACACACTCATAAAAGAGAAGTCGCAATGTTAAGAAAGGGGAAACTCGGGATGCCATATGTCATGCATTTGCACGTCACTTCACGCAGACATTTAAGTAGTTTACTCTCCATAGGAAAACTTCCATTCCTGCCAAAGTTACTTTAAGACTTCAGTGGGTGAATATATCAATGAGTGGCGATGTGACAGTGTTTTATAAGCATACGCGCACAGTCTGTGAGTGCAATGCATACTTCTAGATTTAAAAAAAAATTGTAAAAGAACATACCTGCTGCAACTCACAGCACGAGACAGTCGACAGTGAATAAACTGCATTGGCAGAAGAAGCGCTCTGGATCAACACGGTGGTCGTCTCTGTCAAAAGCCCCTGAGGATTTCACTCGGTGGTTGAGCAGATGACGCTCCTGCAAACTGTTGATGAAGCGCTTTCACGCCGCGTCCGTGTCCGTGTAGCAGCTGGAAGAATGTCGACGTGGAGCTGCCAATCGTGCGCGCGCAATCACGCACGCGCTTCGGGGGGAGAAAACTACAGAGCACTGGGGTTCAGTACACTGGTTAGAAATCTGTTAGTTAGTGCTGGAGATTAAGTGAGGTTCATAAGATATGTGCCAGAGCGCCTGGGATAGATAGATAGATAGATAGATAGATAGATAGATAGATAGATAGATAGATAGATAGATAGATAGATAGATAGATAGACTCTAAAAAATGCTGGGTTAAAAACAACCCAAGTTGGGCTGAAAATGGACAAACCCAGCGTATTGGTTGTTTTAACCCAGCGAATTGGCTGTTTTAACCCAGCAAATTAGGTTGTTTTAACCCAACGAATTGGCTGTTTTAACCCAGCGAATTGGGTTGTTTTAACCCAACGAATTGGCTGTTTTAACCCAGCGAATTGGGTTGTTTTAACCCAGCGAATTGGTTGTTTTAACCCAGCGAATTAGGTTGTTTTAACCCAACGAATTGGCTGTTTTACCCAGCAAATTGGGTTGTTTTAACCCAGTGAATCGGTTGTTTTAACTCAGCGAATTGGCTGTTTTAACTCAGCGAATTGGGTTGTTTTAACCTAACAAATTGGCTGTTTTAACCCGGCGAATTGGGTTGTTTTAACCCAGCAAATTGGCTGTTTTAACCCAACGAATTGGCTGTTTTACCCAGCAAATTGGGTTGTTTTAACCCAGCGAATCGGTTGTTTTAACTCAGCGAATTGGCTGTTTTAACTCAGCGAATTGGGTTGTTTTAACCTAACAAATTGGCTGTTTTAACCCGGCGAATTGGGTTGTTTTAACCCAGCGAATTAGGTTTTTTTAACCCAGCGAATTGGCTGTTTTAACCCAGCGAATTGGCTGTTTTAACCCAGCGAATTGGGTTGTTTTAACCCAACAAATTGGCTGTTTTCACCCGGCGAATTGGGTTGTTTTAACCCAGCGAATTAGGTTTTTTTAACCCAGCGAATTGGCTGTTTTAACCCAGCGAATTGGCTGTTTTAACCCAGCGAATTGGGTTGTTTTAACCCAACAAATTGGCTGTTTTCACCCGGCGAATTGGTTTGTTTTAACCCAGCGAATTGGTTGTTTTAACCCAGCGAATTAGCTATTTTAACTCAGCGATTGGGTTGTTTTAACCTAGCGAATTGGCTGTTTTTAACCCAGCAAATTGGGTTGTTTTAACCCAGCGAATTGGTTGTTTTAACCCAGCAGTTGGGTTGTTTTAACTCAGCGAATTGGCTGTTTTAACCCAGCGAATTAGGTTGTTTTAACCCAGCGAATTGGCTGTTTTAACCTGGCGAATTAGGTTGTTTTAACCCAATGAATTGGCTGTTTTAACCCAGCGAATTGGCTGTTTTAACCCAGCGAATTGGGTTGTTTTAACCCAATGAATTGGCTGTTTTAACCCAGCGAATTGGGTTGTTTTAACCCAGTGAATTGGTTGTTTTAACCCAGCGGTTGGGTTGTTTTAACTCAGCGAATTGGCTGTTTTAACCCAGCGAATTGGGTTGTTTTAACCCAGTGAATTGGTTGTTTTAACCCAGCGAATTAGCTATTTTAACTCAGCGAATTGGGTTGTTTTAACCTAGCGAATTGGCTGTTTTTAACCCAGCAAATTGGGTTGTTTTAACCCAGCGAATTGGTTGTTTTAACCCAGCGGTTGGGTTGTTTTAACTCAGCGAATTGGCTGTTTTAACCCAGCGAATTGGGTTGTTTTAACCCAACGAATTGGCTGTTTTAACCCAGCGAATTGGCTGTTTTAACCCAGTGAATTGGCTGTTTTAACCCAGCGAATTGGCTGTTTTAACCCAGCGAATTGGGTTGTTTTAACCCAACGAATTGGCTGTTTTAACCCAGCGAATTGGCTGTTTTAACCCAACGAATTGGCTGTTTTAACCCAGCGAATTGGCTGTTTTAACCCAGCGAATTGGCTGTTTTAACCCAGCGAATTGGGTTGTTTTAACCCAACAAATTGGCTGTTTTCACCCGGCGAATTGGTTTGTTTTAACCCAGCGAATTGGTTGTTTTAACCCAGCGAATTAGCTATTTTAACTCAGCGATTGGGTTGTTTTAACCTAGCGAATTGGCTGTTTTTAACCCAGCAAATTGGGTTGTTTTAACCCAGCGAATTGGTTGTTTTAACCCAGCAGTTGGGTTGTTTTAACTCACCGAATTGGCTGTTTTAACCCAGCGAATTGGCTGTTTTAACCTGGCGAATTAGGTTGTTTTAACCCAATGAATTGGCTGTTTTAACCCAGCGAATTGGCTGTTTTAACCCAGCGAATTGGGTTGTTTTAACCCAGTGAATTGGTTGTTTTAACCCAGCGGTTGGGTTGTTTTAACTCAGCGAATTGGCTGTTTTAACCCAACGAATTGGGTTGTTTTAACCCAGTGAATTGGTTGTTTTAACCCAGCGAATTAGCTATTTTAACTCAGCGAATTGGGTTGTTTTAACCTAGCGAATTGGCTGTTTTTAACCCAGCGAATTGGTTGTTTTAACCCAGCGGTTGGGTTGTTTTAACTCAGCGAATTGGCTGTTTTAACCCAGCGAATTGGGTTGTTTTAACCCAACGAATTGGCTGTTTTAACCCAGCGAATTGGCTGTTTTAACCCAGTGAATTGGCTGTTTTAACCCAGTGAATTGGCTGTTTTAACCCAGCGAATTGGGTTGTTTTAACCCAACGAATTGGCTGTTTTACCCCAGCGAATTGGCTGTTTTAACCCAACGAATTGGCTGTTTTAACCCAGCGAATTGGCTGTTTTAACCCAGTGAATTGGCTGTTTTAACCCAGCGAACTGGGTTGTTTTAACCCAGTGAATTGGTTGTTTTAACCCAGCGGTTGTGTTGTTTTAATCCAGTGAATTGGCTGTTTTAACCCAGCGGTTGTGTTGTTTTAACCCAGTGAATTGGCTGTTTTAACCCAGTGGTTGGAACTGGTTGTTTTAACCCAACGAATTGGTTGTTTTAACCCAGTGGTTGGAACTGGCTGTTTTAATCCAGTGAATTGGCTGTTTTAACCCAGTGGTTGGAACTGGCTGTTTAGACCCAGCGAATTGGGTTGTTTTAACCCAGTGGCTGGGTTAAATGTTTGCCCAACGTGCTGGGCAGTTTTATTTAATCCAACTATTGTTTAAACATGACTATATGGCTGGCTTCAAATGAACCCAAAATAGGTTGGAAATTAAAAATCAGACACATAATTACTAGATGCAACAATAATAATTTATCTATTTTGCCCCAAATAAAGTTACTGATGAAATGTGAGACATGAAGAAAACAAGGAAAAATCAAGTTAAATATAATCATTTTCAACGAAAATTACAGAAACATATGACAGATTTCTCATGTGATGCACAACTACTGTTGGACATTCCTAGTTTGTTATTATTATTGTTAGTACTTTTTTAAAAGTCCAGAGGGCCAAAAGTGTCCATAGATGATGAAACACAGATAATGCATTGCAGTAGCCTATATAGGCTACACATAATATACTTTGCACTCAGTTTGATTCAAGTGTCACGTTGTGGATTGATCTTTTAACAACAGTAATTATACCCTTTGTCAGCTGATCATTTCAAACCTTTAAACGCAGACAGATCATTCACAATCGGTAATCCATTTGTTTAACCCAAGCGACATTTTAATGTTAGTCTAGTTTAAAGTTTTATAACTATAAACTCTTTAATGGTTTAGAGTGGTTAAACTGCGGTGTAAAAGGTTGAAGATTAATCACACTGTGAAAAACGCTCACATGAAACTAAAAGCATAAGCCGAACAGCAGGGGTCGCTATCTGACAGACAGACAGACATGCAGATCACGCGAGTTTGTAGGTGTGTTCAGATCATGTGCTCATTGCGTTTTTGATTGTAGGCTATAGGGCTAAGTAAAGGTATAGGTCACATTAGTGCTCGACTATCATTTTGATTCTCAAGCAGGTTCATCAATCTGCTCCACCAAGATCATATGACTTCCTCTGTAACCCAGATACAGTTTTTGGTTCCCGGAACGTTCCTGAGGGAACGTTTTGGGATCAGTTGTCACAAAAGGTTATGATTAACCCTATTGGTTTTCATATAAATAAAATAAATGCAACCATATTCGAACATATTTAAGCATTAAAACCCCAAATGTTAAGATAAATTTCAAATATTTATGTAGAATACTTACGTTAAAGTAAGTAAAGAGTTTTTTAAGATAAAGAATTTAAAAGTACAACTCTATCGAGTTATTGTTAAATTAAAGTAGCAACGTTATAAAGGTTCAGCTCGGTTTACATTCAGGAAGGTTTACAGCAAGAGTCGGAAGGTAAAAGGGGGCGTACAACGCAACAGCTCAGCCAGCGCTTTCTATTGGTCAGCGTGATTGTGGGCGGGGCCATCAAATGACTGGGGCTTTCCGTAAATTTTCATAACTCCACAGACAGCACTTCCTTCACAAGTGCATCGTAGAGCAACGACAATCGGACGTATTTATTTTAAGCCATATTTTATTTTCGCTGTGAGGGATTACAAACAAATAAATCACATTAGGACTTACGGCGGACGAGGAGAGATCCTCTCAGACATGATGGAGATTGAACTGCCTAAAATGCACCCAAGCCAACAGGTAAATAATATTAAATAATAATTAATTGCGTTACTAATGTTATAATAATGTTTAACTTTTAATAGCAGCCTATTTTAATAGTATCAAAATACTAACATGCAAAAAAATGAGTTTCTCTAATTGTACTATGATGTTACATCATTTTGCCCTTTGAACCTCTTATGTGGAGCATGTATTTATTGCTCATGTCGTATATGTGTTACCAGATCACAGCGTTACACACACCACTCACTTTCATCCGACTTTTTAATAGCCTAGCATGTTTCCGATTTTAAAGTTTCGATATTATAATAATCGGGGATATTTTGTTAATTTCTATAACTCATGACAGTTATAGAGGTGGAATCACTGAAACGTCATTTTTTAAATATAGCTATATTCCTTGTTAAAGGAGGCGTTTCCTCCATCTCGTGTCTGATCTTTTCACTCAAAATTCTGCATAGTCATTGAACACGGGCCGTCCTAAGAGCGAAAGGAAGGAAGAAATATAGAAATACGTGTAAAAACATATCACAGTGCTGAATGGCTAGTAATTGGAGGCGAAGCTGGCACACGATTAAACTTCTGTCATGAGATGTGTCGTTGCGCTTTGATGTTTTTGCGTGTGATCCCGCAGCAGACGCGTCTGCGCGTTCGCTCTCTGCGCATGCGCGCTCACCGGCGCCTTGCACAATAGCAGGCGGCTCCAATCTGGAATGTGGCTGTTTACTTTATCCTTGTATCCTGACGTAAAGAAGTGATCCTCAGCTTTGAAAGATTAATCTCTATCACAGCTATTGTCATTCTTTATACCTAACTGAATAAAAATTACTTTTGGGATTTAATAAAGAGTTTTGGTAGCACTTTATATAAAAGAAAAAAAACGTGTCGTTTACAAACATTACATAATGCTGAAAAGATCATTAGTGTCTTTACACTAAATGCATGAAAATATACGAATCAAGGTTTCATGACTTTTTATACTGACATCCACCATAACAACACAGATGGTAAAGAGAAAGTCACATGACTTCATCACAAGTAGCTTTTCCACAAGCTGAGTGAAATACTTAATATAGAAGGTGCAGAAATACAAAACACCATCATGATAACACACAACACTAAAATAATGCAATAAACATTCATTTAACAACTTAAGATGTAACATAAAACCCTAATATACATGACTGATAACAAAAAACTAAAAAGAAACATAATTATTAAAATGAAAAACCATCAAATGTGATTTGTCACACAGAGAAATCTGTTTTTTTTTTTTTTCACTGTAAATTATTTTTTACTTCCAAAAACGGTACTTACTGTTAACCAGTTAACAGGTTTTTACTGTAGCATTTTTCAGTCTTTTACAGGTAAAATTACAGCAGTTTTTTACAGTGTACAAAGCAAGGCCTAAAATTATTTTTTATAAACAATCGGTCAGTGAAAGAAAGCTTTATGACCTTCAGAAAATTGATTGTTAATCACAGAAGGTCAAACTTTATTTGAGCTATTTCATTTTCTCTTGGGTTTTTTGTCTCTTGCAGTTTTTGCAAACCTGTAAATATGAACAAACCCTGAACAAAACATTCAAATTAAACAGATTTATGAAACACACACACACCAGAAATTTAAAATTTAGCTTAAGTTGTCATTCAGTAGGAGCTTGTTGTTTATAAACATGTCATGTAAATTTACAGAAAATATTTTTTTATTGTACACTACTATTACTATAACGAATATTAATTCAGTTGACCATGTCAAAAGTATGACATTGTATCATCCCATGTTAATTATTAGATTGATATAGTCGAGAAGGTCAGGGCCACTGAGCTGGAACGGGCCGAAATTCCCGTTTTAAAGAGGATACAGATATGTGACGCATTTAAAACTCAAAGCCTTTCATGTTAGGATATTTTTATGTTAGAAGAGAGTTTATCAAACAAATATAATCAGTGCTTTAAAGTCACATGACACCATATTAATTATTGTGCCTTATGCGTTAGCCTACCTAATGTACTGTATATAATGTAATAAAGTTTGAAGTGTTATTAATAAAGATATTAACTGTTAATGTGTGTGCTGATGCCCAAAGTACACATTTAAATATTTTTGTGAGATACAGATGCTTATATATATATATATAATTTTTTTTTTTTTTTTTTAAATTAAATATCACTCATTCAAGCATTATGTAAACAGTATATAGGCCTAAGTCATTTCTTTGAGTGTTTATTGGCATTTGAATCGGGGCCCAGGACAAAGACACATTTGCGGCCCTCACGTCCAAGGGCCCGAAACAACATCCCTGATCGTCCCCCCTCGATGAAGACCCTGCTTTAAAATAAAGTCGCATCGTCCAACAACAGAACGGAGTAGTTGTGCATCTGGGTGACTTTAACGAGAGTTCACCTGTACTGAAACACTGACAGTGAGGGTTTGGTAAACCGGTTTGGACACAGACTACGTGCAACACCTGCCTGAAAAAAAATAGAGAACAAGGAGTTCTCTTGTTCCTGCAGTGGTATATTCCACATTCCCGCAGTCTGTAGAGGAACAGGAAGTGAGACAGGCCTGAAAAATAATCTCTTCTTTATTGGGAAATTTTGCAGTTTTAATAACAGCTCTAGTTTCCCGTTTCCATTAACCTGGATAATGATTACAACACTTTAACCATTAATTATGTAGTTAGGTGTGTCTTGGATATTCTTTTTCACTCCTAAATACAATCCCATCCATAGGCTATGACGGCTGCGATACTCACACGTATAAACATACACGCGCAAAACTAGATGTTTAATATAAAACACCACATAATTAGTGATGTGATCAAGCTTCATCATCATCATCATCAGGCAGAGCACAGACTTTCTTACACCAGGTCAGAAACACTCACTGGGATCACTAAACTTATCATATTTACCAAATACTGTTTCTAGGAAACAATCTAGAGCCTTTTGCTCTGTAAAAGAGTAGTTCATCAACAACTGGTGTTTATTTTTCCCTTCATTTACTCACTCTCATGTCATCCCATATTATTTTCTTTCTTTTTTTTGGTCCAATTTAGTTTAGGGTCAAATTCTCACTATTAACTACGACTTTTGCCTCAATAAACTCCTAATTACTGCTTATTAATAGTTAGTAAGGTAGTTGTTAAGTTTAGGTATTGGGTGAGAACTGGACCCTAAAGTGTTACCTTTTTTCCCCCTGTGAAACACTAAATCTCGGGCTCAGTGTTACTTTGGTATCATTGATATACTATAATTTATTTTGTTAATATTTTTAATAAAATTTTATTTAATAGTTTCTGTTTTCTTTTTAATTCTAGTTAGTTTTAGTATTTTGTTGTGAGTTTTTGTAATTTTTATCAGATTTTTTAATAGGTCTATAGGCTATAGCTTTTATTAAGTTGTAGTTTTTAGTTTAATTATTATTAGGTATTATAGTACTTCAACTTAAGTGAAAATGAGAAATATTGCCTTAACTAGCTAAAAATATTTTAATATTTTATTTTATTTCAGTTAATGTTTAATTTATGTCAAATAATATTTTTTTTATGGTTTTAGTTAGGGCTGAGTAAAAAATATTGATTTCTCGATTTTAATCGATTTTCATTTTTACGAACTGACATCGATTCTTAAATCCCGAAAGAAAAGTAAACAATCGATTAGTCTAGTCTGTTTTCAGTTGATGAATGAACGGAATATTGTAGCGTGCCTCCCATTCAATAAATCGCAACAATCTTTGTGCTTTATTACTTTTGATATGAAACAAAGTCTCAGATTTCAAATTAGGTCCATTTTATTACAAAATTCAAAAAATAAATACTGTTTTGGCGCTGTTTAATGTGGCATGGGATATCGTTGTAGCGCCTCAGCTCTAGAGAAGCAGCAGCGCGTGAAGCGCACGTGAACTGCTCCTCTCCTCCGCTTTAATACCAGTTACAGCGCGAAATAAACATGAAGGAACATCTGAAGGTATGTTAAAAGATATAGTACAATTTACTGAAATCTGTATCATGTCTCATGTAATCGCTCAATCAGTGTTTCAACCGCGGTAAGATGTCAATAAAACAGCTTGTAAACAATATGTCACGTAACGTCACATTTACCTCAGAAAAACCATATTCACTCTGACAATAAACTCGTTAGTCAACTAGAAAAAGAAACACTAGAGAGTAGCATTTTGCTAAATATATGCACCATATTACATATTCACGTTAATATTTAATGCATGTTTGAATAAATCTGTCAAGTTTTTATGAAAGCCACCATTTGAATGTTTATATTTCAAAAAACGAACTGGAGTAGAAATATGATTATGTAATTGTAAAGTTAGTATTATAACTTTATTATTATAGAAACTTCCTTGAGTGTAATTTGTTTATACAAATCAGTTGATTTTAACCTTCAATATGCCTATTATAGTAGCCTACCAACTGACTCCATGTAGGCTATAGTTTACAGCACTAGTTGAGAGATTTTATTTCCTTGAGAAAATTTGCCATGTGTACCTGATATATATCCAAAATAATCAAAATCGAATCGAATTGCAAGCTTGTGAATTGAAATTGAATCGAATTGTGAAATTTGTGTCAATACCCAGCCCTTGTTTTAGTTTTAGTTAATGATAATAACTTGAATGTCAGCTTCATTTTTACTGTTTGTCATGAAAAAGAATAATAGAAGACTTTAAATATAGTGTACAAGTGGAATGGACTGCTTTAATGAGGCTTTTACAGTAAAAATCACCATCCACTTTCATTTTGTTTGGACAACAGAAGCTCAGACATTCTGTCAAACATCTTGTTTAGTGTTTCATAGAAGAAACAATAGTAATAATAATAGTTTATAACAATAATAATGATGATGATGGTAATAATACTAATATTTTCATTTGTGGATGAACTCTTCCTGTTTTGTTTTTAACCGTCATTATCTATGCTTTTGTAATGCACTTGTAAACAGCAGGATATGGTTAGAAAGTAAGAGGCTCTTTAAAGAAACATTTCCTCTCAGGCCAAACATCCAAATCAAACAATCGAAAACACATTCTTGGTTCATTCTTCATCGAGGAGGAAGAGAGTGTGTGTGTGTGTCCAGTCGGTCTTCTCGTGAGAGCGCCCGTTTATCAGTTGTTTGGATGTTTCATCATCTCTGTGGCTCCGCCCCCGCCTGTTATCTGGAGCCGGAGAGGATGCGTGTGACTCAGAGGGAGACGGGCATGTCACTGACGCCTGACGCCATCTGATCCACTCAATTATTCTCTAGACCTTGTGTTATAACTCACTTTTAAATATAATTTAAATTAGTCAGGAATTCATGTGCTGGCTAAACACTTAAAATGATTCCTGATTACCCGTAAAAAATAAATACTAAAGAAGAAAACAAATAAATAATAATAATAATAATAATAATACATTGACAGTGCTTTCATTCCAGTACAATTCAGGAGCAGTCCTCTCCAGCTTTGTTGGCATATTTAGTTACATCGAAACGTCAGCGCTGATGTCTGATTCAGAATTGCAAAACAGAATTGCTTCCTTAAAACTGCGTAGTTCCTCTGTTGTCAGTACACACTTCTTCTCTGTTTAGTCCCCTGGGCCTTGTGATTTTAAAATATATAGGAAGCTGATTTTCTCCAGATCTCCAGTCACATGCTTGACATGGTTTTTCTGACCTCGTGAACAGATACATGCAACGCTGCAGACGTTTCTGCAAAGCCTCGCCTCTGTAAACAAATGCTAGAGGAGGTCAAAGACTAAGTAATCCATATCTCAGACACTGTTGATGTAATAAAAATTTGAGGTCCTACAACTATCAATCAAGAAAAGGCTGAGGCCAAGGTTTCATAAATATTTTTGTCACTCAGCCTGGGAAGAATTTTAATGACCAGCGTTTATAAATGTCTCATCTGGTGATGTATAACATTTGAACAGAGAGTCGTGGACCATTTTACAGTCGAGCTCATATAGCGCAGAGTGGCTGATTAACAATTAAAAGGATAGTTCACCCAAAAATGAAAAATCATATACTCACCCTCACGACGTTACGAACTGTAAGACTTGCGTTCATCTTCGAAACACAAATGAAGATATTTTAAATGAACCCTGAGATATTTCTGTCCATTCCACCAAAATGTTAATGCTTCAAAAAGTCCATAAAGAGACTGTAAAAGAACTCCATATGAATCGAGTGGTTTAATCCAAGTCTTCTGAAGAGACGACCGCTTTATTTATTTATTCGCATAGAAACATTGATGAGCGCACATACATAGAGCACATCAAATATGGTAAATATGCACAAGAAACAGTGAATTTTGTTCTTGCGTGTCAAGCGCGCTTGTTTCAGCTTCTGTTCACCATATTTGATGTGCTCTATGTATGTGCGCTTATCAATGTTTATACAAGCCTAAATTAAACCCATTTATTGTATAAAGCAATCGTGTCTCTTCAGAAGACTTAAACAGCTAAGTTCATATTACTTCCATGATGAACTTTTGTAAAGTTTTGGTTGCGTGGACTTTCAATGAACGGACAAAAATTATGAGAGAATATTACAAAATATTCCCATTTATGTTTCGATGATGAAAAGTCTTAAGTGGGTTTATTTCTAGGTAACTGTTGCAGTATAACACATCAGTATATTTGTAATACAGCCTCTTTTTTATCCGTCTGGAAATGTTAGTATTGCATCAGAAATGGTGGACTCATCGCTGGACTACTTCAGTACTGTTAGTCATTAGCTTAGAAAAAAACCCTTTTAACAATTAAAATGAACAATAATACTGAAACAGTTTCACATTTAAACAAGCTGAACGCTAAACTGATGAGCTTGTCACACATAATCAGTACTTAAATCAGGTGCTTGTGTAAAAGTACAAAAGTACTTGATTTATAATGTACGCAAGTATTAAAAGTAAAAAGTATTTATTGATGAATCATGTTTATTATTTATTCTAGCCAGCACTAGTCAAGAGGGAAGATTAGTGATCGATGAAGACACTGAATATGTATTGATCTGCACATTTTATTTCATTACCAAAACGTGTCAAACACTATCAAAACATTAAACTTCAATATACTAAAATGTCAATTTAAGTTTCTTCAGTTCGAAGAAACAGGGAATAATATATTTTGACATGAAGTGGAGTAAAAAGTATGATATTATGCTTTGGAAGTTTTCCAAAATAAAAAATCTGATAAAGCACAGATACTTGATGGTTTTTATTAATATTTAGAATTTGTTTTTATTCGATATTTTCTGTTATCATTTTACTGTCAAGTTATTTTTTTGTGTTTTTGTCATTTTTATTAGTTTTTAAATATAGTTTATATATAGTTTTTGTTCATTTTTATTTCAGTTTTAGTTATTTTAGTACATCAAGTTAAGTTAAATAAAAATTTCAGTTAAAGTTTATTTTATTCCAAGTAACAAAAGTTTGTTTTTTCCCCTACAGTTCTAGTTAACTATAATAACCCTGGTCCACAACTGCACATAATAGAAACCTTAAAGAAGAAGAAGAAGAAGAAGAAGAAAGCAGGCCTAATTCATCTTATTCAATCTACACATCTAAATATGCTTATTATTATTTCTGTTGGTCTACCAATGTCACGTCAACATGCCAGTGACAAGGACGCAAACTAGATTTTTTTTGTTCTCTGTCCTTGTATCTGACAAACACCCTGATCTCTGTAGTTAAAACAACATGGCGGGTGGCGTTTCATTCTTGGCTGCTGATTGGTCAGAGCCAGTGTACACTCCTCCAGATCTCTGTAGCACACTTCTCTAGAAAGTGGTTAAAAACATGCCATGTTTCACCCCAAAATATAAAATTCCAGATTGTGGTGTGCAGTTAAAAAGAAATGTGGTTACCAGAAGAGCTACATAAATAGTTTAATATAATATAATTGGTATTTGATGTACTGTAAAACATGACCACAAATGTCTTTTTATAATCAAAAAAATGTGCTCTAACTGGTCACCATTTTTGTTTCTTTTTAAACATATTTTTGCATTTTAAATGGTCTTGCAGTGTGACAAATTCATTTTTCAAAGAAAAAATATCCCATGTAGTCTGTCAAATAATCTGAGCATGCATAATAATGATTAAGTAATTAGAAAAAATACTGTTTAAAATAGTTTTAGATGTATATCCTGTCACACAGGACATGTCAACTTCCCACATACAGTCCACAAGTGGTTTTAGTTGAAGTTGAAGGTCAGAAATATGAATAATTTTTTCCTGCGGCCTTGCTTTTGAGTTTTGAGCTGACCTTTAAATCTGCCACTATCATTTATAGTAACACTCACAGTGTATGTGTTTGCGTCTGTGTGGGTGTGCGATTTGGTAGTTCCCAGAAATGGGATGAAAAAGGAGAAGAAGCATGTATTATTCATATTGTCTTGTCGTTACATTGACATTGTGCGTGTGCTTATCTGAGGAGGGCTGGGCTCCTAATCCCTCCTCGACAGGCCGGGTGTGGTCAGGAGCTTGTGCTGCTGCATCCCTACAGCTCCTCTTATGTCGTCTCTCTTATTCCTCTCTAGGATATGGAGCTGATAGATATCCTGTGGAGGCAGGACGTGGACCTGGGTGCGGGGAGGGAAGTGTTTGATTTCAGCTACAGACAGAAGGAGGTGGAGTTGCGTCGACAGCGTGAGCAGGAGGAGGAGAAGCGGCAGCAGCATTTGCGGGAGCAGGAGAAAGCTTTACTCGCACAACTCCAGCTGGACGAGGAGACTGGAGAGTTTGTGCCTCGAAGCCTTCCGGCCAGCAGCGCGCTGACGCAAACCAACACAACAAATGGAGAAATCGCACAGGTACGCATGCACAAATCCATCTTGTGTGATCTATCATAGACACACACACACACATAGGTGCTCAACAGGCCTCACCCTCCCCTCATATTACAGGGTGCAGCTGCCTAGTTGCTTGGTAACTGCCACTATGGTATAATTAATGGAACTCGGGAGGTAAGGCTTCTGCGTAAACGCAATTCTACGAAATGGAAAACAAATACACTCACAAACAATCGCAACATGACATGGATAGGACTCTAAAGACCTACTTGTCCCTGAAGAGGTCAGGCAAACTTGTGTTTCGCAGATGTACTACGTGATTTCAATCTTGTACGAAGTGGTTGCGCTTGAGTTTTCCTTGCTTAACCTTGGCATTAATTTATGGAGCAAACTACCTACTATTTTTTGGCTAAAGGCTCGTTCACACCGGTGACGATAACTATAACATTTTAATAATCATTCTAATTCTATGAGAATAATGAAAAATAGTCTGAAAAGTCCACACCACAACTATAACAATGATGGAATTATTTCAGAATGTTTTTTTTTTCCATCTGATGAATGATAAAAACATTGACAGCCAATAAGAATCCACCTGACAATAAAGAACTCAAGCATTTAAAGTGGCAGACGACAGTTATAATAAACTGAATGTTACCGTTCTTTGGCGTGGACTAGTGTTGTCAAAAGTACCGACTTCGCTACCAAGTCAGTACTGAAATTTTAAAATGTGACAATACCAGCATTTCCCTCTAGCATTTTGAGTGCTGTTGAGCAGATTCTTAAACACGTGTGATTGGCCATTGTGTTCACATGCTCAACATATATGTCTCTGATTGGCCACTGTGTTCACGCGCTCAACGTATATGTCTCTGATTGGCCTTTGGGTTCACGCGCTCAACATATATGTGTCTGATTGTCCATTGTGTTCACGCCTTCAACATATATGTCTCTGATTGGCCACTGTGTTCACGACCTCAACGTATATGTCTCTGATTGGCCACTGTGTTCACGCCCTCAACATATATGTCTCTGATTGGCCTTTGGGTTCACGCGCTCAACATATATGTCTCTGATTGGCCTTTGGGTTCACGCGCTCAACATATATGTCTCTGATTGTCCATTGTGTTCACGCCTTCAACATATATGTCTCTGATTGACCACTGTGTTCACGCCCTCAACATATATGTCTCTGATTGGCCACTGTGTTCACACGCTCAACATATATGTCTCTGATTGGCCTTTGGGTTCACGCCTTCAACATATGTCTCTGATTGACCACTGTGTTCACGCCCTCAACATATATGTCTCTGATTGGCCACTGTGTTCACACGCTCAACATATATGTCTCTGATTGACCACTGTGTTCACGCCTTCAACATATGTCTCTGATTGACCACTGTGTTCACGCCCTCAACATATATGTCTCTGATTGGCCTTTGGGTTCACACGCTCAACATATATGTCTCTGATTGGCCATTGAGTTCACGTTTTTGATCACAAGATCATGAAAGTATATCTCTACAGAATGCTAGTGGTGTTCCCAAATCAGTGGGGAGTTTTCAAACTACGATGGGCATTTTCAACCGCTTTACCCAATTTGTTCTAATCCAGTGGGCCTGGTTTAGGGGTGGGCCTTTGGGTAAAGCGGTTGAACTGCGAAAATGACTAAAAATGCTGCTTTTTATTGCCAGGCCAGTAGTTGGAGATGTCACAAAAGAAACACTACATGCCTATAGACTGAACACGTAATACTGTACGCATGTGCATGATGTCACTGTGTTCACAAATTCATGTTTTTGTTGTTTACACGGAGACAATAACGGTATCGCTTTCAAAAATGTGCACTTTAAAACCATTTTTTCAAAAGTTTGCGTTTTCAGGCCCTCAAAACGCTGTCGTCATCTAAATTAACAGCCAAAATAGCACATAAAAAGTTGTCTGTTTTTAGCTGAAAATGGTGTCATGTAAACGGCTCCTAAGAAACACCCATTTTGGTTCTGCATGTGCACTTCTCAGTAGTCTAATTGATGCTTCCTCATTCGAGAGAAAACACAGGTGCGTCCGTCTTTTTTATTGAACTACCTGACATATTTACACTACTTCTCTGGCACAATGGTGCATCTACTTTATTATTTCTCTATTTTGTTCTACATGCTTGTTTTTTTGTGTTTGATTTGTATCGTTACTGACTGTTATTAGGTACATGTCATTTAAAAATATTTGAATGAATCATACATTTATTTAAAGTGTTATTTAAATTTCCTGATTAAAGTTCCAACAACATTTAGCAGATTTCTTGAAATGCAAGTGACACAAACATAAGCAAGCATGTCACACTTTACAATGTCCCGTGTCCCATTTAGACTATCGCTGCCTACAAAATCGAATACTTCCCTACTATATAGTATGTGGTAAACAGTACGCCAACAGAGTAGTATGTCCGAATGCATAGTATTCGAAAAACAGTAGGCGAAAAGTCCCCGGATGACTTGTTACTTCCAGCGAGATTCTGAGGTGTGCATTCGATAGACACTTTACTATCCTATGAGGCCACGGGAGAGGATTTATGAATTGCAGTGAAGTGACGCAACTGACGCCGTTGGTCACATGACAATGACAACCTGGTGGATGACGCACGTCCGAATTTTATTCACACTACACACATTCATACTATATAGAATGTGCCTTTTTAACGGTCGTGAAGTACCTACTCGGTGTGATTTCAGACGCAGACTCATGTCTTACAGCAGTTACTCTATGCTTGCACAGCAGCTTGCGTTCTTGCTTTTAGTAGGAGTGAAGGCAGATGAGGATGGACAGTTAAAGAAATGAGAAGTGCCCTCCTGATAATCCTGACATTGATTATACACTGAGTTGTAGTCGACAGCATAATCACCTGACCTCGGACCCTCTCCTGCTTCATCAGGTAATCATTCATATTCCTGAATCACTATTAAATGTGAAGAATATAACGTGTCATTGGAAAAGTCTAAGCTGTTTTATTCTACAAGATAAACATTAAAAACTTGAATACTATGCAGTTTCATGGATTTCTTTTACTAATGTTTCCGTCCCATCCTTAAGCTCAGAGGTGTTTATCCCTCTTCATGCAGAGTTTAGCTGCAACACACCTGCCTGGAAGTTTTCATTGATCCTAATGACCTTGATTAGCTGCTTCAGGTGTGTTTAATTAGGGCTGGAGATCTGGGCTGGAAGGATTGGACACCCCTACCATAGCGCTTCCATTTGTAAATGTTAATTGTAGAAACTGCATTGATATTGAAGCATTAATGGATTTAAATAAACAGAATTTTATGATACTATAATCATAGTTAGAATATTTTTGTGTTGAGCGATATAAAATAGTGAATGTGACTATGTTTGACAGCTGAATTGACTCGTTCTTAAGTAACATCATGCTTTCTTTTTCAGATTTCAGAGAAGCCAAAGGAAGAGGCAGTAGTCTGATGTAAGCCAGATTTTTAAAACCCGAACCGTTGGACCACCTGTAGTTATAATGACATCAGACTTCTGAAACTATTTATATTTTTAAAGGTTATAGTGTTTTTGTCTTTTTTGTGCCACTTTTACTTTTTCTTTTAAAGTTTCTTACTTTACTGTATCTTTTTGTCATTGTGTTAAACCATTAAATAATAAAACAAAAAAGTGACTCAACTGCTGGACAAATGTCATTTTTATTTTATACGATTTTTCCCCCCAAATTTTGAAATGGTCAGGAATTTGATGATGTTCCACTGAAGTGTAGTTGAAATATTGTTTCAGCATTAACTCTGGGTACATTGTTGTATGTTGATGACATAACATTGAAAATAAAACTGAAATGTATTCAACAAAAGTGATTCAGAATCCACATCACATCGAACAATATTACCAATGATTAAGCCTTGAATGAATGCATCCAGAGCACACGTAATTTACAGAAATTACAATCCACATCTACACAATGAACACTTCCACTTTACCAGTAACCAGAGATAATAGATGTTCCTTGTTAATAATTGTAACTCAAAGTTTAGAGAACTAATAGTCAAAGAATCTGCATTTACTTGTACATCTCCTGCTGTGTGTGTATTGTAGATACAATGGTTTTATTGGTATATATTTGACTGTGTACCTGCAGAATGGGGCTTTCGCAGCACAAGAAGGTGATGCCCTGTCATTCGATGAATGCATGCAGCTCCTGGCTGAGACTTTTCCACTAGATGAGCCAGCTGAGGTAATTATAGGATATATATATCGCCCATATAACACCTCACGGCAACACAACACCTATACATGTCTCTGCACTTCAGTCTAATTGTCTCTCTCTCTTCTCTGTGGTCTGTACAGGCAGCTCCGCCTTGCCTAGATGTTTCCGTTCCACCTACCACAGATCTTATGATGCCCGCAGACATCCCAGCCTTCACCCAGAATCCTTTGCTGCCAGGCTCTCTGGATCAAGCCTGGATGGAGTTGCTTTCACTCCCAGAGTTGCAGGTATGAACCTTAAACCAGACCTCACCTTACATGACAAAATTAACTTGGAAAATATAGTTAAAGTAAATAGTATTAGTAAATAGTTGGTACGTCTTTGCATAGCAAGTCACTAAATGTTCGCTTATACATTGCCATTTAAAGCATATAATATGTATTAGTATCAAATAAAGATTCCGGCCAACAGGAAATCAATTTATTCTTGCATTTGGTGCTTATAGTGTTATTTTTGGACCCTGGTCAGATAAGATGCCACCAGCTCTCCTTATAACATCTTATATAAAAACCTTACTGTGCAACATGAAAGGGATAATTCACCACAAAATAAAAATTCGGTCATCATTTACTCATCCTCATGTCGTTCTAAACCATAAAACTTTGGTTCATCTTTGAAACACAAATATATTTTTAATGAAACCTGAGAGATTTCTTTCCCTCCATTTAAAGTTCCTTCCACCAAAACTTTGACACTTCAAAACATTCACAGACAGACTGCAAAAGTAATTAATGATGAACAGATTTAATTTTAGGCTTTTATTCACGTATAAACCTTGATCAATGCACATACACAGAGCACATCAAATATGCTCAACCATGCTCACACTTTTACAATGTCTTTTTAGACTTTTTGAAAAGTTTTGGTTACATCAACTTTCAGTGGAGAGACAGAAATCTCAGGTTTCATTAAAAAATATCTTCATCTGGTTTTCGGAGATGAACAAAAATCTTATTGGAATGATATGAGGATGAGTAAATGATGACAGAATTTTCATTTTTTGGTAAACTATCTCTTCATCCTCATCTTCAGAGAGAGAGGCTGTGAGGTGCTTCTTTGTGTACTCTGGTTTATACCACCTGTGGTTTAGAAAGGCGCAAACAACCCTGTTGCTGAGCAACAACCAAATGACCCTCTCTGAGCTCATGCTGTGGTTTGACACGCAGCTTGGGATGTATACTTTGTTTATGTTTGAATTTAACCATTTGTACCCCAAAATACACAGTATGGCTCATAACTGCACCAAAAAAAGGTTTAAAGTTATGAAAATTTTCCCATGATTTACTCACCCTCAAGCCATCCTAGGTGTTTATGACTTTCTTCTTTCAGACGAACACAATCTGAGTTATATTAAAAAATATCCTGGCTCTTCCAAGCTTTACAGAGGGAGTTAACAGTAACCAAGATTTTGAAGCCCTAGAGGCATCTACTCTCACCTAAGCTTACGCTACTCCTACATCCTACGTCATACACCGGAACTTGACTCTCTCGTGAACGTGCGTACGGACGTTACCAGAAGCCAGTTATTAGTTTATAAAGTTTTAAATATGGATATTTTGCTTGTAGAAACCCATCGCTTCACTTCAGAAGGCCTTTATTAACCCCCTGGAGCTGTATGGATTACTTTTATAATGAATGGATGCGCTTTTTTGGGCTTCAAAATCTAGGGTACCATTCACTGCCATTATAAAGCTTGGAACAGGCATTTTAATATAACTTGGAAGATATTTTTAATATAACTCCGATTGTGTTTGACTGAAAGAATAAAGTCATATACACCTAGGATGGCTTGAGGGTGAGTAAATCATGGGGTAATTTTCATTTTTGGGTGAACTAACACTTTTAGGTCCTTTTATATGACTCACATCAGCATTCCCCAAAGCATTGAATTTTACAGAGTGAAGCATCAGGGTACAATGTTACTGAGCAGGTCAAGCGTAGAAACACTCAAAGTTCAAGCAACTGTAACTTTGTCAATTTGCCAGACAATGTGAAGGAGTACACTGAGTATAACAATTCTCTGATCCCAACTCATACTGTAACCCCTGTTTGTCTCATACGAGTCTTCACATTGGATTATGGTGTTCATACGCTGCTCTTTTGTATTTTTAGCAGTGCCTCAACATGCAGATGCAGGAGACATTGAATATGGATGGATTTATGAAACCTTCCGGAGAAGCACAGAACCCAAGCTACAGTCAATATCTGCCCGGGATGGACCATCTCTCGTCCGTCCAGACTGAAGTGTGTCCTCCTGAATACATCAACACCTATGACGGATCCTTCAACAATATGGTGTCGCCCAACCTCAGCCAGATGAGTCTGAACGTCCCAGATGTGGGAGCTGAGTTCGGACCTGAAGAATTTAATGAGCTGTTTTATCCTGAGATGGAGGCAAAAGTGAACAGTGGCCCTCTCACATCCGATGGAGGAAATATGGTCAGCCAACTGGCCGAGACTGCCAGCGATTCTCCTGTAAACCCCATGGATCTGCAAAGCTTCTCACCTGGAAACTTCAGCTCAGGAAAACCAGAACCCATTGTGGAATTCCCAGATTCTGATTCTGGCTTGTCGCTGGACTCCAGTCCTCACATGAGCTCTCCGGGGAAGTCCTTGAACGGAGATGGATCATTCGGTTTTAGCGACTCCGACTCGGAAGAGATGGACGGTAGTCCGGGAGGCACGGAGTCCGATTATACCGAGATATTCCCGCTGGTTTACCTTAATGACGGAGCTCAGACATCTCTCTCAGATAAATCCCCCGCAGAGCAGCAGGAGATGAAAGCAAAGAACCCAAAGACAGAGCCGGTGGAGGCCAGTGGCTACTCCAAACCTCCCTTCACCAAAGACAAGCAGAAGAAACGCTCGGAGGCCCGGCTCTCCCGTGATGAACAGAGAGCAAAAGCCTTGCAGATCCCGTTTACCGTGGACATGATCATCAATCTGCCTGTGGATGACTTCAACGAGATGATGTCCAAACACCAGCTCAACGAGGCCCAACTCGCCCTCGTCAGAGACATCCGCCGTCGGGGCAAGAACAAGGTCGCTGCGCAGAACTGCCGCAAGCGGAAGTTGGAGAACATCGTGGGCCTAGAGTACGAACTGGACTCGCTGAGGGAGGAGAAGGAGCGTCTGAAGAAGGAGAAGAGCGAACGTAGCACCAGTCTGAGAGAGATGAAACAGCAGTTGAGTACCCTGTACCAAGAAGTCTTCGGTATGCTTCGAGACGAGCAGGGCAAGCCCTTCTCACCCAACGAATACTCCCTTCAGCACACTGCGGACGGCACCGTTTTCCTCGTTCCTCGCCTTAAAAAGACTCTCGTTAAGAATAACTAGCTCTGTTCCTTCTTCTCTCTCCTTCCACACTTGCTTCTGTTTTTTGGTACTGCTTTTCTCTTGCTAACACCATGTCCTAACCAGGCACGACGCAATAAAGCGACAAAGGCTCTGCCACGTCAGTGTCCTAACCATCCACGGGACAGTTTGTCTGTCAAATGGCTTCTATTTGTGCAGCATTGTGGAGGGTAGCTCTGCCCACAATGAAATCTCATTGGTCCAAAATTTTTGCTGCACATTAAACATCAACTATGTTCTGATTTGATTCAGTTAAGTTGCATGTAGTGTTGAGAACATCATCACTTATTACGCAACTGGTTAGGACACGGTGTAAGTTTTACGCAAAAGAAACAATTAAATAGGAGCGTATTTTGCTTATACATCAACTGTTGAAATGGCAGAACTATTATATACGTTTTGCGTATTCTACTTTCCTAATATTCTTAATCTCTGTTGGATTTTGTACTCTATATTTTCTCTTATATGGTTTGTAAATACATTTATACTTTATTTGCTATTGAGATAGGAACAAATGTACTGTATATAAATAGATCACCTTTTAGTATGCTAAAAATGGTTGTGATCATTTTAAGTCTGCACTTATGTCAGTTTTTATATCTTAATTTACTATTCTATTGCTATTTTATCTCTTGACTTTATGGCTTTATATTAAATAAATATTTAAACCAGTGAAGTCTGACGCAGTTTTGAAAGTTGGTTTGTGATGACACAGTTGGTTTGATGACGGAGTAGGTCAGCAAATGGAAGGAAAGAGGAAGTGGGTATTAGGAATAAGGATGCAGAGTCAAAATCGATTGAGCAAAACTTTCATTACATATAAATTATCAAAAGAGGTGGCCTATATTTTAGAGAACGATGGCACAACATGTCTACTACAAAAGTAATGCGAGACAGAAAAGTATTGTGACACTTTGGATTACTTGGATCATGAAGATATGATGATGTAAAGGTGGAAAATATGTTTGTGAATACCACTTGGTTTTATCAGATGCGGACATTAATCCAGTTTAAGTGTAGCTTAAGAGTCCAAATACTTTTTGAGGCCGCTGTTTATCATTCACCATGGCATCATAATCCATCAGGAGAAGGTTGTTCATTACACTGTAAACCCTAAAGCTCAAAATACTTAATTGGTTTGAGTAGGACAAACTTAAACAAATTAGTTCAGTTAAATGAACTGTTATGAGTATTTAGCACTCTTTTTGAGTTCACAGCACTGACATATTTCAAGTAAACTGAACTGTTTCACTGTTTTGAGTTGTTTGAACTCATTTAGACTCATTCTTTTAATTTAGACTAACTTAAGTTTAACTGAAACTGGGCTGGGGATTTTTTTATTTCCCAGCAAGCTTTCCCCATGGCACTCGAAAGGGAGAACAAATGCTAAAATTAAGTGTTATGTTTTTGGGGTTTTTTTATGTGTGAGATTTAGTAATGATTAATATTTTATAGTAAGTTACATGTTTTAAGTTGCTGCACTCATTCAGTGAAATACCATGCTATTGTTAACATGTTAACAAATTAACATTTTCTGAATTAGTTTGTTATAGCTAGCAAAATATTTATGTTGAGATAACCTGATTATTTTAAGTTAAATGTATAAATTAGTGTACTCAAATTTAAAGTTAAGAACAAAAATGTGAGTACAAAATAAAAATCCTAAACTTTGAGTTTAACTAAAATTCTCATTCAACTTTTTTGAGTTCTGACAACTTATTAGGGTTTACAGTGAAGTAAATAACTCATTTGATTTGCAAGAACTCAAAATAAAAAAGTTGATTAACCAAATATTAATTGCTATCAAAATAAGTTAGCTAACTCAGTACTTCAAGTTAGGAGCAATTTATACGCATGAGTACTACAAACTCAAAACTTGATAGTTCTGCTTACTTAAAATTTGAAACATCTTAACTCAAAATTTGATGCAACTGATTACCTCACATTTTTTGAGTTAGCCCAACTTATTTGGGTTTACAGCGTATTTAAGGATTTAGAGCTCAAATTGTTAAGTTTTCTTGGAAACAGTTTTTCCATTTTGCCTCACCACCAACACTGTAGAACACTACATACATACTCACAACATCTACCACAATTCTTGAGATTTAACAAAACCATAAGCCTTTGAGGTAGAAAAGTCTTCAGTTTCAACTGAATTTCCCTCAGCCGAACAGCCCCAATCTCCTAGTGTTATGCAACAGAGCTGGATTGTCTGGCAGCGTCCCACGATAGACATGCCTTCCTCAAAGCCATGCTGGACAAAGTGCACCAGTAAAGAGCAGTTGTTTGCACTGCCAGGCACTTTCACCCACACACACCACCTTTGTACACACCAAACCCTCTCCTTTCCACACTACAGTGGTTCTCCATTGTCAGCAAGTCACGCTACACAAACAGGGCCAACCTGTTTAAAGACCCGCATTTACACATCACAATATAGGATCTTTTCATTATATACATCTTAATGCATGCTTTAAAAAAATAAAAAAAGCAGGTGATAAATGATTCACTGAATGCTTCCTTTGTTCTAATGACATTTTAACTCTTATGACAGCATTAAACTGCCATGCGTTCTTATGTCAACAGACTCAGACTAGATCCCATGGGTTATATGGTACAGTAAATTATACATTTTTAAAAGCTGGTTGTTTATTAAATGTTACATTTCTTCAGTTTTAAGCCATCAGAGTGAGAGCATGTGACTTATGTAGAGCAACTGTATCTTACACATTTACCCATGGTCATGACCTTGATTCAGGGTGAGGGGAACAAAGTCCCCATGACAGGTTTTGGAGTAAGATAAGCATTGCGTGAGAAGAAAAGGCACTGCGCTCACACAAAAACAACACAGAAAATTAAACATTCTCAGGGCGTTTCAAATGTTTTTATTAAACAGTCAACGTTTGGCAATGCAATCGCACATATTCATTACGACATTATCAGTGATGTTTTAAGACTATAAAATATCTTAAGAAAATCTTGTGTGAATATATAGTTGTGCTCAAAACTATTCATACCCTTGGGAAATAACTTTTAATTGAAGTTTAAAAAAAAAAAAAAAAAAAGTGAAAGTGGGGGAAAAACCATATTATGAAATAAATATTTTACACAATGGACAATTATTGGCTTCCCTAGAAATTCTTATGAGTAAAATATCTCTGAAGTATATTCCCATTCATAATTACATTTTTTAGCAAAAAAAGGGGGACTCGGAACATGAAATTGTCCAGCCATGACTTCCTGTTTCATAGGAGTATAAATATGAGAAAGGCCAAATTCCCTTAAAGGATTAGTTCACTTTAAAATTAAAATTACCCCGAGCTTTACTCACCCTCAAGCCACAAATGCATTGCTTCACTTCAGAAGGCCTTTATTAACCCCTGGAGCCGTGTGGATTACGTTTATGATGGGTGGATGCACTTTCTTCAGCTCATACTCGTTGGTCCCGTTCACTGCCATTATAAAGCTTGGGTGCGTCAGGATAGTTATTAATATAACTCTGATTGTGTTCATCAGAAAGAAGAAAGTCATATACACCTAGGATGGTTTGAGGGTGAGTAAAGCTTGGGGTAATTTTCATTTGAAAGTGAACTAATCCTTTAATCATTCATCACAATGAATAAAACCAAAGAATATAGTTCTGATGTGCAGCAAAAGATTGTTGAGCTTCACAAAATAGAAAGTGGCTGTAAGAAAATAGCTAACGCATTGAAAATCCCCATTTCCACTATCAGGGCAATAATTAAGAAGTTCCAATCAAGATGTTACGAATCTGCCTGGAAAAGGACATGTGTCTAAATTGTCCTAATGCACAGTAAGGAGGAGAGTTTGAGTGGCCAAAGACTCTCCAAGGATCACAGCTGGAGAATTGCAGAGATTTGTTGAGTCTTCAGGTCAGAAAGCCTAAAAAAATGATCAAACCACACCTACATCCCCACAAGTTGTGCGGGAGGGTTTCAAGAAAAATCCTCCTCACTTATCCAGAAACAATCTCCAGCATATTCAGTTGTCAGACACGACTGGAACTTCAAACGGGACTGGCTTCTATGGTCAGATGAAACTAAAAAAAAAAAAAAAAAAAAAGAGCTTTTTGGCAGCAAACCCACCAGATGGGTTTGGTGCACACATGGATAAAAAGTACCCCATGCCCACGGTTAAATATACTGCTGGATCTTTAATGCTGTGGGTTTTTTTGCTGGAGGTCCTGGACATCTTGTTCAGATACATGGTATCATGGATTCTATCAAATACCAACAGATAAAAAATCAAAACCTGACCGCTTCTGCTAGAAATCCAATAATGGGCTGTGGTTGGATCTTCTATCTGGACAATGATCCAAAACAAACATCAAAACCAACACAAAAACGTGTCACTGAGCACAAAATGAAGCCTCTGCTGTCTCAGTTCCCTGACCTGAACCCTATAGAAAATGAGGAGAAGCAGAGATTCAGTATGGAGGAATGGTCTCTGATCTCTCCTCAGGTGTTCTTCAAACTCATCAAGCATTATAGAAGAAGACTCAAAGCTGTTATCTTGGGAAAAGGACATTGCAAAATGTATTGAATAAAAGGGTATGATTAATCGTGACCAATGTGTATTAGAGAAAAACATTTATTTCATAATAGATTTTCTTATTCTCCAATGAAAGGTTAGATTTTTATACATTTTTAAATAAAAGATCAAAAGGATTAACAGTTCAGATTTATTTTTACAGCCTTCTTCAAGGGTATGAATAATTTTGAGCACAACTGTATATGGATTTACCCTGAATTACAAAACATCCTCCCACAATAAAATAGAGTATACGGTCATGTTATAGACATCCAGTGCCAGTGTGTAATAATATTAATTGCCAAAATACTACAAAAATGTTCAGTTCATGGAAGTTCCTGTCAAGTGATTGAAATCACAAAGCAGGTGAATGAATATTCAGCAAAAATGTCCTCACTTGCACACTAGTGAATGAATCTCACTAAAACTAGTCTGGGTCACATTCCATCCCAAACTCAATCTGCCAGTCAGACTTGGCATTTCTGAATTTGCTTAATATTTTAGATTAATTTTTAAAATTAATTTTTTAATTACATTTTCAGTACTGCGGTCACATTTACACCCTTGTATGGTGAAATTCTGCAGACAAAACGCAGTCACGCATCACTACACTATTGACAACGCACAAGAAATTTCGCCACATTTGCAAAATTTTGTGGACAAAAGAGTCCATTGTCTAGGCAGGTATGTATGAAGCACAGCTCACACAGAAGACACTGTCAAACTGAGCAGATTTCTCTTGGGCACCGCAGTGAATCCACGTGAACAACTTCAACCCGTTGCGAAATCTGCGTGGGGAAATGTTTCGCCATCAACTGAAACTCCCAATGGTGTGGATTCCTACTGTCATGACTGGATTTCACCCACAAACACTCGCTGAACAATGGTAAATGTGACCGCACCTTAACAGACGATTATACTACTAATATTGTAGAAACAAAATCAGCATAAGTTAATGGCATCACAACATGACATGTAAATAAATTAGGGCTGTCAAACGATTAAAATTTTTAATCTAATTAATTACATGAGGCAATTAATTAATCGCACATCAATTTTGGCTGAGAAATTATCTCCAAAAGATAATTTTAAGTCATTATTGTGTAAAGCATCAAATAGACATTACAAAAAGTAGCTTCAAAAATAAATATTTTATTTGATTCAACACAGAATTTATTACACATGAACTTTTGGACCATGAGGTTGAGTAAATGATGTGAACTATACCTTTATTTTTTTTATTAATATGGAAATATGAAAATGTTTAAATAAAATTAGACTCTAAATAAGAAACTAAAACTGCCAGTAGGTGGCGGTAAATGTCTTAATGATTAAGTCGTTCATTCGATTCATTCAAATGGCTGATTCATTTAGAAGTGAAGTAAATGGTTCTTCATTCAAAATATAACTTGATATATACGATATCAAATTTATATTTTTTTCTTTTGATCGTAAGGTAACACAAGACCCGGACATCGGTTTCGTGAGATTCAGCCACACACCATGAGCTACAATTGAGTCAAATGTAGTTTCTGAATCTCTCTGTGTGACTACGGGAGGATATCTTTAACAAATCCACATATATATCTTGCACGTATTAATCTTACCCATCCAGAACCATCGCTGAAAAGACTTTCAGCCACTTACTGTAGATCGGGCGCTGCTTTTCCCATCTGTAAATTAAGCAGAAGAGTTACTCTTACCTGCTCCTATGACTCTTTCTTCCTCGTCTTCTGTCTGCCTCAAACCCTCATACTCACTGCTGGGTCTCACGCTAGCATTGGCTCTCCATTGGCTAGCCTTGCTCCTTTCCAAAACAGACGCTAGCTTTCTGGAGACACACTGGCTGCCTGGTCCAGTCGAGGCTGTCCTGTCGTCAGTTCGTCTGTCTAGGCCTGGAGGCCTTTCTACTCTCATGCACAACAACACGCGCTCAGGACCGCTGCACTCGCTTTCAGACTCAATGACGCACTAAACTTCATTAGGCAAGTTACGAGTACACAACTTTATTTCAACTGGTTTCTTTTTTTTTTTTCAATTGTCACAATCTAGACTTCTGTCTTTACAGGTTTAACATGTTACATGCCCTCAGATCTGATAAAGTCTACTCTGTTTATCAAACAACACATGTACTGTATACTCACAATTTATAAAAATACATGTGACACTGTCTTCAAAATCAAAAAATAAAAAGTCCTCCAAATAATATACTTAAGGCCACAACATACATTGCATACTCACAACAAATTATTTTGAACTACTCTGACTACAGTGTTTTGAAAACATAATTTTTTTTTTTTCACGCTCAAAAACGCTCACAGAAATCACAGGGGATTGAGGGGGAGTGAAAAGCACAAAGAAAATTTGATCGAGTGAAATGCAGCAGTAAGGAATGTACATACGCTAACTAACACACACTGCTCCCGCGCGGCTAACGTTAAAGACTGCGAGCGTCTGCTGCGGTAAGAGCTATAACTGGCAGATCTTGGCCCCTGCCACTCTTTCTCAGTAATCTTTCTCATCTCAATCCTCTCATCTCTCCTCATCACCATCTAACTCTGGATCTGAAGCCTGTTGAACACACACACGGTAAAACATCACAAGTCATCATCCCTTGTTACACCGCTGTGGAGT
This sequence comes from Mylopharyngodon piceus, assembly GCA_039654765.1. Lineage (NCBI taxonomy): Eukaryota > Metazoa > Chordata > Actinopteri > Cypriniformes > Xenocyprididae > Mylopharyngodon > Mylopharyngodon piceus. The sequence continues at coordinate 33,126,476 of CM077441.1, read as the reverse complement.
CTGTCGCTGTGTCCGAACATGCCTACTTCCATACTATATAGTAGGCGCCAACAGAGTAGTGTGTCCATATACATAGTAGGTATTTGAAAAACAGCAGGCGAAAAAAGTACCTGGATCTAATTACTATTATCTATTACTATTATCTATTTTTTACAGAAACACTGAATTACCAACAATATCTTAAGCACCAACACCAGTCCTAAGTTAAAATGACAAATATACATTCATACATGGATGACAAGTTTTAGTTCTAATTACTAAAGTTCTATCATTAAATAGAAAAATCATAATATAATGCTTGATTGACTGATGTTAAGAGTGTACGTTCAGATATTTAAAAAAATAAAAAAAATAAAAAGTGCCATTTTTCATGAATTTAGAGTTGTCAAAAGTACTGACTTCGGTACCAAATCAGTACTGAAATTTTAAAAATGTGATGCTTTGAGCGATGTTGAGCGGATTCGTAAACACCTCTGATTGGCCATTGTGTTCACGCGCTCAACAGATATGTCTGTGATTGGCTACAATGATCAACGCTTCAAAAACGTTCACCGAGCGCTTACACAGATACACACACAAATTCAAACACTACCGTGTGCTTTCAAACTCTCTCGTGCGTTGATCATTGTAGCCAATCACAGACATATCAGATGAGTGCGTGAACACAAAGGCCAATCAGAGGGGTTTATGAATCCACTCAACAGCGCTCAAAGCGTGACATTTTTAAAATTTCAGTACCGATTGGTCCAAAGTCGGTACTTTGACAACTTTAGCGGAATTTTTATATATATATATATATATATATATATATATATGTGTGTGTGTGTGTGTGTGTATAAAATAGCATATCAGTCTGGCAAGTAAACTAAAAAAAATTACTAGCCAATGGCGAATCTATTGCCAAGGTGTGTGTAGAGGGTTGCACACACTTTTTAACAGTCGCAAAGTAAATGTCAAACCAAATGTAGCACCTACTATACAGTATGTGACTTCGGACGCAGCATGTGTTGGCGCTGAACTTACCACAGACAAACTAATCAGTTAATATCTCCTGGAGTTATAACCCCCTCCTCCGCCGCCAGAGCCATATCCACCTAAATGTAACAATGCACAGGATCAGGCTTATGTGCAGTGGATTCACCTCTGATGTGGCATGCTGTGCACCGGCCTTTCTTTACCTCCGTAAGGTCCTGAGTTCCTTCCTCCTCCAAAGTTATTTCCCTTCATGGGGCCGTAGTTGGACTGTTGTCCACCGTAATTCCCGAAATCATTGTAATTTCCTCCTCCTCCTCCTCCACCGCCTCCACTACCACCACCAAAGTTACCTGCGGTGCAGGTATAAATTCAGGTTAACAGCACAACTCATCTAAATAAGCCACAATGCAGATGATTTCAATACACATTTTTCTTTCTATTATTCTACTATATAAATTTTATTCTATTCTATTAAAGTTTTTTTTTTTTTAAATAAATTTATAATTTTATTCAGCAAAGATGCATTAAATTGATCAAAAGTGACAGTAAAGAAAAAAAAAAAAAAAAAACTATTTTGCATAAATGCTGTTAACTTTCTATTCATCAAAAGGAACGTGAAAAAAGTACCAGTTTCCACAAATATCTGAAGCAGCACACGTTTTCAGCATTGATAATAATCAGAAATGTTTCATGAGCAGCAAATCAGCATATTAGAATTTCTGAAGGATCACGTGACACTGAAGACGATTTCATTTGCGTTCACGCCATGTCGGAATTACCACAATTATGAGATTCTGACTTGTAAAAAGTGTTCACGTCCTCATAGAACTCATAATTACAACTTGCAAACGTGGAATTTTCAGAGAGCTCCGACTTGTACCACATGACTGTTAAGAGTCTGTTTAGTTTCATTGCTTTGGTTTCGTTTTCCCTGTTCCTGTTTTCCCTATGTTCCCTTTGCTTGTTTCTGATTAGTTACACACCTGTTTCTGTTTCAGTTAATTACCTTACCCTGTGAATTTAAGCCCGTAGTTTCCTCTGATCATTGTTCAGTCTCGTTTGAGTTTACGTGGTTGAGCTTTATGATTTCTGTCTCCTGAATATTCCTAAGTATTTGCTATTAAAGATAGTTCTTGTTGGATTCTCCATCGTCGTGTGATTTAAACAGCCATTACAATGACCACTGCGGATTCATTTTGGCATTAAACGATAATGTACCTCCAAAATTCCTGCCATCATTGTAGTTGTCATATCCTCCGAAGCCTCCTCCGCCTTGGTTACCGAATCCAGGACCTCCACCGTACCCTCCACGGCCTCCTCCATAGCCAGGACCCCCACCACAGTTACCCCCTGCCACCAAACACAAGCACAAACGTCTACTTCAGTGCTAATCATTTCAGTCTGGCCTTCAGGGGATGTGGCTGATTGGCTGACTGTGATGAGTCAGCACTTCATTTGGACTTAATTTGCACCACTTCTTGGGTGCTTATTGTTTGGGTTGTTGTTGTTGTTTGTTTTTTTTTTTTTTTGGACATCTTCCTTTTTAGCAATTGTTTGATGTCTTCTAACTTATTGGTTAGTGTGCTTTGATCATGTGTGAGGATTTGGTATGTGAATATAAAATCCCTTGATACTTGTTCTTACTTGTTCTTATAAGACCTGGTTTGGTTGAAACGTTGCGATTAGGGCTGTCAAAAATAATGCGTTAATGCATGCGAATAATTTTTTCAGTTTAACGCCTTAAAAAATATTTAATGCAATTAACGCAGCATCCCTTTTTTCCCCCGTCATCCTTTAGCTAGTGTTACATTATATGATCATGCTATCATTCATTCAAGTGCTATTAAACTATTCAAACGCGATAAGACGCAAAACTGGCGCGCCGGCCGCATTGAGTTCTCTTTTGCACTTGAACAGGCAAAAACACAAAATTATGCCAAAATGCCCATTTAATCGAGTATCCTCGTAAACACGGTCTTAAATGAATTAAATAAAGTCTTAAATGAGCGTTAAGAGTTGTGAGGAACTGGGATGTCAGGTCTTAAAGTGACAGTAGCCTAATAAACCTGCTGCTGTCTGTCATTAATGTTAATCAAATAAAAGTTAATCTATATTTAATTTATAAATTATGCAGTGGAGACTGTGAAGTGTTTGATAACTTTTTTCAATTTCTGTATTTCCTACCTGATCAAATATTTAAAATAAACTGTCAAATGTTGTCTCTACATTAATTTGGTGATTAAATGCTAAAGTGTTAAAATATAAAAATATATTAAAAACTTTAATGTTAGGTGTGATTAATTTGAGACTAATTACAGATTAGATTTTATTTAATGCCATGTCAGCATCTGAGGCTTTTTTCATGGCAAAAACTTACAAAAATACAAATATCACATAAATAAAATAAAAACCAAGCAAACAAACAAACACAGCAAGTAATATTATACAAGATTTTTTTAAATTAACATGATAAAAATTCCTTTTCAGTCAAATTTTTTACTAAATACGTACTTAAGTGAACTGATTAATTACAGAAAATGTGTGATTTTTGTTTTAAGTTACCCGTTTCCAGGCTTTTTGTTTTGCTCTTCACTTATTAAAACCCTTGCACTTTAAGCCACTAGCTTCTGCCTGCCTGTTTGTTAGATGTTTTATGAAAGAGTCTGATTTTTTTCTTATTGATCATGTTAGTATCATGATATTGTCCCCACCGAATCCGTCGTATCCATCTCCTCCGTAGCCACCCCGGCCTCCTCCGTACCCTCCTGTAAAAGATACGGGATTCAGTGTTTACCACAGCGTTATTTACACCCGAGGTGCTACAGTACAAACTGACACACAGGATCAGGTGTACAGTATCACATGTCATCTTACCTCTGCCAAAGTTGTCACCTCCGAAGTTTCCTCCTCTGCCCATGAAATTATCCCCACCTCCACCTCCACCGCGATCTGAGAACGAAAAGCACATGATGATCTGAAACAGTACGTTATATTATTAACAATAATCACATGCAATGTTTTGAATATTACAGTAACAATTTATTATGAAATTTAACATGTCTATTTGAGAATCAGGAGAGGCAGTTAGACATAAAACATGCTACTTACATCTCTGATTAGAAACAGCTTGCATCTCCTGCTTTGGAAGTGCTTTTCTTACTTCACAGTTATGCGAGTTGATTGTGTGATATTTTTGTGCTGATGAAAAAGGAAAAATTATTTTAAAAAAGCAAAACAAAAATCTGTTTGCTCAGCTACCTGTAAGAACAAGTATTTCTTGACATAATATGGGTAGTAAGTTGACACAGCATGTTCGCTAACTTTTATACAGTTGTGGCAAAAATGATCTTTGTTTTTAATGACCCTACAAGAAAATATTTTAGAATTTTTACATAATTTAAATATGAAGGAAGAACAAAACACTAAACTTAGTTATTTATCTGACAAAATTATTTGCCAAAAACTTCAGCTACAGGTTTTATTTTACTATGCAAAAACTAAGTAACAATAACAACAAATACATAGAAAAACAAAAAAAGCTCACAGGAAAAAGCATACATTGACTACAACATAATCAGTTATTAATATTTTGTTGATTCTCTCATTTTATTGCATGTGTTCATAATTTCTTTGTATGACAGCCTGGCCAAAAATTGTCACAAATAACACAATTGACTCAAAGCACAACTACGTAATATGCTTACAAAACCTTTAACACATTTTTAATAATATCAAAGAGTGAAGATGTCAATTTTCCAAGGCCGTAAATCACTTTTGGCCACTTCTGCACATCAACATGAAGATTATATGTAAAAAAAAAAAAAAAAAAAAAAAAAATAATATATATATATATATATTTGTATATATATATATATATATATATATATATATATATATATATCAATTTATATGGGAACATGTTTATTTTAGTATGTTATTGAGTTCTAATCACTTTTTTTGCAATCACTTAAATAGTATTTTGCAAACATTTTTATATTTAAATTAGAAGTACAAATATTACATGTAATATATCAATTAATGGCACTTCATAAAAGCTGCATGCATAATAATTAAAAAAGCTGTTTTGCTGTTTTAATAGTTTTAGATGGAGTCATTTACCCATAAACAATTTATCCTGTCAGTCAGTCAGTGTGTGTGACTAGCAGATGAAAGTAAAATGGTTTCTATCTAAACTCACCAACAATTTTATCCACAGTATCATGATCATCGAAGGTGACGAAGCAGAATCCTCTCTTTTTCCCAGTCGAACGCTCCTCCATGATATCGATGGTCTCAATTTTCCCATACGGCTCAAAGTACTCTCGGATGTGATACTCATCGGTGTCTTCCTTGATTCCACCCACAAAGATCTTCTTCACCGTCAGATGGGCTCCAGGTTTATTAGAGTCCTGGATAATGAAAGTAAATTAATTTACATCTTGATTAAAGGTATCTTAAAGGGGTCACATGATGCTTTTTAATGTTTTCCTTTTTCCTTTAGTGTGCAATGTGTCTATTTGTGCATGTATATGATCTGCAAAGTCTCCCACAAAGGGATTTATTCTGTGCTTGCAAAGTTGGTTCTGATTCATCCACATTTTCAGACTGCGACTCAAGCTTGAACTGTAAAACCGACGACATTATTATTAACCCTTTAGTTGGCGGCGTATCCTGGGGGACACAAACATTTGAGAGGCTGTGGGGAGAGTCAGGGAAAGTTTAGGTCTCATTTCTTGGTTTCATGTTGAAAGGGTGTTTTTTGTGAATATTTAGATATATTGACTTTGTTCATAAATTTTTTGTTTAGGTCACGGGCAGCATTTAAAAACAACATGACCCCCTGTAGTGGAAAATCTACTAACCTTCTAATAAAAGTTCACATATTTACAATATTTGTAGAGAACTTACATGTTTAAAAAGTTGTTGTGGAGTGTTAGCTTATTACGTTAATGTTGAAAATTTATGAATATAATTTTTTACATTTTTCATAATCTGTCTGTAAATGTTTGTATCCCCCAGGATACGTCACCAGTTTGGGGGGATAAATTCATTGAAAAAAAAGAATGCTTGTTTGGCAGTGCGTGATACTACATATTAGCCAAATTTTTAAAACATTTATTCTCTTATAACTTAAACTAAACATTCTTTGTAAAATTGTGTTGAACAATAGGTATAATGCCTATTTATGAATATCTTAGCCTACAGTATCATATTTAATATGCAAATTTATAGGGCCTATAATTTATCAATATGAACAAAACTTTGCTGAAAAACCTGTTTTACACAATCTACGTCATGCCTTCTGTCCTCTGATTGACAGTTCATACTTTTTTTCCAAGTAAAATCTTTTTTTACTCATAAATCTTTATTTTTATAAAGTAAATGCAAGATAAACATTTACTGGACTGAAGCAACTTGGGTTTACTTGATTATTCATGCATCATTTTTTAATGTTAAAAATAAAAAATCTTTTTATATTTTTTTCATGTTAATGTAAAAGTCAAATATGACACAACAGGCTTTTGGGGAACATTTATTTGTCCATTTCTCAATTATCATTGATTTGCATATGTGTTTGTTTGTTTTTCTATCCTGGTGTAGGGGATAGAATATACAGTTTCTACAGTATAAAAATTATGTCTATGGAGAGTCCCGACAAAGATAGCGAACCAGACGTGTGTGTGTGTGTGTGTGTGTGTGTGTATGAAATATGAAAATAATACCTACAAACTTGTATTAATATATAGTATATGCATGTGTTTTTTGTTGAACATCATATTTATATATCTGGATTTTAAAGCTCATATGCAATTCAATGCTAATTGAGAGATGGAAAAATAAATGTTCTCCCAAAGCCTAACATAAGCTTAACATGAAAAAAAGTAAAAAGAAGTTTTAATTTTTTACATTAAAAAAATGGTGTATGAATATGAGTAATCGAGTTGCTTCAGTCCAGTAAATGTTTATCTTACATTTACTTTATAAAAATCATTACAAAATTTATAAGCAAAAAAGACTTTACTTGATAAAGTATGAACTGTCAATCAGAGGACAGAAGGCATGAAGTAGATTGTGAAAAATTTTTTCAGCAAAGTTTTGGTCATATTGATAATTTATAGGCCCTAGAATTTTGCGTATTAAATATGATACAGTAGGCTAATATATTCATAAATAGGCATTATACTTATTGTTCAACAGAATTTTACAAAGAATGTTTAGGTTAAGTTATGAGAGAATGAATGTTTTACATATTTAGCTTGCTAATTTGCATTGCCAAACAAGCATCTTTTCAATTAATTTATCCCCCCCCAAAGGTGCAACGTATCCTGAGATACAAACATTACAATAATTGTTGTTTTTTTTTTTTTTTTTAAATCATGAAATAAATTAATTAATTAGCAATAAATTAATTTTCTGATTTCTCTTTATGGTCTTGCCCTTTTAGGGCTAGTATGAAATTTAACTGTGCAGACTTAACTTATGAGTTTGCATTATAAACGCATTCATAAATATTGTTTATCACTTATTGTTTATCAGAATGTGTTACAAAGGATGTTTATTGTATGTTGTAAGAGAATAAAATGTTTTAAAATAGTTTAAAATGTTGTAAAAGGCACTGCCAAACAAGAATTCAGTTTTCAATGAATTTATACCCCCAAAGTGGCAACGTATCCTGGGGGATACAAACATGAAAATCAAAATTAAAAGTCATATTTTGAAAAAAATTATCAAGTTGTATTATTTGTGTCCTAATAAGATAGAAATTAGCAATAAATTAATTTTCGGATGTCTCTTTATGGTCTTGCCAACTAAAGGGTTAACTGTGAGCTTACAGTTTCTTTAGAAGCCTTGGAAGCTGAAGCTTATGATTACATTTCTGACACACGCTTGAGATGTCTGGCCAATCACAACGCACTGTCAGCTGGCAAATCAGAGCACTCTGAGCTGTTCGGAAGGTGGGGCTTTGTAGAAATCATTCTGTTTCAGACAGACTGGGAATAGAGGTGCTGCAATCATGTAGAGTATGTGAAAAATGTGTTTTTTGAACATTAAAGCATGTTAACCTATTCTATTAACCCAATAATCAAAACAATGAACTTTTAAAATAGTATTATATGACCCCTTAATAAATTGAGTACTGTCTGAATGGAGGCCCATTTCTACCACAGAATAAAAACATAAAAGGTAACTGTGAAATTTCACAGAATTGCAAAAGACTATCTTCATTTCAGACTTTCTTTCTCAGAATTGTAATACTTTTCCAATTGATTTGTTTAATGAATTTGAATGGACAAAATTAAAAAGTTATCTTAACTTTTGGGAGTAAGAAAAACTAAAAAAAGAAACAAAATAAAATGAGTTGAGATTTTTTTACAGTGCAATTCAGACTTTCTAACATACAATTCTGGTTTAATTTTTCACAATCTTGCGATTTTGACTTAACATCTTGCAATTATGAATTTTGAGTTAAACCTGTAACAGGGAGAAATAAAGCCTGAACTGTGAGATATAAACTCACAATTCTGAGAAAAAAGTCAGACTTGCAGGACGCTAACTCAAAAACAAAAAAGATTAACTCTGAAGTGTGAGAAATAAAGTCAGAATTGTATTCGAAACTCACAATTCTGAGAAAGCCCGAATTTCAAGATATTAACTCACAATTGTAAAACAAAAACTCATAATTGAGAGAAATAAAGTGACTTCAGTCACTAGTTGATACTCCATGTCAGCTACCCATGTGCAGCATTATGGTTTAAGTGAACGTAACCGTACCTCTCTGGAAACGGCCCGTTTGGGCTCAACGACTCGACCGTCCACTTTGTGTGGCCGTGCTGCCATAGCAGCGTCAACCTCCGAGACACAGGAATACGTCACAAAGCCGAAACCTCGCGAGCGTTTGTTTGCTGGATCTCTCATTACCTGAGGAAAGATGATCATTGGTAATAACAGTGGTTTTATTACTGTTATTATTATTATTTCTATATGCATTAACAACTCGTACCACGGAACTGTTGGATGCTTGATTCTGATTGGCTGACAGACATTTTAAGTTGTTGATTAATTAAGCAGGTTAGTAGGTTAAGAGGCTTGTATGCAGCTAAAATGTGAATATCAGCATGGCTGTGATTTTCAATAATTCAATGGTCCATTATTAATTAATACTTATTTATAAAAAAAAAATTAAAAAAAACAAGTTACAGGAGCTATGTTTCCATCCACCTATTTTTATGTACATTTTTGGATATTGTATAAAAAAAATTAATTAAAAAAAAAAAATGGATGGAAATGGCAAGAATATGCACAAAAAAAGTATGTGCTCAATTCACCCTTAGCTGGGAGTTTGATTGACAGGCGATCTGACCAATCATAAAGCCAAATTTCTTAAATGACCGAATAGAGTGGTGCAGGTATGACATCACTCTGTAGGCCAAAACACGGAAGCGAGTTAGCATTTTAGCACTTCTGGTACCATCGTGCCGGAGTCAATGGTTTTTTTTAATGGGATTTTGGTTAAATGGCTGAAATAAGGTCTGTGGTGAACAAGCTCAAGATACTTTCACGTTTTATTCTGCGACATAAAATACATCAGTATTACCCCACTCGTGATTTTTTTAAGCTGTTACGTGACTTGAAAAAGGCGGTTGCTAACGTTTAAGTATCATAAACTTTTGTTGATCACAGAGCTTGTTTTTTGTGATAATCCAAAAGCATATGGAAAAATCCTATTGGGATTTTGTCGAGGGAACCAGTGTGATGATAACTGCCGATTGGCCTACAAAGTCACGTCACAGTTCCACCACTCTATATGACCCTTTGCGAAGGGTCAATTGAGGCTTTTTTTTTATCCGATAAAAAGACATGCACATAAACTACGATGGAAACATGTTTGCCAAATAAATCCCTCAATGCGCAACAAAAAAAGTCATGTGACTTTGCCTCAACAAACCACGTTATCAGAAAAATGGTGGAGGGCGAGAGGTATGTTTGGACGGATGACGAGGTCCGAACAAGACACTTTGAAAAAGAAGTCTTCAATTCTTGATAGAAAACATCAATGAAGCGCTCTGAGGCGCAAGTCATTCATGTTGGAGGATAAAAGAGCCACCGTTTCTTCCCCGATTGCAGCAACTTCATTTTTTTATTAGATATTTTGCGCCAGTTTCCTAGGAAGTGATGATTTTGTTCTCCTGAACACATGGGATGGAAAAGCTGCTTTATTTGCAAATGTTTCATGTGATGTTCCAATTTTGCGCACATTAATTTCGCTAGTGATAGTAAGAGGTGGTATTATGCTAATTCAGTGAATGATTACCATATTCATATACCATGGTATGATACTCCAATATGCTTCAGAGATTAACCTGGAACTTTTTGAATTGTAATGGAAGAAATATGGATGGCTTTTAGCTATCTGCTCCTGCTGCAAAGTCAATACAAGTAGTCACTAAAGCACAACTGAGAAGAGTGTGATCTGATGGCCACTCACCACGCAGTCTGTGAGTTTGCCCCATTGCTCAAAGTGAGCTCGTAAACTGTCCTCTGTTGTCTCAAAACTGAGTCCACCAATAAACAGCTTCCTGAGCTGCTCCGGCTCCTTACTGACTCGACCCTGTTCACATAAAACACACAGTTAAAAATCAGACTTGTCTTGAACCTTTGCCTAGTTAGAAATATGCGTCATTAGACAGATAAAACTGGCCCTGTATGTTGTATAATGCTCTAAAGCTATTAAGTTAATTGTTTAAAGCTGATAATGACACACTTTCATTGATTGCACCGCTGGTTTCTCTGTGTGGGTGTTTCTGCTTGGCAGAGCATGGATTGCATCAGGCCAAGCCTTTGCCAAATTAGGTGAATGAATGCTCTTTTAATATTCATTTGATTGAGCGGCGTGAGCCGGCCGATCCCTCCTAATTGTCTGAAAGACTGATGTTAAAGGTGGGGGATAGTAAGTTAGCCAATAGAGCGCAACAGTCGGATTCCGGAAGTAAAAACTCCATTCATTTTCTCCATAAGGAAACTGATTTTGAACGATAACTTATAAACCTTTACAGACAGATCTACCGTGAGCTATGAGGTTGTTAATCCATGGTATTTGCTTCTGCTGAAGCTGTCAGCCCGCATTATTTCAACTCATTTTCAAAATAATCATGTTTAACACTGGAATTCCTGGTGAAAACTACATTACCCATGATGCTGTACAGAAAATCACACCAGAGAGTCGAAATAAGCAACACGCTCCAAAATAGCTTTTTAAACTCCGCCCACTCCCACGAAGCACTGCGAATGCGCTCTTAAAATACTGAAATGTTTGTATAGGCATATTTTGCAATAAACTTAAAATATATTGCTTTTATACATATAATCAACATTTGTAAGTAGTTTTATATTTCTCCATTGTCTTTAATTCGATTATGCTGTTTGCAATGCTTCATGGGATTGTAGTTTTTTCCCCTCACGTTCAGTCTTGTACCTTTTTGTCCGATTTTCAAAAACTTTTTTGCTTCAAATCAAAGTTTGTAGTGTTGTGATTCACCTCGTAGCTGATTGGCTTGGTCCATGGCTATTTTTAAATGGTGAAAATGAATTAAAAAAAAAAAAAAATATTCCGGAACCAGCGTCACTGAAAAAAAGGGGGCGGGTACTGTTGCGCTCTATTAACGTATCCTACTAAGGCGAAGGCTTGATTTGTGAATATTAATTAGAGTACGTGATTGGCGCAACGTTAGCGTAACCTTGTTAATATTCATTAGCTAACCTACGCCATAGTATGGTTCGTATTTCAGCCGTAGGTTTCTATGGCATTATTACATCTAAAGGAATAGAGTGGCTGTGTGTGTAAACGAAGTTTACAAAGATTACACGTAAATTCTTCCAAGATAAAGACTAAATTCAGGAGGAGACGGTTGGAAATAAACCAGCGGCTGAGGAGCGTCTAGAACTTTCCATACCAACAAGTTCACGCGCCATTTTAGATTTCTTTTTCGTGTTTCCTCCATATTGTTAGAGATAATTGTAAAATTAAAACCTTAAATTCCTCTATCTGTATTTTATACTGTTGTGTTTTCAAAATAACAGGCTCGATATTTTGTTAACGCTAGTCAACAACCCCTCCCTAACCAAAACATTAGCAGCACGTTAAAAATTGAACCATGAGTTCATGCCTTGCATGCATTTGGTGTTTAAGAGAGTAACTGTAACACCAAGAGTCTCGTGTGTAATTAAAAAATAGTAGTAATAACAGTAGTATATACGCCTTGACAGTATGCAAACAGTATCTGCTCTGCTGTCGGTCACAGACGCGCGGCTGGTTCAACATGACAGCCAAATGCGCCACTGTAATAAACTGACATAAAATATGTATCATTATTAATTCTGTTGACACAAACTCCATATAATAGCTGGAATATTGATAAATTGGTACCTCCATGCTGCAGCTTTTGCGCCCTTTCGGTCTGCACGCCACGCAGAGAAAAGCGCTGTAATGTCACACTTCGGCCATTGGAGGCGCTGCCGGGCACTTCCGTAGCGGTTAATAAACACTGCGTGCGTCTTGCGGAAGAATATTGTAGCCGGAGCTACTTCTCTCTGTTTATATATACGACAAGTCACGCAGGTACTGGGCTACTCCGCAGCGGTTGGTCTGAAATAGTCCCAATATAAACACTTATTATAGGCGTACCGTAGTGATTCAGGATAAGACAAAAACACGGTTTGGAAGATGGATTTATGATGTACACGCTCAGTTTCGTAAATTTCGAACAAAAAAAAAAAAGTTACATAATGTACGTGTAACAAAGGTTAATAAATGCTGATAGTTCATGTTAACGAATGCATTAACTAATCTTAACAAATGAGACTGTTGTAAAGTGCTACTATTTTATTGTTTCAATTTATGTGATAATACTAATAAATATGTTATGCAATTAAAAAAAAAAATACTTCTATACACTGTTGACTTTACAGAAAATAATTGACATCCTATTATCTAAGGCAGTGGACACTACCAAGAAGCAGTAGTGTGCACTTTGGCCTTAGAATCAGAATAGCCAAGGTAAGTTTGCCCTTATGAGGAATTTGACTTGATTTATTGGTTTGAAGCCCTATATATATCTTGAAACAATTAGTCAGTTAACCTACAAATAACTATTTGAGGCCAAATGTCATTTAAGATGTTTGACAGATATTTAAGACATTAACAGGCAGTTGTAAGTTTTACATTGTTGAAGACTCACCTGCAGTTTGAGATAACAGATGAAGGTGAAAAACCAGACGGGTGATGCACAAAACCTGTTCTTTAGAAGACAGACTTGTTTTATTTGCAGGAAAGTGATAAACGTTGGATCATCTGTGCTTGTTATGTCACCCTGACGGTGAACGGTGTGAAGTACAACATGTTCCTGGATCAACATCTTTGGAACAACATTCCAATCAAACAGTCAGATTTGAGGGACATTTACTGTTAATGTCAAGTTTAGGCTTACTACACTAGGTGCTTCTAAATCAGTGTTATTCACCTATCATTTCCCTCTGATTTTAGGGATAAGTTATGGGTAGGTTTAGGGATAGTGATATAGTTAGGACTACATTTTCGGACAGGAATGATCTTGGATGGGTGGATTAATTGATTGATTGATTGATTGATTGATTGATTGGTCGATGGATGTATGGATGGATGGATGGATTGGTTGGTTGGTGGATGGATGGATGATGGATGGATTGGTTGGTGGGTGGATTGATTGATTGATTAATTGATTGATTGATTGGTCGATGGATGTATGAATGGATGGATTGGTTGGTGGATGGATGGATGATGGATGGATTGGTTGGTGGGTGGGTGGATTGATTGATTGATGGATGGATGATGGATGGATTGATGGATTGATTGGTCGATGGATGGATGGACGGTGTATTGATTGATTGATTGATTGATTGATTGGTTGGTTGATGAATGGATGGATGGATGGATGGATTGATTAGTTGATGGATGGATGGAATGATTGATTGATGGTTAGGTGGATTGATTGATTGATTGATTGATTGATGAATTGGTTGGTGGATGGATGGATGGATGGATGGATGGATGGACTGGTGGGTGGGTGGATGGATGGATGGATGGATGGACTGGTTGTTGATGGATTGACTGATTGGTGGATGGATGGATGGATGGATGGATGGATGGATGGATGGACTGGTGGGTGGGTGGATGGATGGATGGATGGATGGACTGGTTGGTGGATGGATAGATGGATGGGTGTATTGATTGGTTGGTTGGTTGGTTGGTTGGTTGATGAATGGATGGATGGATGGATGGATTGCTTGGTTGATGGATGGATGGATGGGTGTATTGATTGGTTGGTTGGTTGATGGATGGATGGATGGATGGATGGATGGATGAATTGGTTGATGGATGGATTGATTGGTTGGTTGGTGGATGGATGGATGGGTGTATTGTTTGGTTGGTTGGTGAATGGATGGATGGATGGCTGAATTGGTTGATGGATGGATGGATTGATTGATTGATGGATAGGTGGGTGGATTGATTGATTGATTGATTGATTGATTGATTGATTGATTGGGGGCCTCATTGCAAAATTAAAAAAAAAAAAATTCCGGCCAATCAAAGCCATCAATCTAAGTCAGTAGGTTAAATGCAATCATCTTGTTCTAGAAAGGCTGGATAGTGAACATTTTTGGAATACTTGGAATGTGATCAGTTGTACTCGTGTCAGTTTCCTGTTTGTAAAAAGGCATCACGTACAAATAAAAAAGTTCTTAACTAGTAGTATTAACATAAAATTATTTTCCAAAAAAAAAAAATGTGTATACTGTATACTGTAGAATTGATCTCAACTTCTGTTTGGACACTGTCTTATCTTGTTGATGAAAACATAACTGCACTATAATTGAGGTGATGCAACATAAACGCCTGCAAAATTGCAGTTGTGACTGTAAACAGGTCCAGTGTCATTGTGTGGATGTGTTTGTGTACCAACACTGTGACTCATAGCCATGGGTTTAGAAATAACAGTAAATACAGTGAAAACAAAGAATTCCCTATATACCGAACTCTCACTCATTTCATTTCACCATCCAACTGGTCTCAAGGTGATTTAATGTTTTCTTCAAGTTCACGAAGAGTTTTATTCATAACATTAATTACACTACTATCCACTAATGTTTCACAAACACAAAGTGTCACAATACTCCTTGTTTCCATTTTGTATCTATTTTATATCATTTTTAAACTATAAAAAACTAATCTTGTGAAAGGTTGTGCCTGTGATAGCTTTTTTTTTTTTTTTTTTTTAAGATAAATGCCACTTAGTTTTTTTGTTTGATATTGAGACTTTCTCTTGAAAGCAATATCTGTACATAATCACACTATTCCATTGTGTTCATGAGGAAATAGTATGTAATATGATGCTGTAATTACTCTTAGAAATAAGAAAGTGAGGGCCTACATTCATATGCAGTTACCCATAATCACTCAGATATTTCCATGACATCACCCACCAATCAAAGAATCAGTTTGCGGCTGTTGTGTGGAGATTAATTCATAAAGCCGTAAGTGATCTGTGCTCACAGAACACGGGAAAGATGCAGTCAGACTGGTTTACACACGAGGTTAATTGGGAGAAAGACATCAAAATAGAGTACAGTGCGCCACCTGCTGGCCATCCATGCGCTTCAAATCACATCAGCAATGTTTGTTGTAAATGCAGCATATGACGAACGAATATGACAAAAGTCATTAATAAAATTAACATGTAAGCAGCATCCTACTTGTAATAGTTGAATAAATCGACGTAAATGGCCTTGGCCAAAAGCTGTCTGGCAGAAGCGTGAATGCAGGGGTGTATGATGATGATTTATAGCAGTTTTATGAGATGGTTATAATGTGTATCATCATTACCACAATGTGACAGATGAAATACTAGCATAATAAAACAGCCACTCTCACTTCCAATATTAGAGCACTTTTATTTATTGGCAAATGTCTGCTTCAGATTTATTAGAGCAGCATAGGCCTATTTTGTTATAGTTAAAAGAGGAGACGAAAGGAAGGTTTTCTCTCTCTTTATCTCTCTTCAGTGAAACTCTGGTCTGGTAAACGCATGTTAGTTCCAGCTCATTTGTTTCTTAATTAAACAGCTAAAAGCTCTTGGACAGGGTGACATTATGTTCTGCTGAACGCTGTGACCTTTAATGAGTCTCTTGGATCGTTTTATCTAATGTCTGTGGGTGATAATCTGATTTATTCTGATTGTAAACAGTCCATTAAAGTGTCAGTGTCACTCAAGCCGAGAGAAATGCAGTGTGTCTGACACAGTCAGTCAGGTCTCCAGTTCTCCAGGAATAACACCTGTATCCAGTTGTGAACACATAAAGCCAAACCTCTAGACTTCTCGCACAAAGCTTTATACTTGGACACATGGTTTATCAGAAGGCAACAGCTAGTCAAGACATTCACTATGTGTTTCAAATCACATAGGCCTACTATAACACTGTTATATTCGTATATACATACACCGATCAGGCATAACATTATGACCACCTTCCTAATATTGTGTTGGTCCCTCTTTTGCTGCCAAAACAGCTCTGACCCGTCGAGGCATGGACTCCACTAGACCCCTGAAGGTGTGCTGTGGTATCTGGCACCAAGATGTTAGCAGCAGATCCTTTAAGTCCTGTAAGTTGTGAGGTGGGGCCTCTATGGATCGGACTTGTTTGTTCAGCACATCCCACAGATGCTCGATTGGATTGAGATCTGGGGAATTTGGAGGCCAAGTCAACACTTCAAACTCGTTGTTGTGCTCCTCAAACCATTCCTGAACCATTTTTGCTTTGTGGCAGGACACATTATCCTGCTGAAAGAGGCCACAGCCACCAGGGAATACCGTTTCCATGAAAGGGTGCACATGGTCTGCAACAATGCTTAGGTAGGTGGTACGTGTCAAAGTAACATCCACATGGATGGCAGGACCCAAGGTTTCCCAGCAGAACATTGGCCAAAGCATCACACTGCCTCCGCCAGCTTGCCTTCTTCCCATAGTGCATCCTGGTGCCATGTGTTCCCCAGGTAATTGACACACACACACCCGGACAACCACGGGATGTAAAATAAAATGTGATTCATCAGACCAGGCCACCTTCTTCCATTGCTCATTGGTCCAGTTCTGATGCTCACGTGTCCACTGTTGGCACTTTCGGCGGTGGACAGGGGTCAGCATGGGCACCCTGACTGGTCTGCGGCTATGCCGCCCCATTCGCAACAAACTGTGATGCACTGTGTATTCTGACACCTTTCTATCAGAACCAGCATTAACTTCTTGAGCAATTTGAGCTACAGTAGCTCGTCTGTTGGATCGGACCACAGTCGTCTAGCCATCACAATCTGGCCCTTGTCAAACTCGCTCAAATCCTTACGCTTGCCCATTTTTCCTGCTTCTAACACATCAACTTTGAGGACTTTTAGGCAGCACTTACTGCCTAATATATCCCAGCCCAAGTCATAGGCACACTAAAAGATTTTTAAAATCTTATAAGATTTTCAAAATATAATAATATCAGAAGGGTCACTTCAATGCCATTCACAAATCCTCTCCTGTGGCCTCATGGGATATTAAAGTGTCCATCGAATGCACACTCTCACCGGAAGTAGTAGGTCATTCGGTGGCTTTTCACCTGTATACTGTTTTATGAATACTATGAATTCGGACACTACTCGGCTCACATATATTTTTTGCATACTATATAGTATAGAAGTAGGCATATTCAGACACTCGTAATTACAACTCGGACTTATACGACCTGACCACTGCAACGTCATGCGGAAATACTCAAAATGGCAGTGGCTTCAGCATTGAAAATATAGTTAAGCAGTCATTTTGTAATATTTTTGTTTAATAATTCATATAATTTGCTATTTTTAATGTCTTAATGTGAGAATAATCTGAAAATAAATGAAAGACAAACAATACAGTTTCATGTAGCTAGCACAGGTCGAATAACTGTTTAATAACGGAAGTTGCGCTAGTCTTTTCTTCCCTGTTGTGATGTATATCCAAATTAAAAATGGCTTCTGGAACAAGAACAAATGTAGGGCGGGGCTTGATTTTGTTCATAGGGAATTGATTGGATGGTTGTGGTTTGCTATTAGTGGATCTCATGTGAGTGACAGGTTGCCCCGCCCTCGTCATCAGAGAAGAGAAGAGATGTCACTGCAAGAGGGAGGGGAAGTTATTCTGATTCAAGATTATGAGGCACATGAATTTTAAAAAATATGGATAAATCATTTATAATAAATGCAATATTCCATGATCTGAAGAACCTACTGGCCTAATGAAACATCAAGAACTTTTTCATCTCCAGAAAGGACAAAACGGATATAATGTGACCCTCTGGCACTTTATTCCTGTTATTCTTTAGCTGTTGTGTTCTTTTGCCTCTCTCTTTACTCCTGAGTGTGTCGTGACGTTGATCCATTGGGTCTTTTGAGATGTCCCCACACACACACACACACTGGCGACTCTGTCTGTGGGCTGCTCATACAGGGGAGGTGTGTGTTGTTCAGTATCTGAGCTGTGCAGATGTAGTATGATTGATGTCTTCAGCGTGACTTCTTGCTGGCACACTTTGTTAGATCTTCCACTCAGCTGTTGATCATACACCTTTCTGTTAGAGTTTAGAGCTGACAGTCGCCTGACAATGGATGTATCAAATCCCACGCGTACACACACACACACACACACACACACCATCATAAGGCTGACTGCTTCATAGCCTCATCACATGCTTCAGGTCTCAAAGGCGCTGATCTGCTGACTGAATGTGTTTTTGTAACTGGTGAAATAAGTGCCTGAACGAGGACCCCTGTAAACGGAGAGGGGCTTTAACAATCATTTCAGAGTTGCAGCCATTCAGTATGGATGATTCGCTTTTCATAACATTTATGCTGAAATAATCACAATAAAACCACATCCTGCAGGTGTATTTTTGCATTCCGCATACAACTAGGAAAAATTCAATAAAAGAAAAGGCATAAAAACACTGACAGGGTTCAAATGAATGATTACAGGCCTGACCTGTCGTCTCATGACGTCACTCACGGCTCAGACAGACAGAGCGTGATCTTCTCTGGGTTTTAGGACAGCACTTAAGGCAATAATTAACCAAAGTTTTATATCCTCCTAAAAATAAATGAATTATGAAACACCGGCTCTGTGTGGCAGCAGCTGCGGTCAGCAAGTCTTCAAAATAAATCTCCGGACTTTTTCCAGGGAGGAGGATGCGTCTGATGATGGACTGAACACTTCCTGTTGCAGACCTGAAAACCCATGCAGTGAACATCTTCATTTTTTTTTTATTTTGGCACATTATCACAACCTGTTTTAGAGAAAAAGTGAGGTGCTTTGTGTAAAAATTGCTGATTCTCAGCAAATGCATTCTTCAGTCATTCTCCAGTATAAAATAAAAAAATAGCAAGAGTGACAGGAGAATTAAACAGCTTTCCTTGTTTTTCAATGAAGCAAATGAAACCATCAGCATTTAATTGCCTGTTCAAGTTCACCCATATTTATCTACTACTTTTCAAAAGGTGGGGTTCAGTACGTTTTTCCCCCAAATAAATTAATAGTTTTATTCAGCAAGCATTCATTAAATCTTTTCTTTTCAATGTTTTGTCCATCAAAGAATCATGAAAAAAAATGTCTACAAAAATATTCAGCAGCACAAATATTTTCAACAATGAGCAGCAAATCATCATATCAGAATGATTTCTGAAGGATCATGTGACACTGAAGACTGCTGAAAATTCAGCTTTGATCACTTGAATAAATTAACACCCTCTTCAATTTTAAAATATATTCACATAGAAAACAGTTATTTTAAATTGTAATAATATTTCACAGTATTACTGTTTTTACTGTATTTTATTGATCAAATAAATGCTGAGCAGAAGAAAACATTAAAAAAAACTTTAAAAATCTTATACCGGCCCCGAACGTTTTAATGGAAACGCAGTATATGTTAAAAAGAAAAAGGCTGACATTCATTTTGTAAATTAAAAAATCCTACATATAGCCACCACAAAGCCTGGATTTTGTGTTAGCACCAAAACCCTCTTACCAGTCGTCTCTGAATCAACAGTTAGCCAATATTGTGTGCTGTCATGTTCTGATCACTTGCTTGAAGAGTTAAAGAGCATAAATGAAGAGAGGCTTATAATGCAAAAAGGTAGAGAAAGAGTGACCAGCTCAAATTTCTCTCCACCGAACAGATAAACTCTCATTATGACCAGTAGGTAGAGCTGTAGGTCGAGCTCATCCGATAGTCAGCAATTGTACACATAAAATCCATGCCTTTGGTCTTGATTGAGCATAATGTGCAACCATGATCCAAAAATAAGGTGGTTATGTTCCTGAAAGAGGTTCACAATGATTCCTTCCCTCCACCGCTGCAGAAAGCGGTTCTGAAGAGCTGTTCTTGATAAACTAGGCTATATGTTTATACCAAGATATGGAAGAATATGGTTAAATGAACCCTTACATTTTGAAAATCTGTCCTGAAAAAGTCTCTGTATGGATACATAACTACATGCAGATTCACAGATTTATATATATATATATATATATATATATATATATATATATACATATCCCAATAAATTCAGCAATGTGTGATTTGGAAAACCCTCCCTAGACGTAGTTTATCTCAGAGGCCTGTATATATCAAATGCCATGACTTTGTATTGCAAAGGTATAGGTTAAATAAACTAGGCCTGTAAAGGGGGTGAATATGCTATTGCAACACCTGTTTTTTTCCAACATTTTCTAAAATAATTAATTACAAATCATGTTAAAAGTTATTGCAACACGAAGAATAACTGAATGAAAATGTAAGATCATATTGCATATGGACTACTGATAACAGCCATAGTGATGTTCCTCACATCCTTTCATTTTTGCGCATGCATCCGCAGTGTGTTGCATTTTTAAAACACCCCGTAGATGGCGCTCTTATCCACGAAAAGCTCCATGCATCATGAAGAATCATTGAGCTCTTATTTATGACACAACAATGATGCATCAGCTGTCAGTGAATCCATCTTTATTGATGGATATTCATTCACTTCCCTTTTCCCCTTCACTTTCCCTTTTATTTAAGATAATAGTTTCCACTTCCAACTTTACTCTTAACTCAATATCCTAAGCCCATTTAAAATCTCAAGATTAGCTATATTGGTGTCAGACTGTCTGATATAACAGAACTTCACCGTGGTCCATTGACACATAAGAAAACAAAAATAAAGACATTATTTAAAAAGTGTAGGCCTATTATAGATACACCTTAAATACAAAAGAATGAATAATTGATAATAATCTAATAACATCCTAATGTTTCTTGGAAGTTCTTTTCTTTAAGAATTTAAGCATTTAAATTGTACATTATGTAAAATAGGCTACATATTTCAGTGATTTTTTGCGGATCCAGAAAACAGCGTCATATTGACCCCAAATCCGCCATCTTTCCACAATGTTTTAGGTTATAGTTGGACTTGTTTTTTGTGCGCATTTCGGACCACACAATCTCGAGACGTCTCCTCACAGCTCATTAGCACAGTGAATGATAAGAGTGCATTTGGAGGAGTGATCACAATGCCGCTTGACCCGGCAGACCCCTGATCAAAGGGCCGCTGTGTCCGGCGGGTGAACCGAACACCCCGCGTGTGTTCGAAATCGCCGCCTATTCATTCCATATGTGCATAGTGCCCTAGGTAGCGTTCACTGCTGACGTCATCGGGCGGGCGCGCGCTGGAGCTGAGCGTTGACCTTGCCCCGGGAAATGACTGCGGAGGTTCCGCGCTGATCGGGGGGAAGCCCAACCGGCCCACGCGGACATACGCAAGTGGAAACCAGAAGGAAACGGAGAATTGCAGAGAAGGGAACCAAAGAGCCAATATAAGTAGCGTTTACCACCCTCTCTCACGAGAGCAGAGAGTCAGGAGCCTGAATCGGTCTGGGCCAGAATCTCTCTCCCAGGAATTGAGGAAAAGCACAATCCCGCGCATCTGTTTCCTCAGACAGCACATAGAGGAAGCTGGACGTAAATCACACCCAACAAAAATAGAATCAGGACTGTTATTCAGAATGATCTTGGAGGCTTGGACTTATTTTTTCCATGCCTGGCACGAGTTTATATTGGCATACCTTCAACAGGCTATACCTATGCTTTCTGAAATAAATAGCTTATGGGGGCCGAGGCTGGATGTCACTCTTCAGTGAAAAATGTATATATTTTTATATGTATTTAAATGTGTGTGTGTAGGCTATATATATATTTATAGGCCTATATTCTTTATAGTCAACAACAACAAAACTATTTAAAACTCAAACTGCACAAAAAAGGTAGTTACATTTCCTCCATGGCTGGACACTACGGGGTAAGTTGTCACAATAATAACTTATTGACACTTTTTTGAGAAGAATACCTTTTTTTAACAGGTTATACTAAGTAAGTAAATAAATAAATGCCATCTCCCACAACATATTTAAATTATTAAATAGTTTTAATGGCTTTTCAGCAAAGTTCAGGCTAAATGAAGAAATTATTAAACAAAACAATTCATCACAATGGATAACATAATATGCAAAAATATCAATTTCTAAACTGGAAAGGCATAAAATTACAACATGCTCCAATCTGACATTCCCAATGTCTGGATATGTCAGAAATGATCTTGAGAACACAGTATTCCTTCATCAATGACTCTTGTATGAATGTATGTCATTGTGGTTTTATTGTGTTCACATGTTAACCAAATGCTATTACAAAAACATTATGATATTGGAATTGGAATCATCCTAATATATGAGAGTTTTCTGTTTGAAACCAACATATATTACCTGCGTTCAGCTCCTAAATATAGGTCTCGTGCCGACTTTCCTGAGTGACTAGCTCCAGTCTTTCCTATATTATCTCAAACTGGCTTTAGCAAATCATGTTATTCAATATTTGTTTGTTTATTTTTCCTATGCCATGAAATGAAACTATAGCACAGCAAGAGAAGCCTGTCATGTAATCTGTCGAAAACAACTGCTTGGCTGCAACCAAATTCATATTGGCCTATACTCTATTGATACAAATAAAATGTGAATTATGCGTTGAAATATGTCCAGTGCCATCTGGCTAAACAGTGGGTATTAAATCACACATCTGAATAGCTTGGAGAGTTTATGGAAATTCAAACTGCAGCACGATCTTGGTCCCAGAATCTCGTAAACAGCTCTGCATGCTGTTTCTCCAAGGCCAAGATCCCACAGCGATGAGCTCCACACGAATCCTTCAGCTGCTGGTGTTAATCGCAGTGTGGAGAGTGTTTAGTATGAAGGAACTAAACACTGGACTTCTTGCTCACACAGGAGTTCAGTTCCAAAACCCAGTGAGCTGCCTTGTCTATGGTATCTGCCTTCAAAAGAAGCACCATAACCGAAATGGCACCTCATAAGTGACTGATTTGCTGTACAGGCAGTAACTCCTCACGGCACGTAAATAGCTTTCCTGACTACACAAAAGAGACTCAAGAGACTCGGCTCACAGTTAATTCCAATAAAGTTTGATGTTAGCACTTTGTTAAGCTAACATGTGATACTTCATTTAAAAGCACAAAAATATATAGCACACACTTTTTAATTAGCGTGAATTATTTTCATGATAGTGCACTTTATAAAATGCAACTATATTTAGTCTACATTTTTTTTTTAACTCTGTCTGCCATCTTGGATAAAAAATTCACATAGCCCTTCACATTGCATTCTTGGATTGCCATGGATTGTTGTGCTCCTCAAACCATTTTTGCTTTGCTTTCCTGCTGAAAGAGGCCACAGCCACCAGGGAATATCGTTTCCATGAAAGGGCGTACATGGTCTGCAACAATGCTTAGGTAGGTGGTACGTGTCAAAGTAACATCCACATGGATGGCAGGACCCAAGGTTTCCCAGCAGAACATTGGCCAAAGCATCACACTGCCTCCGCCAGCTTGGCTTCTTCCCATAGTGCATCCTGGTGCCATGTGTTCCCCAGGTAAGTGACGCACACACACCCGGCCATCCATGTGATGTAAAATAAAACGTGATTCATCAGACCAGGCCACCTTCTTCCATTGCTCCGTGGTCCAGTTCTGATGCTCACGTGTCCACTGTTGGCACTTTCGGCGGTGGACAGGGGTCAGCATGGGCACCCTGACTGGTCTGCGGCTATGCCGCCCCATTCGCAACAAACTGTGATGCACTGTGTATTCTGACACCTTTCTATCAGAACCAGCATTAACTTCTTGAGCAATTTGAGCTACAGTAGCTCGTCTGTTGGATCGGACCACACGGGCCAGCCTTCGCTCCCCACGTACATCAATGAGCCTTGGCCATGACCCTGTCACCGGTTCACCACTGTTCCTTCCTTGGACCACTTTTGATAGATACTGACCACTGCAGACCGGGAACACCCCACAAGAGCTGCAGTTTTGGAGATGCTCTGACCCAGTCGTCTAGCCATCACAGTTTGGTCCTTGTCAAACTTTGGGCATAAGAAACAACATTTATGGGATAGTTCATGTCAGATTTTGTTGCTGGTTTAAAATATGTTATTTGAATGTGAGTTTGGCAAGTATGACATTTCAGGATTTTCCCAATCATGTAGAAAGGATTTGGTCATGGCTGCCCCAGATAGTTGCCCGGAGGTGTTGCAAATATGGCCACCAAATGAAATGACTGTTTTGAAAAGGGACTTTTTCCAAAATGAGGCATCATGCTTGTCAGTCTATAAATGTTTCTCAAAGCCCTTCTTATGAAACAATAGCCTTATAGATTCACTGTCAAGAGGAATGACATAATTCTGAATGCAAACCAAGTTGATTTTATATACTCTGTTATGGTTTTGGATTGTATTGACGCCTTGAAGCCTTCTCAGTGACGGTGGCAGATAACGAGTTCGCGCCACGGGCCGTGAACACAGAGACACACAACAGCAGAACCTCTTCTCATCAGAGCTCTGGGACTCATAAATGCTACAGGCCTCTCGCAGACTGACGAAGACGTGATTAATAACTGGAGAAGAAAATGTTGCACAAACAGAAATGTCTAAAAATTATAATTTAGTCATAGCTAGAGGGTCGTCCTTTTTAAAGGCAGGCCGCACACAGTTTGTTGTTGAAGATAGCGGCGTGTGGAGATGGAGCGGCACTATTGATGTTTGTGAAGGGGACATCAATACTGCACTGTAATAAAGCTCTGTTGACTGCAGGGAGCCTCAGTCACGTCTCTTCGCCCCCGGTCCGCACACACACCCTTCCATCGCGCTCCTCGTCCCTGCTCTCAGATGTGATTACCTTGCTTGGCTATTCATTTAGGAAGTCATTGTCAAGTAAAATCATCTCTGACTGTGATAAGCGAGCAGGGTTGTGTGTGTTAATTTCTGGGGTGTTATGGGTCATTCCTACATGCAAAACTATGTCCCCATAGTATGTGTTCATGGATAAAATATTAAACACTCAATCTTAGAAATCATATTAGTTCGTTTTCTTTTATCAAAATTAAGCAAATTTGGGGTGGATTGTAATTTCATTACTTTGGTTTGATTGGATGTGTTTCATTTTGTCCCCTGGTGCACTATGGTTTCTAAAGTGAAAATACTAATTTAGGCCTATTAAGAAATATCCCAAGTGTTTCTTCCTCACCTCTCTAATCAGATTTTAAACATGTTTTCATGCCAATACTGAGTCTCATTCTCAAATAACAATAATAGTGGGTTATT
Organism: Mylopharyngodon piceus; assembly: GCA_039654765.1. Taxonomy (NCBI): domain Eukaryota; kingdom Metazoa; phylum Chordata; class Actinopteri; order Cypriniformes; family Xenocyprididae; genus Mylopharyngodon; species Mylopharyngodon piceus. Next base: position 33,100,691 of record CM077441.1, on the reverse strand, counting down.
TTTTGTGCTTTTACGCACCGGAAAACTTCTCATGAAAAAACCCTGCCAAATATACAACAGCTGCATACACCTACACTCTAAAAATGTTGGGTTAAAAACAACCCAAGTTGGGTTGAAAATGGACAAACCCAGTGGTTGGGTTAAATATTTGCCCAACCTGCTGGGCAGTTTTATTTAACCCAACTATTGTTTAAAAATGACTATATGTCTGGCTTAAAATGAACCCAAAATAGGTTGGAAATTAAAAATCAGACACATAATTACTAGAGGCAACAATAATAATCAAAAGGTGAACATTTATTAATAAACAATTTAATAAATGTTTATTGTTTAATTACTATTAATTAAAACTTATTAATAAATGTTCATTTCCAGCATATTTTGATTTCATTTTAAACAAGCAATACAGTAATTGTTAAACAATAGTTGAGTTAAATAAAACTACCCAGCACGTTGGGCAAACATTTAACCCAACCGCTGGGTTTGTCCATTTTCAACCCAACTTGGGTTGTTTTTAACCCAGCATTTTTTTAGAGTGTAGTTATTTAGTTTGTTAGTTTACCAAAAAAACTAACAAGGATGGAAAGAGATACTGAGGAAACATGAAAAACACTAAATATATTACATGAAAACAATGAGTCGCATTCCCTAACATCACGGAATGAAAATTGGTTTTGAAGATGACACACTTTACTTTATTCAAATATTCACGCACGAAGGAATCAGTGAGAGAAGCAGGAGAGAGAAGTGAGGTTGTACGGAAAACCCTTATATGAAGATTACGTGGGGGTGTTTTATGCAAATTAGTAACTACAGATACATGAGCTATGTCCCAATTCAGAGGCTGCATCCTGCGAAGGTTGGACTGAGCGTTGTCAAATGGGACGGTCTAGCCTATGGAGGACTGTTCTTGTCGCCTAGCAACTGCGACAGCTGCCGTTGATGAGCGGCAGTAACGTTTTTATATTCAACTGCCTGAAAACAAACCAGGGTTCACAACCTGTCTAAATATGTTCACCTCGGTCCATTTATGTACATAATAAACAGTATATAAACGATATAAAATCACATCTTGGTAAGATATGTCAACATTTGAACTGCTTTATATTTTGTAACTTCATATTTGTATCATTAGATAAATTAGATTATTCAAGTAAGTAGAACCCAATACTTACACTATATTGCCAAAAGTTTTGGGACTCCTGCCTTTACGTGCACATGAACTTTAATGACATCCCATTTTTAATCCGTAGGGTTTAATATGGAGTTGGCCCACCCTTTGCAGCTATAACAGCCTCAACTCTTCTGGGAAGACTTTCCACAAGATTTAGGAGTGTGTTTATGGGAATTTTTGACCATTCTTCTAGAAGCACATTTGTGAGGTCAGGCAGTGATGTTGGACGAGAAGGCCTGGCTCACAGTTTCTGCTTTAATTCATCCCAAAGGTGTTCTGTCGGGTTGAGGTCAGGACTCTGTGCAAGCTAGTCAAGTTCCTCCACACCAAACTCGCTCATCCATGTCTTTATGGACCTTGCTTTGTGCACTGGTGCGCAGTCATGTTGGAACAGGAAGGGGCCATCCCCAAACTGTTCCCACAAAGTTGGGAGCATGAAATTGTCCAAAATGTCTTGGTATGCTGAAGCATTAAGAGTTCCTTTCACTGGAACTAAGAGTTCCTTTCACTTGGGCTTGGCCCAACCCCTGAAAAACAACCCCACACCATAATTCCCCTCCACCAAACTTTACACTTGGCACAATGCAGTCAGGCAAGTACCGTTCTCCCGGCAACCGCCAAACCCAGACTCGTCCATCGGATTGCCAGACAGAGAAGTGTGATTCGTCACTCCAGAGAACACGTCTCCACTGCTCTAGAGTCCAGTGGCGGCGTGCTTTACACCACTGCATCCGACACTTTGCATTGCACTTGGTGATGTAAGGCTTGGATGCAGCTGCTCAGCCATGGAAACCCATTCCATGAAGCTCTCTACGCACTGTTCTTGAGCTAATCTGAGGGCCACACGAAGTTTAAAGGTCTGTAGCTATTGACTCTGCAGAAAGTTGGCGACTTCTGCGCACTGTGCTGACCCTGCTCTGTGATTTTACGTGGCCTACCACTTCGTGGCTGAGTTGCTGTTGTTCCCAATTGCTTCCACTTTGTTATGATACCACTAACAGTTGACCGTGGAATATTTAGTAGTGAGGAAATTTCACGAATGGACTTATTGCACAGGTGGCAACCTATCACGGTACCACGCTTGAATTCACCGAGCTCCTGAGAGCGACCCATTCTTTCACAAATGTTTGTAGAAGCAGTCTGCATGCCTAGTGCTTGATTTTATACACCTGTGTCCATGGAAGTGATTGGAACACCTGAATTCAATGATTTGGAGGGGTGTCCCAATACTTTTGGCAATATAGTGTACATTTAAAAGTGTAATCCGGCAATTTCTCTCAAAAAATCCTGTTGTCATCTCCGCACAATGAATTCTGGGGTACGGGAGACCGCGAAGGGTCCATCTGTTGTATTCTTCATTGCTTGCGAAAAGAAGGCTGCATTTGTAGGAGCCTTTGAATTTGGACAGCCTTCGTGGTGCCACAGTGACGCAACTGACCTTCGAATACGGCCTTTGAAGGATGCAGCAGCTCTGAATTAGGTCTGAATTAGCAATGGTCTCTCCAAATTCAAGGTTAATCCAAATTCATTGACATTAGGACGAAGTTACGATCAAAGTTAAATTCCTTCAAGTGCGGCACACATCTCAAAAAGTGCATTTCAATCGCCCTCTGGTGGCTGGCTGCAGTATAGGTCTTAAACCCCCTCCATGTAATCTAATGGGACGCGAGCCAAACTAAAAAAATCCAAGTACACTTCGTAGCCTATAATTTTTTTCCGAAGATAGTTTCTGTCACTTTAGGTAGTTCTTATCAAGCTGACGTATGTTCAAGTGTTCGTTTTTACAATAAGTTTGGTTTTAATTAGTTACTTGATGCTATAAAAATGGGGTGTAACGTCATGATTGACGGCTGTGCTTGCGAATGAGTCTACAGGGTTGGGAGTGTGGGCGGGACCTTGATACCGGGGCTCCAACGACCTTTTCTACAGTGGAAGGAAGTGGAGACATGTCGTCCATCTTTTTTTAGACTATGCTTTTAACTAACAATAGAGTGCTTCAGTGATGACATAATTTTGTAGGTCAATCCGTAAGTTTGACATCACCCTGGTTCCCATGGCAAGGATTTTCCCATTGGAATTTGGATTATTGTGGAAAATAAGCTCTGTGACCAACAAAAGTTTATGACTCTTACGCATTTTGTTCATCATGATAATCTTCAAAAATGAACACAACTTTTATGAATTTTGAAGTCTAAATACAACCGCCAGAAGTAAAAGGCTTAACGTAGGCTATAAATGACTTCAACGTCACCAACATTAAGTGTCCGACAACTCTTTCAGTCTTTATTGAAAAAACATTTTCCCTCAAAGTTTGAGTTAGAATAGTTTGCAAGACCGCAATTATGAACACAACGAGGATGTGAAAGTGGACTAGTGAGTAGATGAGTTTACCTGTTCAGCTGATGACATTTAATGTCCCCGATAACCTCTGTACTCCCGCCTTTTTCAAAACAAGTAAAAAATGTGCTAAAATGCCAATTTGTTTCCGGGTTTTAGCATACAAAAATATGTCATCCCTGCAGCACTCTATGATATCATCCTCCAGGAAATTACATAATTTCAGTGGGAAAACAGTATCACTAAAATATTAGATAATTTATTAAGTATAGCTTTTTTGAGTTCACTCACCTTTAAACATTCTACCCTGTTTGATAAAATCAGAATTGATCAAATGTGTACCATTATTTCTTGCAGCACAATTGCAACATAAACATATTCATTTTGTGAATGTTACAGAGCTCAAAGGTACTGCTAATAGGAAGGACTCCTATAAAAGCTGGCAGAGTCAGACTGAGGCTCCCCAGGCTCAGCCTGAAATTACCTGATCCCACCTCACTCCCTTAATACCTGTACAAGCACAACAAACGAGCAGGAAAGTGCTGTCCTGACAGATTGTGGCTGTTGAACCAGGAGCGCAGCGTTCTGGAGACGTGTCGCGGCGAGGAGAGGAGAGCTGGGCAGGGCAGGTGTTTCCTGCGTCCCCAGGGAGAAAGCAACTACACCTGCCGGCTGCAGGCCATGTGATGGATCGATGGAAGAGGAACTGACTCAGCGCTCTAGCTCTGCACAGGACCTGATTGAAACACTCCGTCATCACACAAACAATAACAGACATTCATCTTTTAGCGTTGGCAGGGGAGGCTGCAGCCTCGTGCCTGTGCAGGACTGATGAGGGCAGTAAAGGGAAGGAGACGGGTTGGTTTAGGAAATGGCTCTGTGGACCCACTGTGTCACGCGGAGCAAACAGCCTCTTCAGCAAAGCAGCTTCTTTATAAAGCAGAAACACCTGCCTCCTCTCTGATTCCTAAAATCCACACATTACACAAGCCGTTTAACACCATCCCACTGACACTCACCGAGTCACCATGTTTCACATAAACAAACTTCATTAGTCATCTGCATCGCATTCAGAGATCATCTCTCCAACCACAGCTATACGCTGCAAATCTGTGACATCTAGTTCGAAACCCTCTTTGAATTATTGAGTATTCAACTGTTTTTTGTTTTATAATTGTGTTTAAATTTGTCTGAAAAGCCCTTAAATAGTCTATAGGCTATATATATATATATATATATTAGAGATGCACCGATATATCGGCCTATAATCGGTATCGGCCGATAAAAGCAAATTTTCATGCTATATCGGCCGATAGTTTAAAATATATACCCTATATATATCCGATATATCCTGTCAGTCAAAAGACGGCAGGAAAATGCACTGAATTTGGGCTTTGTGTAAAGAAAATGCTAAGAAACCAGTTTGATGTTCAATATTAATAGTAATTACATGAATTAATAACATTCAGAAAGTTAAGAAATATTAATTTAATCTTCAGAATTTAGTTAATGTGTGTTATAATATTAATTTGAGTAATGTGTTTGTTTATAACTGATTCCAGTTACTCTGAAACAAATTGATGAAATGGAGTTATTAATTATAATGAAATTATCATTAATTTAAAAGAAGGTAGGCCTATGTCAACATGCCCTGCTATTGGGGCATGTTGTCACAAAAGGTCAACATGTGTTCGATGAAGCTTTTTTATTTTCCAAAAACGCTTTTATAAGCAAGAATTTAAGCTATGTGCCTATACAGATATTGAATTTCAAAAATACTGTAAATATATTAGGATAAATGTAAAATTCACTCGTGTGACAACTTCCCCTTCGTCTAATCATATTCATTCTTTGTGGGTCTATGGATAAAGAGACTGCATGTCACGCGAGGTTTAAAAATGATAATTGAATGCGATAATATGAAAAAAGATTAAGCCGTAATTATAATCCTTTAATTAGACAACCCTGAAAGGTGATAGCGATCAAAATGGCGCGTTTTGTGGAAGTGCAGTTCCTGTGGTAATCAGTAGAGGGCAGCGTGATCACACCGGCTCCACAGAACACGGGTGGCCGGAGCATACATGAAAGGAGTGCATCTCTATCGTTCGAGAAGTTTACCATTGCACATGAAATTAAGAATCAATTTTTCATTCATGAAAGTCTTATTGTACCTCAGAGGTTCGCCTGCAATAGTAGACACGAGGAAATACACATCGGTTTGAACAGAGTCGTCGTGTCTGACAGTAATAGATGGACTCCAATATTACGCTCAAAAACCTTTGAGGCTTATTGAAAACGGGAAGCTAATCTTATCTAAAAGTAACACGCTTTGAAGGCGTTATGAAAAGCTGCTTTGTGTGTGCATCGCCGCCGCCCCACATACTCATAAATCTTCAGGTGAAATAATTGTTTACAGTTGAAATTAATGTAACACGCATTCCTCAGCAGCTAATAAATTAGAGAGGCTCTCATTAGCATCTGAATTGATTTCCCCCCTAATTCTCATCCAGCACACAACACATGTGGCTGGGGCGCGCTCAACTTTCTCTGGCTTTCTTTCTGGATTCCCAAGCAAATACAGAGAAAGAAGAAGAAGAAGTGCAGGTTAAAAAAAAAGAAAAGAAAAGGAAAAAAGAAACAAAAGCCAAAGCTTGTCATTGGTATGCAAAAAAGAGTGTCCCTGGTTATTTATTCTGTTACTCTTTTTTTTAGACCTTGTTTGTGTACATTATAATTTATAGCTTCAGTTATCCTGTGGTTTGCAGTAATAAATGCTCTCCGCATGTGGAGTAATTCAGGAGTTCTGGTGCAGGGATTTCTGATAGTTCATCCACAAATTAATATTCTGTCATCATTTACTCACTTTCATGTTGTTCCAAATCTGCAACCTTCTTTCCATACAATAAATGCATAAAATCAGAGGATCAACAGTGCCATAAAAGCAGTACATCTGACACATGACTGAAGCTGTGGATCAGTGTGGATCTCGTTTTGTCACATGATTGCAACAGTCTGAATAGGTGAAAGTTCACCTCTATTGTATAGAAAAGAGCAGCTTGATATGTTGTGTTAAAATAAAATAAAATAACATGTTTAGAACGACATGAACCTGACTAAATAACAGTTGAAATGTCTTTTAATGGTCACATGTTGGTGTTGTTAGTGCCATACACTCTAAAGTCCGTAAAAATGTGTTAATATGAAGGAGTTTTCTGTATTGATTTTTCACTGGTATTTTATGCATTGCATTGTTTAATCTTTTATAGTTGAAGGAAATGTCCGTAAATCTTATCAGATAATGTTCTGGCAGAAAATTAGTTGTTTTTTCTTACAGTGTATCTCCAGCACAGACATTGAGGAGGACGCACACCATCTAATATTCATATTTTTTCTATGAACAGTTCTTAAACTATGGTTCCCCCATCTATGGCTTGGATAGTGGAGTTGATTTTAACCAGATGATGAGCCTGTTTGTAGGATTATAGACCAGTTCTTGAAGAAGCAGAACAGAGGGTTTTGTCTGTCTGTCGTGTGTGTGTGAGTGTGTGTGTGTGTGACTGGGTTGGCAGTGCTCTCTTATCTTGTCCTGTGCTGCTTATCTGTTCAGTGTACAGCAGCAGGTCTGCTCAGATCCCAGAGCCCAAACCTCCAACCAGGAACAAGAGAGAAAGTCAAACACTCAAACGCAATCACTTATTAGGGCATAGACGTCTAGGCTTTTCAAAAAAGACCTAACATTTGAATTACTTATTAAAAATGGACCCACACTCTAACACTGCTGCTATATTGTGCCCAAAAACTAGACAATATTTAGAGCACGCAGTGCTCCATTAATATGTTTCGACAGATTGAGCGATTTCTTAAAGGGATACCCTTGTGAAAAAGAAGTGCGCTTAATTGTATTGAATGTGCACTTGTGATAATATTAATAAAATAAATTTAATTTAAGAGTACTTAAAGAGTGTACAATTTCATGACTGTTTCTGTTTTCTTAACACACGTAAGTAGACTTTTAAAAAGTGCACTTTGTTTTAATGCGAAATAAAAGTTTTAATTGAAAAAGTTTTTGTCATGCTTTAAAGAAGTACACTTATTTTGATGTGTTGACTAACATACTAAAGCACATGTAAAGTACTTGATTTAGTGTGTTATGTGATATTACATTTAAAGTTATTTTAAAGGGCACCTATTATGCAAAATCCACTTTTACATGGTGTTTGGACATAAATGTGTGTTGGCAGTGTGTGTACACAACCACCCCACAATGATGAAAATCCACCTACTCCTTTTTTTTAATCCCCAATAAAACAAAGCAGTCTCATTAGACGTGTGTTTTGATTCTCTGAGCACTGTGACATCACACTGCTCAGGCCCCGCCCACAGCTACTGACTGACAGTCCTGCATTACCATAGTTTCTGCCCTCAGTGAGTTCGACGCTGTCCGCCATTTTCTCCACGATCGATCAGCTTTACCGACAACATCTCATAAGCAATCCCGGTGTTCTGTAGTTGGATGTAAGAGTCAACATAAGAGTCTTCATTTTCTCCCAACATCTGAGCCACTGAGGATACAGGGGATTAGTTTCATTTTTTTGCACCCCAAAATATACCTAAATTTGTTAATGTATGCGCAGATCATTTCACTCGAGACTGCTTTGTGAACGAGGGGTAATACAAGGCAGGCTTTGCTAAAAAGTTGGTACTCAAGGATGGATCTATACCAACTGTTCATGTTCCAGCTTCGCCTTCAGAAGAAGTAAGTGCCACACTGTTTATTTTTTATGATTTTTGAGCAAATCACCATTTCAGTTGATGTGAATGTTAGCCAGTTCCACAACAAATGCGGCTAAAGCTATTGTTGTCTTAGAGATCATATGTCTGTCGTCTATTTTAAACCTTGTTTATATACTGTATAACCACATGTTTGTAAAGAAGAGTGTAAAAGGTGATTGTCTTGAAAAGTTTTCTGTAAAAACATTAAAAATGCTGTTTATTTGCAAAGGCCAGCACATTTATCCACTAAGCATTCAGAAACGTCCAGTGTCATTCTAAAAGGTGTAACTTCTTCCTGAGTCTCTCCATCAGTGTCCGACTCCGGTTTGAACAATGTAAGGCTGAACACCGTTACTGACAATCCTCATTTTGGCTGCGTGAGATTCTCCAGCTTTGTTGTTGTTGAGCAACCGAAGCGTGAGCTTTTAAGGCTCCGCCCTCTTCTGGAAAGGGGGCCGGGAGCAGCAGCTCATTTGCATTTAAAGGGACACACACAAAAACAATGTTTTTGCTCACACCCAAATAGGGGCAAATTTGACAAGCTATAATAAATGATCTGTGAGGTATTTTGAGCTGAAACTTCACAGACACATTCTGGGGACACCAGAGACTTATATTACATCTATCGTAATAACAGTAAATTATGCATAATTACAATTAACCCTAACCTTAACTCTATAGTAAGTACATGTAGTTAATTAATATTACTCAGTACTCATTATTTTGTGTAAATACACTATAACATCACCTTAAAATAAAGTGTAACCGTATATTATTTCCGTAATAAGTACTAATACTTAAAAGTATGCTAAAGTGTACTTCATCATCATCTTCATCATTTACTCGCCCTCATGTCGTTCCAAACCTGTATGACTGTGGAACACAAAAGAAGATATTTTGAAGAATGTTTTAATGTTTTTTTTTTCCCCCATAAGAAAAAGAAAGTCATGCAGGTTTGGAATGACATGAGGGTGAGTGAATGATGACAGAATTTTCATTTTTGTTTGGACTGTCCCTTTAATTTTTACATTTGGTCCTTTTAATCTTGAATATTGGATCACATTCTTGCCACACACAGTTAAAACACCAAAAACATTAATGCAGGCACACACACAAATCGCTGTGGACCCGTAAAATCCTCTAATTCTACACTAAACACCAGCAAACAGCTCCACATTAACCTCTGATCCTCTATCACTGCAGTAATAGTCTGTGTGGGTGTGTTTCCGCGGCCGAGGCCGTGATGACAGATTTACAGGATGCTGTGGACGGTATTGGTCAGCAGTTCGCTGTATTGAGGATGCATGTGACACATATGACTCCCGCGGTGTCGCAGAGTGATGACATCCTCTTTTTAATGAGCATTGTTAGCGTAGCATGAGCAGAGCCGCGGCGAATCATAAATCAGCCGCTCAGACCGCAGCTCTCACACAGGAAGGATTCCCTAATGAACAGCCGCTCTGCTCTTTCATGAAAGATCTTTGAAACCACACAGACCCTCAGCAGTCCTGCAGACACACTCCAGACCGCCGTACCACGCTTGTTCCATCCTGGAGCCCACTGGTCTGGGAAAAGACTTGAACGCTACACTGAACACGCTCACGGGACTCTGAAGTTCTGAAGCTGCTTGTCTGAGTTGAGATTTGTTGAGTGTCGGTGGTTAAAGGTGAATGCTGTGTGTGTGTGACGTGCTTTGTGTTAGTTTTGTTTCAGGACCTAGATATTTTATTGGACTTCAAGTGTCAACAAACACAGTAGCAAGTTGATAATCATGCAAGATTGTATACCACAATGTATTAATAAAATGTTGAATCCGCAATCCAGTCAGAATACATTGTAAAAAAAAAAAAATTGTTGGTTTAACTTACTTTTTTAAGTTACCTGGTTGCCTTAAAATTTTGAGTTCATTGAAATTAAAAATTTGAGTTAATACAATGAAGGCGATTGATTTAATCGACAGAAACTCAAAATATTATGTTATCTGAACCACATTAATTATCTAAGTTGATTTGACAAAAGAAAAAATGTTGTGATAACAAATCATGAAAATAATTTTTTACAGTGAAATGTTTTGCAAACATTTTGCAATATTTCTGAAAAATACAACTTAAATCAGCCTAAGGTGGTTTTCTGATTAATTGCAATTAAATAGTTTAAATTTATATTAAATGCAATTAGCTGAACTTTAGAGTGTTTTTTCACACACTTAAGTCAGAATTAAGTACATCTTTGTATGCAATTTCATAATTGTGTTATTTTTTAAATATGGTTATGCCGAATGTACTGACAAGCATTTATGGTAAACTAAAATATACTTAAATTTTTACTGAAGTTGCAACTAAATGTAATATTGAAAAAAACACACTACAGTTAAAATTATAAACAACTACTTTACATGTGCTTTAGTGTGTTATTCAAACATCAAAATAAGTGTTATAAAGGATTATTAGTGATTATTAAACTGAAACTGTTCATTTTACATCATTAAAAAGTGCACTTTGTACTTAAGTGTGTTAAGAAAAAGTCAAGAAAGCATCTCTTTAAGTACACCTAAGTGGCCTTTTATTTCATTAATATATTATTTGCAAGTACAGGTTTTTTTTTTTATTATTTAAATAAATATATACGATTTGAAGTACACAAGTGAACATTCAATACATGTAAGTGCAGTTCTTTTTCACAAGGTTGGTCAGACTGACCAGTGAACCACCTTAGGCTGGTTTAACATGTTTTTCAGCAGGGAAACTGAGATCCACGGTTTTGGAAAACTGATTCTGTAACCAAATGAGTGGTTATATTCTCTCTCCCTCACACACTTACATGTATATGCAAATGTCCTCACAGAAACACAAAAGATCATTTGTGGTGTAGTGGCTTTGTAGACTGTGTATGCGTCTCTCTCTCTCTCTTCTGAATGGAGTGCCTGGCATTTGTCCTGAGCTGTAATGTAATTGTGTTTTACTGCACAGTGCAGTGTAATTGCTGACTAGTCTGTTAACCTTTTAAATCAGCACACAGCTGTGCTGCTGGAGAGGAGACTGATAACACTAGGGAGAGCAGGAGAGCGAGGAAGAGAGAGAGACAGAAACAGAGCATGCCATGCACATAGAGTTGTCATATAGTATCATTTGCATTTCTTCTTATTTGCACAGAAAGTCTTTAATCCCCTTTATGTCTGCTTGAAGGAATAAAAATGTAGTACACCTAAAAATGAAAATGTTGTCATCATTTACTCACCCGCTGCTGCAAACCCATCTGACTTTCTTCTGTATGTGAAAAGAGAAGTTTTGTAGAACGTTCATGCTGCTCTTTTCCATTCAAACAAAGCACTCAATGCGTTCATAAAAACCCACAACCCCTTAATCTGTTCTTACAGAGAAGTTTCACCATCAATGCCATAAAAAAAAAATGAAATTACAAACAGTAGGACAAATATAACTGAAAAAAAGATACAAATGAAATAAATAGTTTAGCTTACTACTAATAATAGCCTTCTATACAGAAACTGAATTACGTAATCAAATGAACTAAAACTCTGAATAGTCTTTACCGTATAAATTAAATATACATTGATTCTTATTAAAGTTACTAAAGTTATTCAGTGAAGAGTGACTGATTCTCTCGTTTTCTTTTGTTGTTTGATTAAATGAAACAGAGAGCAGCAGATTTATTAGGCTGCTGTCACTTTAAGACCAAATAATGCACAGATCTATACTGACAAGCATTCAATTATTTTACTAACTGTTTATGTTCACTTAAGACGTAACTGACTGCTTTAAATTCGTCAAGACAGGCATTTTGACATTTTTTTGTTGGTTTAAGCACTCGTTACGCCCAAAGTAGCCTATACTTGTGCATGTTTCGCTCCATCTCGGATCATGCACAAAGAAAGCCGCCAGGGGAGCAGCTCAATAAGCTTTTAACTCTTTTTTTTTTTTTAGTATCGAGCATGTCCGGCAGGAGACTGTATATTACAACAGTCATGTGACATGATTTGACTGATTTGGATGTTATGTAGGAAGGAAAAGGAAAGGAACAGAATGCGGCATCATGACTGAAAGCCAAAATCAAATCCGAAACTAAAATTTTATTAATCACATCCCTAGTTATTAAATCATCTTTAAGATTAAGGGGGCCCCTGGTGGTTCGAATTTGTCAAGGAATTGTAAACTGGAAAAAAGGATTTGTAATTGTAAACTGGAAGATATGTAGCTACAATCATATGGAAGTAAAATAATGCCATATGTTTTTGAAACAAAAAGTATGTTGAATTGCACTAATTAAAAAAAAAAAAAAAAAAAAAAATGCGTTGCATTAACCGTGCTTGTATTTTAATGCATTGTATTTTTAGGGCTTGCATTTTTATGGGCTGAAATTCAACATGGTTGTATATTTAAGCTGTGAATATTTCAATTCAAAACAGTTTACACACATTTTCATTGTTAAAAATGCAATAATCCATATTCACCTTTCAGATTTCACTTCCAAAATATAAATTCTGTTTAAAAATACAACCTATAATATTCAGCAGGCAATTTTCGGTCCATTTTATTTCGTGTCCACAAATTCAGTGGTTCAAATTTCAACTTTTCACATCCGGGAACTGCAGGAAAAGCAGTAGAGTACAGAGCATAATCTCCATCTGCTGTTAGTCGACCTCACCAGCAGGTGGTGCAAGCGCGTGTTGACGAAGAGCAGAGCAACAGTTAGAGCAAGTCATTCATTTCATTCATTAAAACGGATTTACATTAACGGAGCAAGCGATAAGTGTATGTGTGATGATTATCAGGGACAGTATATATGCAGAAAAGCTGATAAAGACACAAAAGTTGTGTTTACATTTAATTCATTGTCTTCACTGTTACTTTCCCTGTGTAGCCTACATGTAAGCAGCCTTCTCTACAGTGAACGAGATTATAACGTTATTATCTGATGCTAATGTAGCCTATAATTCAAACCTTAAATCTGAGGTAGACATATAATTTTCCTTAACTTTATATTGCGGCTGTGCTGTAGTACTGGGGTTTCCCTCAATACGTCATACTCCAGGATTCCCCTGCCATCATGACATATAGAACGCTTAACTTATCTTTATAGACTAAATACAGTGATATAAAACACCACCAAACGCGCACATTATTGAGAATGTAGGCTATAGGCTACAGACAAGCAGGTTGACTCAGAATATGGAAGTAACGTGCGAAGTTTGACGCTAAGCGTTTCCTAGTGAAGTACTGGCATAAAGTTGTCTTGACACTGGATGGTCGATATTCGTAAATTTAGGGATCGTCTCTAAAGTTACACACGACATTTCTAACTTCAATAGCATTTGAAGAGAATGACTTACAGTCATAAACTGTAATGTGCTCATGTAGGTGTCAGGTATGATGCACACCTTTTAGATTCTAAATATTAAATAAAATAAACTGGCATATGCACATATCGTTGTATATTTCACTTAGCCTACTGTATGCTCATACACAAATATACCATAATTTAAAGCTCTAGTATAGTATTTGAAGAGAATGAATTACAGTCTGTAAAGTGTTCATGTAGGTGTGATGCACAACTTTTAGACTGTTGATAATAAATATGAACTCATGCTGTGGTGAAAAATAGTAATATTTACACATGATTTGACAGCTCATTTTAATAAATATCAAAAACGTACCATAAACCATAATTTTAGATTTCTGATATTAAAATAAATAGAAGCTCATGTAGTAGTAAAAAATTAGCAATATTTTTTTGTTTATTTTATTAAATATAAAAAATCTAAAAGGTGTGCATCATACCTGACACCTACATGAGCACATTACAGTTTATGACTGTAAGTCATTATCTTCAAATGATATTGAAGTTAGAAATGTGTACACCAATGTCGTATGTAACTTTAGAGACGGTCCCTAAATTTGCGAATATGGACCATCCAATGTCAAGCTAACTTTATGCCAGTATTTCACTGGGAAACGCTTGGCGTCAAACTTTGCACATTACGTCCATATTCTGAGTCAACCTGCGCTGCCTGTAGCCTATATAGTATAGTATAGGTGCGAGTTTTGGTGGTGTTTTATATCACTGTATTTAGTCTATAAAGATAAGTTAAGCGTTCTATATGTCCCGACGGCAGGGGAATCCTGGAGTATGACGTATTGAGGGAAACCTCAGTACTGCAGCACAGCCGCGATATAAAGTTAAGGAAAGTTAGGTGTCTACCTCAGATTTAACGTTTGAACTGTACATCAGCGTTGGAGAATAACGTTATTTCGTTTTAATGAATGAAATGAATGACTTGCTCTAACTGTTGCTCTGCTCTTCGTCAACACGCGCTTGCACCACCTGCTGGTGAGGTCGACTAACAGCAGATGGAGATTATGCTCGGTACTCTACTGCTTTTCCTGCAGTTCCCGGATGTGAAATGTTGAAATTTGAACCACTGAATTTGTGGACGCGAAATAAAATGGACCGAAAATTGCCTGCTGAATATTATAGGTTATATTTTTAAACAGAATGGATATTTTGGAAGTGAAATCTGAAAGGTGAATATGGATTATTGAATTTTTAACAACGAAAATGTGTGTTAACTGTTTTGAATTGAAATATTCACAGCTTAAATATACAACCATGTTGAATTTCAGCCCATAAAAATGCAAGCCCTAAAAATACAATGCATTAAAATACAAGCACAGTTAATGCAATGCATTTTTTTTTTTCAATTAGTGCAATTCAACATGCTTTTTGTTTCAAAAACATATGGCATTACTATACTTCCATACAATCAGGAATAATGTATTGTTCCATCAACAATTCTGTTGGAAACTCTTACAGTTGTCAGCTTTCTTATGAGAGTCATTTGGTTTGATGATTGCTCCACATGGTCAGAACGGCTGTAGAATATGAGGCGCTTCACAGAATGAGACGCTTACATGACGATTATTCCTCCTTACAGTCTGCTGAACAAATTAAAGTAGAGTTTTGTGACAAAAAAATAATAAGCCCTCCATAGTAGTAATGGCCAGTCCACGAACAAATCATTCTCTGGAAATGTTTCTTTTAAATAATTCAGTCAAACTGATTCACAAAGTGTTGTAATAGCTTTGATGGGATTTATGGTGAGGTGAAAAACAGCCCAACATATGACTATGATATGAATATATGCAATTTAGATATAACAGTGATAACATAACATTATTGATACTCAGAGGAAACAGTTCTATGAAATGAAGTAGGTTCAGTATCCCATAATACGACAAAGACAACAGAAGAGAAAAGACAAAATGAATGCATTTAAACTCAATGTACTATAGTTTGAAATTATATATTATAGCGGCCAATTTTTGCAAATTCTAAATTATTAATTCTATGTGTTTCTATTATTTTCTCAACCTTGTTCATGCATTGTAATAGTAGCACTGGTTTAATTCTCTTCTCTCTATCTCTCTCTCTCTCTGTGTGTGTGTGTGTATCATGAAATGTGTGATGCAGCTTTATAAAGTCCTTGGCTGACACTAATCACACATGTGTGTTTTATTGTACTTCTCTCTCAATACACTGGCAGAGATTTCAGAGGCGCTCAGCACCCCGTCACATCCTGAACAACTAAATCACATTCATTTTAATGATAACACCCACCAGTGACGATTAGGCTCCTGTGGATTGCTGTGCCGAACCGTTCTCTGTCAGTGTGTGTGAGAAGAAGGCCAGAGAATGAGTCTGTGTGTAATTCAGTAATCAGAGTTGCAGCTGCTGCTGTTTCTCTCTGCTTAACCTTGACAAGTCAGTGTGATCCAGCCGCAATTTGCTTATCTTACTCCACACCGGCTCCACAGAGCTCTCAGCGGGGCCCAAGGGCCGTGCCATTAACATCACTTACAAATACATCACTCTCTCACACACACACACAGAGTTACACACCGCACCTTACAGATTCTGCAACACTCTATTACAGCCGCTACGTCATTTAGATTCATTTATCATTTGAATGAATACCACTGTGAATTCAACAGATTAAACAACAAATAAAAAATAAATTAAGTAATCAATTCTTAATGCTTTTACTTCAGTTTTTTTGGGTTCTTATAATAAAACTTATAGTTCCATGTTTAATTCTTATTGAATGAGTCACATTTGAAGTCATTGTAAAATAGCTGATATACCGTATAACCATATACCGATAAACTCTGGGCATAATTTTATGCACTAGGTGCTTTGGCAATCATAAACAGCCTAATGTTAGGCAAACAGCAATATGCATAATTGCATATTGTCTGAGTAGGTACTACATTTGATGAAGAGTGAACTTTTAAAAACTGTGTCCTATAATAAGTACAGTATATATGTGTGTAGTATGAATGAAATCTGGAAGTACTACATCCCCCATGTTGTCATTGTCATGACTTTTTATTATTTAGAAAGTGACCAATAATTTGTGACCAATATTTTATATGTAGATTGATTTCTCCTCTCTAAACTGTTTCTTAAGCACGTTCTCTCATCACCGCTGCTGCTACGTGAATATGACATATCACAAAACTATGGAGATCAAGGCGTGGGGCACGTTGTCACAATTCACTTTCATTCTTTTTGGGTAAATAAAAAAAGTATACACTGTATTAATGAAACAAAACCACATATTTATACTAGATGTGTGAAATTAATGTGGGGAAAAACTTTTCTACAGTGGCCGAGAGAGCTCACTGTGCAAAATACATGCAAATAGAAATTAAATACCAGCAAATTAAGAAAACATCTTCATCAGTTTGACATCACACATGCTACAAATACAATGCAACCAAATGCAGAAGCATTTCCACTACAATGGAAATGTTTCAAGGGGACCCCAACAAGTGACAAACCTGGCTGTGACATGCTTATTGTTCAATGTCTACTCATCAGTGGTGTTGTTGATGACCTGAAAGGTGAGTTTTTTTGTTTAGTTTAGAATCCTGATCATATGTGCGTTGTGAGTATTTGCAGCGCGCTTCTGTATTTGCGTTGTGAGTATTTGCAACTCGTTTCTGTATTTAGTTGCGTTGTGAACTTTTGCAGCACATTTCTGTATTTGCGTTGTGAGTATTTGCAGCACGTTTCTGTATTTGGTTGTGTTGTGAGTATTTGTATCTTGTTTCTGTATTTGGTTGCATTGTGAGTATTTGCAGCGTGTTTCTGTATTTGGTTGCATTGTGAGTACTGCGTTGTGAGTATTTGCAGTGTGTTTCTGTATTTGGTTGCATTACGAGTATTTGCAGCAAGTTTCTGTATTTGGTTGCATCATGAGTATTTGCAGCGTGTTTCTGTATTTGGCTGCGTTGTGAGTATTTGCAGCACGTTTCTGCATTTGATTGCATTGTGAGTATTTGCAGCATGTTTCTGTATTTGGTTGCGTTGTGAGTATTTGCAGCGTGTTTCTGTATTTGGTTGTGTTGTGAGTATTTGCATCTTGTTTCTGTATTTGGTTGCATTGTGAGTATTTGCAGCGTTTCTGTATTTGGTTGCGTTGTGAGTATTTGCAGCGCGCATCTGTATTTGTGTTGTGAGTATTTGCAACTCGTTTCTGTATTTGGTTGCATTGTGAACTTTTGCAGCACATTTCTGTATTTGGTTGCATTGTATTTGCAGCGTGTTTCTGTATTTGGTTGTGTTGTGAGTATTTGCAGCGTGTTTCTGTATTTGGTTGCATTGTGAGTACTGCGTTGTGAGTATTTGCAGTGTGTTTCTGTATTTGGTTGCATTACGAGTATTTGCAGCAAGTTTCTGTATTTGGTTGCATTGTGAGTATTTGCAGCGTGTTTTTCTATATTTGGTTGCGTTGTCAGTATTTGCAGTGCGTTTCTGTATTTGATTGCATTGTATTTGCAGCATGTTTCTGTATTTGGTTGCATTATGAGTATTTGCAGCGTGTTTCTGTATTTGGCTGCGTTGTGAACTTTTGCAGCACGTTTCTGTATTTGGTTGAATTATGAGTATTTGCAGCGTGTTTCTGTATTTGGCTGCGTTGTGAGTATTTGCAGCGTGTTTCTGTATTTGATTGCGTTGTGAGTATTTGCAGCGTGTTTCTGTATTTGGTTGCGTTGTGAGAATTTGCAGCGCGTTTCTGTATTTGGTTGCGTTGTGAGTATTTGCAGCATGTTTCTGTATTTGGTTGCGTTGTGAGTATTTTCAGCGTGTTTCTGTATTTGGTTGCGTTGTGAGTATTTGCAGCGTGTTTCTGTATTTGGTTGCGTTGTGAGTATTTGCAGCGTGTTTCTGTATTTGGTTGCGTTGTCAGTATTTGCAGTGCATTTCTGTATTTGGTTGCGTTGTCAGTATTTGCAGTGCATTTCTGTATTTGGGTGCGTTGTCAGTATTTGCAGCACATTTCTGTATTTGGTTGCATTGTATTTGCAGCGTGTTTCTGTATTTGGTTTTATTGTGAGTATTTGCAGCGTGTTTCTGTATTTGGTTGCATTGTGAGTACTGCGTTGTGAGTATTTGCAGTGTCTTTCTGTATTTGGTTGCATTACGAGTATTTGCAGCAAGTTTCTGTATTTGGTTGCATTGTGAGTATTTGCAGCGTGTTTTTCTGTATTTGGTTGCATTGTCAGTATTTGCAGTGCGTTTCTGTATTTGGTTGCATTGTATTTGCAGCGTGTTTCTGTATTTGGTTGTGTTGTGAGTATTTGCAGCGTGTTTCTGTATTTGGTTATGTTGTGAGTATTTGCAGCGTGTTTCTGTATTTGGTTGTGTGTGAGTATTTGCAGCGTGTTTCTGTATTTGATTGCGTTGTCAGTATTTGCAGTGCGTTTCTGTATTTGGTTGCATTGTATTTGCAGCGTGTTTCTGTATTTGGTTGTGTTGTGAACTTTTGCAGCACGTTTCTGTATTTGGTTGCATTATGAGTATTGCTTTGTGAGTATTTGCAGTGTGTTTCTGTATTTGGTTGCATTACGAATATTTGCAGCAAGTTTCTGTATTTGGTTGCATTGTGAGTATTTGCAGCGTGTTTTTCTGTATTTGGTTGCGTTGTCAGAATTTGCAGTGCATTTCTGTATTTGGTTGCATTGCATTTGCAGCGTGTTTCTGTATTTGGTTGTGTTGTGAGTATTTGCAGCGTGTTTCTGTATTTGGTTGTGTTGTGAGTATTTGCTGCGTGTTTCTGTATTTGCTTGCATTGTGAGTACTTGCAGCGTGTTTCTGTATTTGCTTGCATTGTGAGTATTTGCAGCATGTTTCTGTATTTGGTTGTGTTGTGAGTATTTACAGCGTGTTTCTGTATTTGGTTGCATTGTGAGTATTTGCAGCGTGTTTCTGTATTTGCTTGCATTGTGAGTATTTGCAGCGTGTTTCTGTATTTGGTTGCATTATGAGTATTTGCAGCGTGTTTCTGTATTTGCTTGCATTGTGAGTATTTGCAGCGTGTTTCTGTATTTCCTTGCATTGTGAGTATATGCAGCGTGTTTCTGTATTTGGTTGCATTATGAGTATTTGCAGCAAGTTTCTGTATTTGGTTGCATTGTGAGTATTTGCAGTGCATTTCTGTATTTGGTTTTGTTGTGAACTTTTGCAGCACATTTCTGTATTTGGTTGCGTTGTGAGTATTTTCATATGGAGATAGAATCATGTTTCTGTATTTGGTTGTGTTGTGAGTATTTGCAGCGTGTTTCTGTATTTGGTTGCATTGTGAGTATTTGCAGTGCATTTCTGTATTTGGTTTTGTTGTGAACTTTTGCAGCACATTTCTGTATTTGGTTGCGTTGTGAGTATTTTCATATGGAGATAGAATCATTGTGTTTCTGTATTTGGTTGTGTTGTGAGTATTTGCAGCATGTTTCTGTATTTGGTTGTGTTATGAGTATTTGCAGCTTGTTTCTGTATGTGGTTGTATTGTGAGTATTTGCAACTCGTTTCTGTATTTGGTTGCGTTGTGAGTATTTTTAGTGTGTTTCTGTATTTGGTTGTGTTATGAGTATTTGCAGTGTGTTTCTGTATTTGGTTGTGTTGTGAGTATTTGCAACTCGTTTCTGTATTTGGTTGCATTGTGAGTATTTGCAGCGTGTTTCTGTATTTGGTTGCGTTGTGAGTATTTGCAGCTTGTTTCTGTATTTGGTTGCGTTGTGAGTATTTGCAGTGCATTTCTGTATTTGGTTTTGTTGTGAACTTTTGCAGCACATTTCTGTATTTGGTTGTGTTGTGAGTATTTGCAGCGTGTTTCTGTATTTGGTTGCGTTGTGAGTATTTGCAGCTTGTTTCTGTATTTGGTTGCATTATGAGTATTTGCAGCAAGTTTCTGTATTTGGTTGTGTTGTGAGTATTTGCAGCTTGTTTCTGTAGTTGGTTGCATTGTGAGTATTTGCAGTGCATTTCTGTATTTGGTTGCGTTGTGAGTATTTGCAGCATGTGTTATCAAACTGATGAACATGTTTTCTTAATTTGCTGGTGATTTTTCTGTTTGCATGCGTTTTCTTCAGTTCAGCGTTGAGCTCTCTCGACCACTGTACTTTTCCCATTGAGTGTCTTTAACTACTATGTACTAACATTTAAATTAATAATTTGATGCAATGCACTAATTGTGTACATGCATGTTTTTTGCATTGCACTTATATTATAAAAATACATGCATGTATTTACAGCTGTAATTCATTTCTGTAATTACATCTATAATAACACTGTTGACCTTCTCTTACCCCTTAACCCACCCTTAAACCAACCCATCCCACCATACCTGTCCTAACCTTACCCACCTTAATAGCAGCACAAGTGTTTTACAATACAACATCAACTCATTGTACGTAATGGAAGTAAATAGTAGTTAAAGACACCTAATTTAAAGTGTGAAAAGTATTTTCCCAAAGAGTATACTTTTTTTTTATTTACCCCAAAAGAATGGAAGTGAATTGTGACAACGTGCCCCAAAGTGTTATTTCAAGCTAGCTGTATTTTATCATTAATATTCTAAGTGCTGGTGTGTTTTGGTGGCTGGCTCATCAATACAGCCATCATCATCATCATCTCCCATGCCCTCTGTGTCCATGACAACAGGGCCCTGCTCCCAACTTGTAGAGGGGCCCAAACTCAAACCCTCGCTCGGCTCACCCCGAACACACCACGCTGGAGCTAATACACACGAGGACACCTCTAATGAGCTCCGGGTGCGAGCGCACTCGCGTGTGTAGCATTTAGCTGACGTGCTTGCCATGGATGCGCCAAGTGTGAGGTCCTGTGTGTATGTTTGTGTGCGTTTCGTGTTGTGTTTAGGAGGTGAGAGTGGGGCGTGCCTCTGTCAGAGGGGCCAAAGGTGAGATGATTTAGAGGCTTGGGAGGAAGTTCATTTCTCTTGATCACCGAGTGCAACCTGCAGCCTTAATGGCGGCTGTAATTAATTCTGCTGATGCTAATCACCAGGGCTGGTCCTCACAATTATCAGCCAGCCACAGATGGGGCGCGGTGCAGACATGAAAAATTAGGAAAATGAATCTGTAATGGGGTGGCAGATCTAATCTACATCAGAAAAAACAAAGTTAGGAAGAGCGAAGAGCCGCCGGAGATCGGGCGAAAACCCACCGCACAAGACAAGCCCCTGACAGAGCTGAAAAATGTGAGTGTGTCCAAGGTGTTTGGTAATTGCTGGGCCATTGGATTCCTCCATTGTTTCATTTATCACGGGGAGACGGGAAGGGGGTGTTTGTGTCCACCGTCGTACGCCGGAGAGTCACTAGAAGGTTAATCAGGTCCTGGTGCTGTGCTGTGTGGCCTTCATAATCAACTCAGTCGAATGAGAGAGCCTTGATGAAGCAAAAGAGATTGTCAGTTTTGGCACTTACATATGCTTAATATCACACACACACACACACGTGGTCATTGACATGTGATTGGCACAGTCACGCACATGCGCACGCAATCCGATGAGAACGGCCGGTCGGAGGACAGACCCTCCCAGAGGACGTTTCCCCTGCCAACGTCAAACAGCATTACGCCAAATACAACTGATTAATTGAAATAGTGGAGGGGCAATTTTTCATGCTGTGGCCTCAGTCGAGCGGTTGGGGCTCATCCTCGTTGCCGTTTGCAGGGCTTTAATTACTCGTCTACCCGTTCTGCTTTCAATAAGTGCAGCCGTAGCGCAGCTCCCTAAGAAATTCAGAGGGTTAAAACACACAATCACTCATCATCGCCGCTCAGAGATCCGGGATAGACTCCGCTCTCGGCCTGCAGTGATGCGGTTTAAGTGTATTATGGATGAGGTTTGTAATTACTTGTGCTATATTTTCAACTTCCAATAACCACATGCAATCAAGTAAAGGGGAAGAGGTTATTTCATCATCAAATAAGGCAAGCAGCCAGATTGATTTCGTGCACGGACGCAGACAGATGTTGTAGAGTAATCATATACACTCACAAAGGAAATCGGCGAAGGCTTTGAAAGAACCTGTTTGGATCGACTCACTTGTTGTTTTTAGGCTACTTTCACACTAGAGCATTTGGTATGGACTTCAGTCGGTTTCCCATCACAGACTGGTGCGTTTGGTTGGTGTGAACTTAACTACGTTCAAAAAGTCTTTTGGGGCAAAGAGAACAAGGTGAAAAAACTTATGATAGACCAGGGGTTCTCAATTCTGGCCATCGAGATTCACTTTCCTGCAGAGTTTAGCTCCAACTTTGATCAAACTCACGTGCCTGTAGCTTTCTACTAATCCTGAAGACCTTGATTAGCTTGTTCAGGTGTGTTTGATTAGGGCTGGAACTAAACTCTGCAGAAAAGTGGATCTCGAGGGCCAGAGTTGAGAACCCCTGTGATAGACGCTAGTAAAGTCTGGTCTTCTAGCCCAATGGTTTTCAATCCTGGTCCTGGGGACCCGCCGCTCTGCACATTTTGTATGTCTCCCATATTTACCAGACCTGATTCAGATCATCTGCTCATTAGGGGAGAGCTCCATCTGAGATGTGCTGCATCCCAATTCGCCCTAAAAGAATGTACTGTTTTTGTGAAGAAAAAATACATACATTTCAGATGAGTATGCAAGCTTTGGGACAAACTATTTCGTCATAATTGCGTCTTTAACGGTCAGCTCTGTCGCTTAGTTACATGCATCCTGTCACTGTTTAAACTGCCTTGTCAATCATCTTATTACATTTTAACTCCTCCACATTCAATTTAATTTCCTACCGTTTCAGAGAGAAATGTAGTCGCACGTTGATCTGCCAGTGGTGGGTCTGTCATGCAGAAAACTCTCCTCATGTTTGTATAATGATGCATTTAAAGGTTAATGACCAAAATTATCATTACAAAAGTTGACAATGCTGTTGCAGATGAAATATAATGTGGATAACATTGAATAAATATCTTTTCGTCAGGTTAGATGGTGATTATTAATCACTCAAACCCCTTTATCGAAACCTCTCTACTTAACTGTCGGACTCGGACACCTGTCATGTTTGTAGTTTTTTACTCATTTATAGTTCTAATCAAATCCTCATCCAACTGGCAATGGGTTGCGGCCAATATTAGCTGTTAGAGTGTGCATCGATTCTAGCTGGAAAAAAAAGACCATGTGGGTATCTTTGGAACACTTATTTCAACATATTACGATTTGGGACAAACTAATTCTAATTTCGAATTTGAAAGTATGCAAATTGTGATGCAGCATCGGTCTTATTATTGGGAGATTCGAGGGTCTGTGGCTCTACCATTGGAGAACGCATAACGGCTAATTTGGATCAGGTGTGCCTTGATAACCAACCACATTACAGCCTTGACATCATTGAATTTCGTTCAGAGTTGTGCGACAGTCAATCACTGTGGATACCACAGAAATTAATGAGAAATGGCGTAAACTGAATCATACCTGTCGTGCAATTATCTGTGACTTCTCTAATAAAACAGCATTTTTTGGGCGTAAACTTTAAAAATAGATCAATCCAAAACTAACGTTTAAGAAAAAACATGTTGAAGATTAGCCGATTAGCAGACGGTTGGACTGGAACTGTGGCGCAATTTGCTTGAATATGAAAGCAACTCAGACTCTGTGCGCACTTGTTCAGGAAGTAAAGTAACCTAAGCACACGTTTTAGCTGATGACGATGTCATTAGTTCAATGAAACACATGTAGGGGATGACAGTGGTGATGATTTACCTTGGATACGAGTGAGTGCAAACAGAATGGCTTGAAGTCAGGTGTCTCTTCATAAGAGTCTGAATGCAAGCATCAGAAAGCAACCTTCATGCGACGTGTATACAGTAGACCAGGAGTGCCCAATCCTGCAGAGTACAGATCCAACCCTGATCCAACTGTCTGTAATTATCAAGTGCTCCTGAAGATCTTAATTAGCTGGTTCAGGTGTGTTGGATCAGGGTTGGAGCTGAACGTTGCAGGAAGGTAGATTTACAGGATTGGGTCCTCCTGCATTAGACCCAAGTGTCGTTCACATGTTGTGTTTTCTATTGTGTGTACTGCGTATGTTTATGGTGGTGTAAGATGAACACAAGTGCGCTGGAGTTTGATACAATGAAGTAAATCTGAATCCAGACCAACACTGCCAGGGCCTCCGGGAATAATGGCACTCTGATTTGAACCCCATGCAGCAAACATGCCTAGTGTGAAACCCCCCCAAGACGGGTCTGGTTCTCACATCCCTGATTCAGATGAAACTGAGATTTTGAAACAGTGCATTACATTACACTTATTAATTTAGCAGACAATTTATCCAAAGCGACTTGCAAATGAGCAACACGGGGCACCGCACACATTGAAGACCATTCATGCTGTTGCATTCTGGATCATTTATAGAGGTTTGATTGGAAGTCCAGCCAGAAAAGTATTGCAATTGTCCAGTCTAGAAATGAGAAGGACGGGAAGTTGTGCTGCATGCTCAGTTAGGAAGGGCCTAATCTTCCTGCTGTTGTGTAATGCAAACCTGAATATCCATGTCATTGCAATGTGGTCAGCTGGTCATCAAAAACAGTAAACAAAGTAAACCAAGATTTCTGGCTGATTGGGTTAGGGTCATTGTTGGATCGTGACATTGTCCTGTACATTTGGAGTGGCTGGGAAGACGAGAAGCTCTGTTTTCGCTATAAGCCACTATTTCCATAAACACCACATGGTGATAGTTACAAAATGAATAAATACTCTGTGCTGAATAATTAAAGATTGGCGATGTGACTGTGCTTTGTGTACTAATAAAGATTTGATGAGTTGAATAATCAGCAGTCGCTTGGCCAGATGCCCACTTGGGGAACAGAGCCAATCAATGACTCTACCTTGATTACTGTGCTTAAGACTAAGGTTTTCCAGTAGTCATCAGAGGTCAATGGCTCACCGCCCGATAACGACACTCAGGGGACGCTGGCCCAACTATGGGTGAGAATCAACGCTTTATAACAAATGGGCTAAGGGTGAACTCTCATTGTTCTCATTGCCCTGGCAACACAGTCACATGACCTCAGACCAGGTGTTCCAACATTAAGGGTTTTACAGCGTAGAGATCCACCACATGGTGGGATTTCACCGCATCTCCAATGTCTCAGTCTCTACTAGTACATGAAGAACAAAATATCATCTGTTAGTGTTTTATTTTAAACAATAGTAAACAAAATATAAAGACTATAAATGCATTGCTATAGAAAATTCTGCAACACTTTAGTTTAGGGTCCAATTCTCAGTATTAACTAGTTGTTTATTAGCATGCATATTACTAGGATATTGGCTGTTTTTTTCCTAGTACTTAAACTTAACAACTACCTTACTTACTATTAATAAGCAGTAATTAGGAGTTTATTGAGGCAAAAGTTGTAGTTAATAGTTAGTTAATAGTGAGAATTGGAAAAACTAAACTAAAGAGTGTTCAAAAGAACAGCATTTATTTAAAATAGAAATCTTTTGTAACGTTATAAATGTCTTTACTGTCACTTTTGATCAATGTAATGCATCCTTGCTGAATAAAAATATTAACAGGCATATAATTTGTTGTACTGAATTTAGTCTATGGTTATAAAAATATATCTTTGTTATTTTTACCTTTTAAAAATAAAGGAACAAGGATTACAAAAACATGAATACAAATACAGTGATATGATATATATTAAATTTTTATGGCATCATTATCAAACCACCACAGTCATTTTTGTAAGGGGTTGTTCACTAGAATTTAGTAGCTTACAAGGTTTTGGAAAACTATGAACCTAGATAAGGTTAATTTCATTCCAGATTCAACTTCATTTTCAGCTCCAAATATAAAACTTTATACACATGATTAATCCAAATGTCTCATTTAGGGTAAATTCCACCTCATGGACATCATTAGATTCACACATTTATAATCTCAGGAGATTATATGCTAATGTCTTTCACTGTTTTCTGAAGAAAATTGCCCAGCGGTCATTAGTCTGACAGTGGGGCTATAAAATGTTTCTTTGCCATTGATCGTTTCTCCTCTTCTCCTCCTGACTGTCCATATTTGCATTTTTATTGAAGTGAGAGAGCAGTGGAGCGAGCGACGGAGACGGTGAAGACCTGTGCAAAGAGGAGAAACCTGCTACTGTACGTTTAGTGGGAGTTAATTGAATGTATTCAGATGTGATGGATAGAATAGCTCTACTCTCTCCCGGTACATTCACTGTGACACTTCAGAATCTATCTTTATCTGCTCTGTCTGTCCCTACGTCCTCCCACTCCCTTTAAATTAAAACCGCTCAGGCCTTTGTGAGGAGACACTGAAGAGGAATCAGGGAGCACATTTATTACTCCCGACCATTACCCCGTTGAAACAGGGTCTCAGCACCTTATCGACCATTAGGATTAATCTGAGCTGTGTTCTTATACTCTGACAAGAGTCACTCATGAGGGACCTTGTACGTCCTGCTCTGAACTGACCTCTTCCTCTTTATAGTTGATCTGAGACACTGTTTCTGTTATTGAATCACAAACACACGATTCTGATGGTTTGTGTGAGTGTGACTCTACAATAATACTTTATTCATCAACAAAATCATTTAGGAACACACTGGAGCAAGGAGAAGAACAGAAAACCACGCTATGTGTCAACGACAACCAACAAACAGAAATCACAGAGCTTTCAGGGGCCGTTTATATGACACCGTTTTAAACTAAAAAAAGTTGTGTCGTTTTAAACTAAAAAAAGTCGTTCACTTACACAACAACAGCGTTTTGGGGGCCTGAAAACGCAAGCTTTTGAAAAGGTGTTTCAAAGTGCAAGTTTTTGACAATGTTGTCATCTGTTCACGAAAAAAGCAAATGAAAAACTTCCATTTTTAGTACATTGTTGTGTAAACATACCTTAAATACATAGAGCAAACAAAGGAAACTAAACTAGACACAGGTGCAAATCATAGGTAACCATAGAAACTAACAGGGACATAATCAGTAACCAAACGCTGTTTGGTTTTAATCAGAAACCAAACAGCGGAGAAACAGGAACTAAAGAAAACAGAACAGAATGTCAAAATAAAAGTCCACATAACAGAACGTAATCATTACGTGGTGTGCCAAAAAACAAAACAAAACAACAACAAAAAAACTTAATCTTAAAGGAGTAATTTTCTGAAATGAAAAAAGGGGAAAAAAAGAAAAATGAATAAAGCTAGTTACATTTAAAATGAAACTAAATAAATAAAAAGCTACAGAAAAGGAAAGAAACAATATTACAATAGAATCAACATGTCACGGTTATGGACTCTTATTTTAATATTCTGTTCTTTTTCCTTTATTTCATGTTTTCTACTCTGTTTAGTTTCGGTTATGTTCCTGTTTGTTCCTGTGATTAATTATCATTAGCTGGATCTTATTTAGTTCCTGATTATCCCCTGCATATATACTTCCTTGTTCAGTTTAGTCCTTTCAGAATAACGACCCTCAAAAACGAGAAAAGAAAGAAAAAAAATAAGCCATAGACTGATCAGTGTTGCATCTCCATCTGCGAGGCAGAGAAGGAGCTTTAGCCAGAGCCTGCCACCTGGGTCGT
Organism: Mylopharyngodon piceus; assembly: GCA_039654765.1. Taxonomy (NCBI): domain Eukaryota; kingdom Metazoa; phylum Chordata; class Actinopteri; order Cypriniformes; family Xenocyprididae; genus Mylopharyngodon; species Mylopharyngodon piceus. The sequence continues at coordinate 33,072,451 of CM077441.1, read as the reverse complement.
CCCGGAGTTGACGCAAGCTGCCCAGTCCATCCCAGAGCCTTCTTGGCAGGTCCCGTCCGGCTATCTGGATGCTCCGGTCCCATTCGGAAATCTTTCTCCTACAGTGTTCACCGACTTCTTGGCTCCATCTCCTTCGCTGGTTACGTCCAGTCCCCTGGATCTGTCGGCACCACTGGCGTCGTCCTGCTCCTCAGCTCTGCTCCTGCTGCTAACCCTGTGTGGCTCATCGGATTCGCTTCGGGCTTCCCGATCACCAGCTCAGCACGAGGATGCGGATTCACCAGCTCCAACTCAAGCCTCCAGGCCCATGTCTCCACCTCAGCCTGTCAGCCCATTAGCTCCACTTTGACTTCATCGTGGTCCGTCAGCCCTAGGAATCTTCCGGGCTCCCTCATCTCTCCAGCTCAGCCTCAGTCAGTTGTCGCTCTGCCTCTGCCATGGACTTCCAGGTCTCCAGCTGCGCCTCAACCCTCCACACCTTTGGCTCCACCATGCTTCTCCTTCTCCTCCCTGTTGTCCTCACTCCCTCTGTCATCACCCCGGTCTGCCGATCCCCTGTCTTCGCATTGGTCCCGCGAGCCAGCAGCTCCACCCTGGGCTTCCGGGCCATGGATGTCACCCTGGTCCATCGGCCTCTCTGCTCTGCAAGATACTCCATGCACCCTGGTTCTGCCTACATCAGTCGGTCTCCAGATTTCACCTGGGCATTCAGCCAAAACTCCATCCTGGCTCCTTCTGTCGTCGGCTCCACTGTGGTGTCTCTCCCCACTGACTCCTCCTCATCCTTGTCAATCACCAGCTCCGCAACCTCCTCCAAAGCCCCCTCCCTCCCTCCCTCCCTCCACATTCAAACTATAGGTTATGGTGTGAGGACGTGCCTTCCGGAGGGGAGTACTGTTACGGTTATCAGGGTGATCGTCAGCAGTTATCACCCTGTAGCCCAAGACTGGCTGCCCACTGAAGCTAAGCAGGGTTGAGCCTGGTCAGTACCTGGATGGGAGACCACCTGGGAAAACTAGGTTGCTGCTGTAAGAGTTGTTAGTGAGGCCAGCAGTGGGTGCTCACCCTGTGGTCTGTGTGGGTCCTAGTGCCCCAGTATAGTGATAGGGGACACTATACTGTCAAAAAGCACCGTCCTTCGGATGAGATGTTAAACCGAGGTCCTGACTCTCTGTGGTCATAAAAAATTCCAGGATATCCTTCAAAAGAGAGTAGGGGTGTAACCCCGGCATCCTGGCCAAATTTGCCCATTGGCCTCTGTCCATCATCATGGCCTCCTAACCATCCCCATATATCTACTGATTGGCTTCATCACTCTGTCTTCTCTCCACCAATAAGCTGGTGTGTGGTGGGCGTTCTGGTGCAATATGGCTGCTGTCGCATCATCCAAGTGGATGGAGGAGATTCCCCCTGTACTATGTAAAGCATTTTGAGTACCCAGAAAAGCGCTCTATAAATGTGACAAATTATCATTATTATTAAATTATATTATGGACTCTTATTTTGATATTCTGTTCTGTTTCCTTTAGTTCATGTTTTCCTGCTCTGTTTAGTTTCAGCAAAGAGTATAGAACCCAAGAGGCGAAACTCTGATGCTTTTTGGGTAACAGCCATAAGGAGGCGCTTCGGTAGAGTGGCAGCCATTTTGGGGTGAAAATGCCAGCACGACAATAGAATCCATCACATCTTACGCACCCAAAATTGGCGAATCTCACAGCCAAATCAGAAACGCAATAGAAAATTTCTCAAATTCAGTAAATTTTATGACACTGTAACGATCGGCCCAATCGGTCGAGTTTACATGTATTAAAATGGGGTCAGATTAAACTGTGTGAGCTTTTGGAGTGTTTAAAAAAGATGAGACAGACAACAGAAATAAAGTAAATAAATAAGGTGTATTTACAATATTAACAAGGAGCTTAAAACAACACAGTAAAACTAGAAAAACTTAGGCTGTTAAAAGCATGGAGTCCATTTGCACCATACCCTAAAACAGTCCTTAAGAGTCCTAGTAGCGTGCTGAAAGTCCCATTGTGAAAGTGTCCACCGGTGTATATACAAAGTCCACAGAAGTGATAATCCAATGAAAGCTATGTGGTGAGCTGGAAAGGTAAGTCCTTAAAAACAACTCCACAATCCAGCTTGTGATCTTTGATTAATGACCCAGTTTGTTTGCCATGCTGCCTCCTTTATACTGGCTTACTTCCTGATTCCTGTCATGTGATCAGTCACATGAGAGGCAGACCCAGACTCATTTAAAGACATACACACATTAAAACCAATAAGAGGAAAAATGGACTAAAAAACATGTAAACCAATTAAAACTCTATTATACATAAAATCATTGTAATAAATAGAGCGGTAAAACATGTATTTTATGTGACAGTGTCACAACACCTACAGTAAATGTTGTATTGTCTTAACCTAAATATGTTTTATGTGATCAGTTGTGGAATCCAACCATTACACATCTGAGGTAATGTAGTTAGCCTACTTTATTGAGTATTTCCATTTTATGCAACTTTACATATTTACTATTAATAGTAAATTAATAAATTAATAATTAATAAAGTTAAGATCATCATGTTTGTAGCGTGATCCAGGGGATTAAAACGTATATAGGCAGACCTAGTGGAGTAATATAGTAATAGTAAATTACTCCACTAGGTCTGAAATATGTTTTAATCCCCTGGATCACGCTACAAACATAATGATCTTATAGAACATGATGCATTGCTGTGTCTTTTATCCCATAATTGCCACTTTTGGACACAGTGGCTGTGTTTTTTTGTTAGTCTTGCTTTAACGGACATTAATATAAGACAACACTGCAAAAACAGTTTCTGTCAAGCTGTTATATTCTGTTATATATTTATTGTCCAACATTCCCAATTTTTCTGATGCATGTCCTTAATTTAATTTCATGTTGGTATTAATTCGGTGTTAATAATGCTAATACTTGAACTTCAAAGAATTTTAACCCAAACTGACTGGGTTTCTAGAGAGCAAAGGTTTTGTGAAAAAAGTGGAAGACTTAAACACAAAGTCTGTAAAATAAACTGTAAAAAGGATTTGATGATCACTAGTGATAGTATTTTATTCTGTGTTGTCATCATTCAGGTTGGATTTTAGCTTTTTTTTTTTTAACAAAGCAGCTGATATTGCCATAGAAACTAGTGGACTGCCGAGTCGCTTTCACCCCAAAATGGCGAAAGCGTAGGGCCGCTGCTGGGCGCCGGCGTTGCAATGGAACATTCTATTCACTGTAAAATTCATTCTATTCTTTCTACTCAATAAAATTGTGGCAACAGATTACAAGCAATATTATTAATTAAATTCAACATATAAGGATTTAGTTAGAATTAATCAAATTAATTCCTTAAAATTAGCAAACACCATTACAAAAACCACAACCTGACATAAAAAAGCAAAGAGTCAAACTGCCCAACTATGAAACACTGATCACCATAATGGTGACCAACAATTTTCAATAAAATCAACATCAACATCTAAACCTCTGTTAATTCATGTGTTTCTCTTTCCTTCACTAATTCTACCTGTTATCATCAGGTGTCTTCAATGTTGGCAATAAAAAATAAAGAGTTCTTAATACATCTTTGACGTCTGTCTGTTATTCAGATATTTTTGTTTAAATTTTACTTGTTTTAAATGGTTGACATTTAAGGAATTAATTTGATTAATTCTAACTCAATTCTATTTGTTAAATTTAATTAATAATATTGTTTGTAATCTGTTGCCAAAATTTTATTGAGTAGATATAGCATATTACTTTTTACAGTGTTGAGTTTCGCTTCTTGTCAGTGTATATTCTTTGGTTTCAGTTATATTCCTATTTGTTCCTGTGATTAATTATCACCAGCTGTATCTTATTTAGTTCCTGATTATCCCCTGCATATATACTCCCTGTTCAGTTTAGTCCTTTGTCGGTTATCATTTGTGTTTAACATGGTTGTTATTCTCCTGAGTTTGCCAGTGTATGAAGACTGTGTATTTCTAATCATCTCCTTCATCGAGCACATCATAATTACAGCAACTGGATGTTACACAACAAACTTGAAACCTAACCCTAACAAAACAAAACAAACAAAAATCAGTGAGTAGCCTACATATCTTGTTAAGTAACAATGTGTGCTTAAGATTAGTGAACAATCTTGTTACACATAATTATCTTACATCTGTATGTGCTGGTAATAAAACACAAATTGCAGGTGGAAGTATACCATTCTGAATTTACTTAATGTCTGCCATTTGCACAGGCTCATCTTATTTGGTTTGAAACTATTTGCCATTTGTTGATGTTGCCCAGAGGCATCACTAATTTGCATGTTAGGTAAATATTTAGTTTTAAATTTAGATTAATAATAAATGTCTTAATGCTAAATACACATGTCAAATCCATAAATATCAAATCCAAATGTTTAAATCCAACAAATAACAATGTGATTACATTGCTCCTCATACAATGATTTTGCTTGTGCGACCCTAATAAGAAATGCTTGGTGAAGCCACTTTGAGACTGTAGCTTGCAAAGCAATTTAAACAACTTAACTGTTAAAGTAGTTAATTGCAGTCAACACCTATACTCTTTTGAAAGCATAAAAGAACTATCAAATTATATATTTTTAATCATTTTAAATATTTATTTAATCCTAAAGGTGTATCTATTAAAAGACAGTTATAGCTAAACAAGCACAATGTAGCTAAATCTGGCAAAACTGGGCCGTTTATTGTAGCACACTACTGAGTGCCACACTGTAGTAGCCTATTGCTCCAGCATCATAGTGTGAAGCGTCTCTAAGTTGCCATGTAAGAATAATTGGATTTGTTACTTCATTACTGTAATACTGAGTCTCCTTCCTGATAACCTGATCTTCTCAAAGAGACTCTCAGCCTCCCGAGAAACAAACTACACCTCTCAAATATCACTAGTGCCCCTTCAGAGAAACCCACTCTTAAAGCTGAGGTAATGAAACTTCTTTTTCTCAAGAGTGTCTTGATTCTCTTTTCAAGAAGGATACTACCAGTCAATCTGACATTTCCAGTATCTTGTAATGTACAAACCATGTCACAACAATATAGAAACATCTCTTGGATCTCTTGATGAGCACATATTATCTGGGCCAGAGGAGCATTAATTCTCTTCTTTCCTCACTGGATCAGGTCCAGATTCGGCCTGAAGGTGAAAATGGTCATATTGTCTCTTGAAGATGAGTTCAGACTTAAACTTTCAGCCTCCCTCCACTTCCCACGAATAACCACTCTCCTGCAGATTAGTTATGCAAAACAGGCCAACGTGATTGGCCCTGATCTAAAAGTGTTACTAATTAAAAATCAATCTGAGGGCCATTAGCACGCATAGTCATGTGCCAAGGTTGTGTTTTCCAGTACGGGTACTGTAATGAGTTCAGAGTGACGTCAGGCAAAGCAAGAGCGAATAGATCCCAGATAATCACTCAAGCTCAACTTTACAGCTGATAGTTTGTGTAAACCTGCTGAATTTGTAGTCTGCCTCAATTGATCCTCTTGCCCTGAACTGGATAGAGCAACGAAATGAATGTGACTTTTCATTGGGTGCGAGGGGGTCCATAGATAACTATTAGAGGCATATTTGGGGCTCCATAGATAACTATTAAGAGGCCTATTTGTTGGCCTGGATGTGCGGGCAACTGAGGGGCCACAGGAGCAGGAAGGCATTAGTCTGCTTTAAGCTGAGTGTTGCTGGATACAGAGGTGATAAATGTTGGTGAACTCTCAGTTGCACCAGGGGAATAGCTGCATACAGACACACACTCTGGAACTTATTAAACTCACACAGGCATATTTCACACCGGTTCCGGAAAAATCAGCCCAATTACAGAGGTGTTACCGGAGCCGAAACCCAGCCTGCGCTGTAGGGGAGCTCGCAGTGCCTCTCGCCTTTAACAGAGTCCATCTGATGGGGACTGGAGTGCGTCTGTATGAGAATGAGTGGCTCAAACAGTAGTGAGCTGCTCCTGAAGGCTGTAAAGATGCCTTATAAAAGCCATAATTTTGGGTAAAATCTAAAGCAGCACCATTATGTATTTTTTCATATATATATATATTTTTATATTTATTTATTATCATTATATATTATTATTATATTTATTTATTATATTCCGCTGCTGCAGACAATGAAGAGAAATGTTTGATCATGTTAACCTGTCACCTCATAAACTAAATGCTTTACTACAATTCTTCATTTAACAGTATACGATGACTGCAAAGTAAATTCAACTATAAAATATAGCTGCAATTATCAGGGTTCAAAGGCCTTTAAGCACATGCATAAAAAGGTATAATGTAACCATCTCGATCATAGATGAAAAAAAAAACATTCACAGCCAATACAGACAATTTACAATTTATCATGGGAAATTTATGGTTTATAAAGATTTTTAACAATTATCGAGGTTGAGCCAAAAACCTAGGCCTAGTTCACCAAAGTTGTTTTTTGAAATAATCTCCAATATTTAAAAACAGTTCGATGGACAGAGGCGGTCCTAGAGGCAAAGTTGCTCAGAATGAGGAGTATCATGTGGTATGAATGTCATGGGCGTGTGCGAAAAATCTTGCGATATACAATCCTTTTCGCACGTGAAAAACGTGAAGGTGCCCCCCGGTGGCCAATTTCTTTCGAATTTCTCACAGGCCTCTAGGGCCGTAAGTCAAACAGGCCCAGCGAGTTTCGTTCTGATCGGCCTCCGTTGACCTTGTCTGATAGCTGCTCAAATTTCATTGGCCGCAGCTAGTCGCGTTTTTCGAGATATTCGAATGGTCTCAAAGGCAGGCTTGGCACCTTGGACAAAGACACTGCATGCCAATTTTCAAGTCAATCAGACTCTGTGTTTTGTAGTTATAGCCATTTTTAAGGTTTTTTCCATTTTTTAGCAACACCAAGTGGCCAGTCGGCGTGTCCTTTTTCACATGACTACAGAATGAGCTCTTACATAGGTGTGCTGATTTTGGTGAAAATATCTCTTCCGTTCATGATTTATAGCCATTTTAGTAAGAGTGGCTCCGCCCACTTTGAACATTTTGGCGGCCCTTAGAGACCGTGAATCGAAATTTAAACTTTTTTTTGGATAAATTATTGACAGTCAGACTCCAGAGAATCTTGCTGCACTGGTTTGGTTCCGATCGGGCCAAAAACCACGTCTTGAGCCAAGGATTCCAACAAAATAAGACACTTGGGGCCCTATCATACACCCGCCGCAATGCGGCGCCAGGTGTGACGCAAGTGTTTTTTGCTAGTTTCAGCCCGACGCAGTTATCATTTTCACGTCCTGCGCCATGTTGTTTAAGTGGCAAATACATTTGCGCCCATTTGTGCGCCCATGGGATTGCTGGTCTGAAAACGTGGTGTGTTCAGGTGCATTGTTGGCGTGTTGCTATTTTGAGGCAACTGAAATAGACTGCACCATTGACCAACTGAAACCTGCTCTAAAGTCAATGGCGCAATATTTTTATTTTTTTTTTGTTATTTAAAGAACACTTTGCTTATTACACACACACAGGGACACTCAGCAGCACACAAACATACCAAATATTAAAAATAAAAGGATTACAATGTAAAAGATTATTATTGTGTGCATAAAGATAAAAATGCTTTGGTGGAATCCGGCTTGTCCCGTAGATGGTCTGCTTGCGCTTTAACCTCGCGCATGAGCAGATCCGTTTCCTTGCTAGAGAAGAGTTCAGTTTTTCCGCTTGCAAATTCCGCCATGTAAATTGCGAATCTGTCATGGCGCGAGCATAACTGGCTTTTAAAGGGAATGGGAGATGAGACTCTGATTGGTTTATTGCACGTTACGCTCAAAAAACACCCATTACTCATTAAGAAAATAGGGACAACACTTTCAGACCATGTGCCGGGCGTGCCGACCATTTTTCCTGTCGTTAAACTAGCAAAAGTGGATTCGGACACGCCCTAAGTGCACCTGCGCCGTGCGGTTTAGTAGTTATGAGTGATTACGTACTTTTCACTGCTGTAGCACCCCCATCAAGCCAATCGGGGCGAGCCTTGCTGACATTGTAGACGGTGTGAGTACTACCAGCCCTGAAAGTTTCAAGTCTCTATGACTTACGATTTGGTCTTCTCGATCACTTTTTTTAGGTGAGAATGCTGATCCTTGGAAATTTTAACAATTACAATGAATTTCAGTGCTACATGCTTGAACCCCTAATGATAAATTATTGTGTTGCAATTAGCTTTTCTCATGAAAAGTCAGAAAGTTGGGGCTCAATGAATTTTCCCACTGGTAATTACGACATTGTGGTGGTACGTACGTGTATGTATTTCATATATACACAGTCATTACAACATGACATTATCTTAAGGTGATGATGCACGGGGCAACTTTTTGAGCAATGTTGCCGGGCAATTTTGCTGAGCGATGTTGCTTGGGCACTTTCCCATTGAGAATGGGCAACAAATTTTGGTCCAAAGTATCCAGATATAAATTTGTTGCCCATTCTCAATTGAAAAGTGCCCAAGCAACATCGCTCGGCAAAATTGCCCGGCAACATTGCTCAAAAAGTTGCCCCGTGTATCATTATCTTAGATCCCTGAACTGAATCCCTGAATCCCTGCAACTGCGACAAGCTCAGTAAAATTTTCCATCCAATCCCTTGTGAAAATGAAGTGCACTTAATTGTATTGAATTTGCACTTGTAGCGTACTTCAAATCTTAAAAGTATATATATATTTTTAGAAAAGATAATATTAAGTAAATAAAAGGCCACTCAAGTGCACTTAAATTAAGTACACTTACAAGTCTATGTTACTTAATACATTTAAGTACACCTTTAAAGAGTGCACTTTGTAAAAATGTCAAAGTACATTTTAAATTATATTTTAATAGTCTTTTGTCATGCTTTAAAGTACACATATTGTGATGTCTTGACTAACAAAATAAAGCACATGTAAAATACTTGATTATATTTTTAACTCTAGCGAGTTAATATATTTTAAAAGTACTCAATTGCAACGTCATCATTACAAATGTGTAATTATTACAAATATATTTAACAAACAAGCAATAGAAATTACGTTAAAGTATATTTTAGTTTACCATAAATGCTTGTCAGTTCATTCAGCAGTACACTTTAACAATATTTCAAAGACAATAGAAGTAATTATGAAATTACATATGAAGATGTACTTAAATCCTTATACTTAAGTGTTAGTCGAGTTGTATGGCTGTTTGTGTGTGTGTGACTGCTAAGAGTTGCTGCCTATTAAACAATGTTTCAGTGATTTTATAAGGTTTCTTAGAAGACAGCTGCCTACATGGACAGCAGACGGTGACGCAGCTCAGAAGTATTTGGAACAGAGCCACTCTGTGTTCATGTGTGTGTTTGTGTGGACCCTATGCATTCATGTACGACAGAGTGTTTCTGACAGAGAGAGTGCTGGGAATAAGGGAGAAAGATCAGTCTCGCTGGATCAGGTGTGATGCTGTATCTCAAGGAGAGCTCAATGACAGGGCTGTCGATGTATTCCCCATCTGAGAGTATTTTTAGAGCTGCCATCATGGCCCTCATGCATATTTCAATAGATCCTTTTGTATATTAGGAGCGAGCGCACACAGACGAGACTGAGCGCGGGCACAACATGACTGTAAGAAATATGGGCTTGATTCTCCTATCTGACAGAGCCCTCAGCCGCTCGGCAGATACGTCCACTTTGACTTTCAATAGATAGTGGAAGAACTTCATTGATTGCATTAGAAGACAAAAACAAAGGGATGACATTGACCCCAGCAGCACAGGGGCCAGTGTCTCCATCACGCTCCAATTTGCACAGACTGCTCTCAACCTGAATTAATTAATGCACACACACATTCACACACACACACACACACACACACACACACACACACACACACACACACACACACACTTTGTCTTTCTCTCTTTCAGTGTCGATCGCTCTCTTTGTCTCCCGCTTCTTTCAGTGTTTCTTGGATGAAGTTCATGTTTAGGTGTTAAATGCTGCTGCGGTGTCCAGTGAGAGGACATAATGAATTCTGATAGGAGTCGTGGGTGGCCAGTCCTGCAGATATATCACCACTCAGCCGTACATTATCTCATATAATGCTTCAATTTCCCCCATCTGATTAAATCAAAGTTTATGAAGCTGTCACTGCGCCACTGATGATGGAGCCATAATTTAGCAGTAATGCTTGTATTTGATGGCATCAGTGCTCACACCGCCTGCCGTGGATGATTTCGTCTCCACGTTTGAGCGTGCCACTACTGTATCCTGTATCTGTTCTAGTTTTGTTCATTAGGTTTTTAAAGGTGCAGTGTATTTCTGCGCCATTAGCTGCACCAAAAAGAATAGAGTTTCAAGAGTGACCACCCGCTTCTTCAGCATTCTTGGTTACAGAAGCATTTTTCTCACTCAATTTCTCCATAATCTTCAACAAAGATTAGAAACCATGAGCTAAACCAACCATATCCATTGGATTCGCTGGATTTGAAAATCAGGGGGGAGAAGACAATGATACAAGACAGTGTACTTAACATATTTTATTGTGGAATTAAGGAACATCCCATGAAACATTGCAAAACACATAATCTAATAAAAATGATGGTACAATTAATATAACACTACTGATTTATAGTCATTAGTACATACACACTATAAACATAAAATTTTTAATTCATTTTAGAATATTCATATAGCCTACAAACAATTAAATCATGGCAACTCTTGGAATAGTTTTTGCACGTTAATGGATATGACGATGTAAATGCATTTGGTCTTATTGTAATAGATCTGCTATGCATGCTGTTGCAGATCAAAAAAAGGAGACTTGCTACTGTGAAGACAAAGACAGACATGCTGTTGTGAGCATGTAAGACACGCTGCTGCTGTTTCACAAGTACATTATAGCAGATCTAGACACGTGGTGCTGGGGAGGAGGAGGGTCAGAGGAACTCAGAGAGCCCTGCTGGTCCAGTTTATAATGAACACTCAACCAGACTGTTTAAACTTTGAGGAAGCAAATTTATTGACAGCATAAGCCAATCAGCTTGTAACATGTAATATTAAATTTAAATTATTATTTTGTTCTTTTGTAGTATTCTGTAATATATGGAAGCTTGTTTCCACCATGAAATAAAAAAAAGGTAATTGCGACTTTATATCTCACAATTCTGACCTCTTTTCTCACAATTGTAAGATATAAAGTCAGAATTGCATGATATAAAAACAAAATTGCGTGATATAAAGTCAGAATTGCATGATATAAAAACAATTGTGAGTTATAAAGTCAGAATTGCGAGTTATAAAGTCAGATTTGTGAGATATAAAAACAAAATTGCGTGATATAAAGTCAGAATTGCCTGATATAAAGTCAGAACTGCATGATATAAAAAATTGTGAGTTATAAAGTCAGAATTGCGAGATATAAAGTCAAAATTGCGAGCTATAAAGTCAAAATTGAGTTATAAAGTCAGAACTGCGTGTTATAAAGTCAGAATTGTGAGATATAAAGTCAGAATTACGTGATATAAAGTCAGAATTGCATGATATAAAAACAATTGTGAGATATAAAGTCTGAATTGTGAGTTATAAAGTCAGAATTGCGAGATATAAAGTCAGAATTGCGTGTTATCAAGTCAGAATTGCGAGATATAAAGTCAGAATTGCAAGATATAAAGTCAAAATTGCAAGCTATAAAGTCAAAATTGTGAGAAATAAAGTCAGAATTGCGTGATATAAAGTCAGAATTGTGAGTTATAAAGTAAGAATTGCATGATATAAAGTCAGAATTGCGAGTTAAAAAGTCAGAATTGCGAGTTATAATGTCAGAATTGCGTGATATAAAGTCAGAGTTGCGTGATATAAAGTCAGAATTGTGAGTTATAAAGTTAGAATTGCGAGATATAAAGTTAAAATTGCGAGCTATAAAGTCAAAATTGTGAGCTATAAAGTCAGAATTGCGTGTTATAAAGTCAGAATTGTGAGATATAAAGTCAGAATTACATGATATAAAGTCAGAATTGCATGATATAAAAACAATTGTGAGTTATAAAGTCAGAATTGTGAGACATAAAGTCTGAATTGCGAGTTATAAAGTCAGAATTGCGAGATATAATGTCAGAATTGCGTGTTATCAAGTCAGAATTGCGAGATATAAAGTCAGAATTGCAAGATATAAAGTCAAAATTACGAGCTATAAAGTCAAAATTGTGAGAAATAAAGTCAGAATTGTGTGATATAAAGTCAGAATTGTGTGATATAAAGTCAGAATTGTGAGATATAAAGTCAGAATTGTGAGTTATAAAGTCAGAATTGCGAGTTATAAAGTCAGAATTGTGAGTTATAAAGTCAGAATTGCGAGTTATAAAGTCAGAGTTGCGTGATATAAAGTCAGAATTGCGAGTTATAAAGTAAGAATTGCATGATATAAAGTCAGAATTGTGAGTTATAAAGTCAGAATTTGCGAGTTATAAAGTCAGAATTGCGAGTTATAAAGTCAGAATTGCGTGATATAAAGTCAGAGTTGCGTGATATAAAGTCAGAGTTGCGTGATATAAAGTCAGAATTGTGAGTTATAAAGTTAGAATTGCGTGATATAAAGTCAGAGTTGCGTGATATAAAGTCAGAATTGTGAGTTATAAAGTTAGAATTGCGTGATATAAAGTCAGAATTGTGATGTTATAAAGTCAGAATTGTGAGTTATAAAGTCAGAATTGCGTGTTATAAAGTCAGAATTATGTGATATAAAGTCAGAATTGCATGATATAAAAACAATTGTGAGTTATAAAGTCAGAATTGTGTGATATAAAGTCAGAATTGTGAGATATAAAGTCAGAATTGGGAGTTTTAAAGTCAGAACTGCGAGTTATAAAGTCAAAATTGCGAGTTATAAAGTCAGAATTGTGTGATATAAAGTCAGAATTGTGAGTTATAAAGTCAGAATTGCGATTTTGCCCGGCATATAAACACCTTAACCTGCATTCCTTCGGGGTTACTGTGATTTTGCCATGTAAGACATGTTCAGCTCCTGTCCAACCCTTAAACCTAACACTACCCATAATTTATCCCTAAAATCAGAGGGAAATGATGAATAACACTGATGTAGAAGCACCTAATCTTGGTTGTAAGCCTAAACTTGACATAAACTGTAAACTTCCCAGCAAATGTTATTGTTCTAAGAATGTTCTGAGAACATATGTTCTGGTAATGTTTTCAGCGGCAAGTTTTATTTTTGCTCCCAGAATATTCTCCTAAAAGGTAGGATAATATTATTTAAAAACATTCTAAAAATGTTTAGTGATAGCATTGTTAGAACATTATTTCCTAACATTCTTATAAAGTTTTTAGCTGGAAGTTTCCCAATAGGCACTGGACGTGGACTCCAATGTCGCTCATACGTCAAATTTAGGTCGAAAATGAAAACCAGGTTGACGTTTAAACCCAACATTTGTTTGACGTCATGCTCCAACGTCATTAAAAAAACTCCAAAAAACAGCATTACCAGCTTCACTTATTACAAACAAGGTTTATTTTATTTCTGTTATATCTGTATAAAAGTTCTCATTGAGATAAAAAAAAAAAAAATAGGTTTAGATGTTGATGTCTATTTGAAAGTAATAATTTGGTTTGATGGCACCATTATGGTGATCATTGTTTTCTTTAGTTGGGCAGTTTGACTCTTGCCTTTTTAATGTTAGTTTGTCTTTGGCTGCATTAACTGTTATGACAACATCAGCAAGAGAAAATGATAAGATGATGTTAACAATTTGTTGATGATAAAGACATTATCATCACGTAGTGGTCTGATAATCTGATTTCACTCTGTCTATACTATGGTATTCCTTTCACATTATTTCTTATAGCAACTCTGTGATTCTGTGATTCAGAATGCATTGCGGCATGAAGCATGTTACCATTGTTGAGATTCATATGTTGATTCTTGATGTCTGTGGGTGTCTAAGTGGTTCAGTAGTGCACAATGTGTTTTCTACAGATTATCTGATTAAAAGACTCCTGGATCTCATGCTGTAGTAACACATTGAAATTAATAACATATATTAGACTCTGGATGAGATCGGTTGATCAGACCCCTACATGATGATTATATGTCTTTATCATCAACAAGTATCCAACATCATCTGATTACATCTTCTCTTGATGTTATTTCCATAACAAATACAGTTACAGCAGCAAGAGAAAAAATAACATTTAAATGTCAAGAGTCAAACTGCACAACTGAAGCAAACACTGATCACCATAATGGTGACATCAACCCATCATAACATGTATGCTATTATCAAGTGTTTCTGAAGATCTTAATTCCCTGGTTCAGGTGTGTTTGATTAGGTTTAGAGCTGAACTTTGCAGGAAGGTTGATCTCCAGGAACAGGATTGGGCACCCCTGCTCTAAAGCATTGCACGTTTTGTCTCCCGTACATACACACATTATTCAGGTCAAACATACAAGTGTCTTTAGACCTTTTTAAGCATTTTTGAGTGCAATAATTGGCCTTTTTAAAAAAGTGTCTTCTAATTCTGTTGTGACTTTAATTCTGAAACACAGGTAACCTGTCTAAAATTCCGCCTTGGCAATGTGAGGATCTCGGCTCCATTGGAAATCTATGAGGATCATGGATTGGCCTAAAACTTTCAAGGTGCTTTAATGAGGAGTTGGGGGTGTCGCCATAGCGATGTAGGGGCATCCAATTTCCATTATTGACTGTTGCAGACACTGTGTGTGTGTCCTGTGTGTGTGTAAATTGGCTCCAGTGGGGATTGTAGGCGGTTGAGATCCTCCAGCAGTAAATCGCAGCGCTGGAACATTTCCTCCTCTTTGGCGCCAGCCTTTTTCTCTCTCTCTCCTTTTCTATCGCACATTGTTGTGCTAATCAATAGCTAATTCTGTCTGGCGTCTCTGTGGCAATGCTAATGTGAAGTTCAGTACTTGAGTAGCTTACTGACGGTTTACACAAAACATAACCTTTAAAGAACATGAAGCACATAAAAGTGGGAAATTCACACAAAAATAATCTAGCTTTGTATTTGTTATACTCATGTCTCTCTCTCCTCATCTCTCTCTCTCTCTCTGGAAAGACAGACAATGCTTGCTGACCTCACATAATTGGATAGATGTTACCATGGCAACTCTCCAGTTCCAGGAGGGAGTTTAATGATCGGAGCAGGGATGGGTTTTGAATTCTTGTGTATGTTTTAATGTTCTTGTATTTGACATTTTGGGAAGCATTGAGAGGCAATTTAACAAAGAGAGGATTGGTATTATTATGGGATAGCAAACTAGCATACTACTCTTACTATTGCTACCAAAAATGTGCATAGAGCTGTGTGCAATTCTGTATGCCACATTACATCCTGCTTCCATTACCTTGTGGTGTTTGAAGCTTTGATTTTGATTTCTTGAAGTTTGATATTTTCAGCTATGATCACTATTTTTTGACTTGTTATTTGTGTAGACAGCAAAAGTGTTATACAATTTTGGTATATGACTATGGTACCATGGCTTATGTCAAAGTATACCATCATCTGATACCATCACAGTACCATGGTACAAGCACAGTATTTTTCGGTTGTAGTTCCTTTCCTCTCTTAAGGCACTGGAGGAACATTTTCATAGTTCCTATAACTTGGCTGAAGTCCCCGCTTTTGGTGTGTTCGCACTGCAGGAACCAGAAATGATTTTAAAAATGCTGGGTTAAAAATAAACCAAACTGTGTTAAAAATGGACAAACCCAGCGGTTGGGTTAAATGTTTGCCCAACCTGCTGGGTAGTTTTATTTAATTTAACTATTGTTTAAAAATTACTATATTGCTTGCTTAAAATGAACCCCAAAAAAGTTAGGTTGGGTTATTAAACATTTATTAATATGTTTAGTAAATGAACATTTATTAATAAGTTTAATAAATAATAATTAAATAATAAACATTTATTAAATTGCTTATTAATAAATGTTCACCTTTTGATTATTACTGTTGCCTCTAGTAATTATGCGTCTGATTTTTAATTTCCAACCTATTTTGGGTTCATTTTAAGCCAGCCATATAGTAATTTTTAAACATAGTTGGGTTAAATAGAACTACCCAGCATGTTGAGCAAACATTTAACCTAACACAACCCAAACACCGGGTTTGTCCATATTTAACCCAACTTGGGTTGTTTTTATCCCAGTATTTTTAGAGTGTAGGGTGTACCCCAGCACAATAGGAACTACCAGTTATGTAAGTGTATGTTGATTGGCCCGAATGCATGCGAAACACTGGCACCCGGCATTTGTAAAAGGCCGTGTAAACTCACAGTTTATAGTCTATATATTTACTCCACGAACATGGAAAACAGCGATAGTGGGGACCAACACAAATCTATGAACACAGAGTGACTAAGGGCCAGAAACTCCTTTTATGTAAATCAAATAGATACAAGAATTCTTTTATACCTGCTGCAATCATGTTTTTAAACAACTTATAATAAAATATGTGTTATTTTGTGTGTGTTGTGTTGCTGTATGTGTATATATACTGCTGTCAACATAAAAAATTGGCTTTCAAGGACAATAAAATAAAGGTGGACTGATGCCAAAGTCCAGGCACATCTCAACTTTTACACTAAGGAGGAAATCCAACGTTTTTTTTTCTTGTACCGTTTACTTTCTTAGTTTAACAGTTCTATCCAATAACATATTAGATTGGACTGTTAAACAGATCGTAAACTAATGAAGATGGAGAATGGGAGCACTGGGTTCTCAGGCTGTGGTGTTCTCAGCAATGTCAAAATAAAAGTCCCGCACAACAACCAGAGCGCAGGACGTAAGTGATGGCTTACGTCACTTCAGAGTTCCTACTGGTGGTGCAAATGCAACCAGGAAAATGGCCCTAGGGGAAAATGTTGTCCTCAGGGGACTGTCCTCAGTGGTGTGGCAGGGTGTGGCGGCTGCCATACCTTGGCTGCCTGGTCAGATCAATGCAAGTAATATATTTTAATAATGACCAATCAGAGGTGATCAAATTACCGGTAGCGAGAATTCGCTCAGTTTCTCTCAAAATGCTGAAAGAGTTTTAATTTAGCGCAAGTTTACTAGTTTTGCACACACACAAATCCTCTCATTATAATAAACAAAGAGGAAATACAATGTAAAAAAAAAAAAAAAAAAAGATTCATTGTGCAGTTTTGACAGATTCATTGATTAGGAAGAGCTCTTTACTCGCTGTCTAATTTCATTCGCAATTTGAAGAAAAGTTTTGGTTTTTCATGAGAGTTTGTGACTTTTCCTACATACTTCAGTACAAAAATTGACCAAAATAGACAAAAATGGATTTTTTAATGTTATGATAGTGATTATTCTGCTGGCTATAGTGGTAATTTAATGCCTTTTTAGATTTCAAAATAAAAGTTTTTGTTTTTCTTCAAGTGTTAGTTTCCCTACATCGTGAAACTTCAGACCTTTGAGCTTTGAAGTGCAGCAAAAAGTTGTGGGACTGTCACGTCGAGGGAGTAAGATTGGATGGCGTCATCAGAGTCTGATACCTTGGCTTTTGGTGAATTGACACCACTGACCATCCCGGTGGCTATTCCTATAACTACCCGGTGTGAAAGCCCCTTTGGTCTGATGTCCTTCCCTCCCTGTTCAATGATCGATACCCACACCAGGATACATAATATCCTAGATTGGACAAGAATCTCTCTAAATCAATATTCTTTATTGTTCCAGTTTCTGCCACAGCGACAGCAGCTTAATTTAAGACATTAGCATATTAAGAGGTGTTTCAAATGAATAATTACACTCCAAGATATATGCTCCCAGGTTCTAATGTCCAATTACAGAATAAAATAAAAACACAGAACTTGCAATTAGTTTAATTGGATTGCAGTATTACGGAGGACTAAAACAAAGAGAGCAACAGTGTGATTTATGGTGTCACAATTAAATTACTTCACTTATAAAGATGTCATGTTCACCGCCTGAGGCCTGTGAATCTCTCTCCAGCTTGAATCATATATTACTACAGCTAGTATTATCTTAAATAAACAACTTTTCTACATTTCTCTTGACTCCTTTCACCATTTTTGATTAGAAAATGTTATCACAGTGCATTCTGGGATTGCCTTCCCTTGAGGAAAAAAAGTACATATCAGCATACCTTTAAAAAGAGTACTTATTACGGAAATAATACACTTTAAAAAGATTATACAGTAACATTATTTATATGGTCCAATTTGCACCTACAACTAACTCTCATTAGATCATTAGTAGACTGTCTGCTTAATATCTGCTAACACTTTATTTTGATGCTCCCAACAGACATTACTACTACATGTCAACTTATTCTACTAACCTTAACCTAGCAGTCTACTAAGAGTCTACTAATACTCTAACTCTAACAGTTGGCATGTAGTTGCAGTTACTTTTAGTTATATGTCTAAAGTGGACCACCGAATCTACTTAAGTGTGAAATGAATGTAATATTTTCAGAGACTATTAAATGCAAATGTAGTTTAAATTTATATCGAATTAAATTAGTTGAAATTTAGAGTGCCTTTTGACCCTCTTAAGTAGGATTTAAGTACATCTTTATATGTAATTTCATAATTAATTCTATTATATTTTACGTATGCTTAAAGTGCACTGCCAAATATACTGACAAGCATTTATGGTAAACTAAAATATACTTTAATGTCATTTCTATTGAAAATTGTATTTAAATATATTTGTAATTACACATTTGTAAAGATGTAGTTGCAATTTAGTACATTTAAAATGTATTAACTTTAAAGGTTATATCAAACTACTACAGTTAAAATTATAATCAAGTACTTTACATGTGCTTTAGTATGTTAGTCAACACATCAAAATAAGTGACCTTCTTTAAAGCACGACAAAAGATTATTTAAACATAATGATTTAAAATGCACTTTAAAGTAAAAGTTTTAATTTGACATTATTACAAAGTGCACTTACTACTTAATTGTGTTAAGAAACAGTTATTAAGTGTACCATCTTTAAGTACACTTAAGTGGCTTATATTTCATTAATACAAACCCGATTCCAAAAAAGTTGGGACACTGTACAAATTGTGAATAAAAAGGGAATGCAATAATTTACAAATCTCATAAACTTATATTTTATTCACAGTAGAATATAGATAACATATCAAATGTTGAAAGTGTGACATTTTGAAATGTCATGCCAAATATTGGCTCATTTTGGATTTCATGAGAGCTACACATTCCAAAAAAGTTGGGTCAGGTAGCAATAAGAGGCCGGAAAAGTTAAATGTACATATAAGGAACAGCTGGAGGACCAATTTGCAACTTATTAGGTCAATTGGCAACATGATTGGGTATAAAAATAGCCTCTCAGAGTGGCAGTGTCTCTCAGAAGTCAAGATGGGCAGAGGATCACCAATTCCCCCAATGCTGCGGCGAAAAATAGTGGAGCAATATCAGAAAGGAATTTCTCAGAGAAAAATTGCAAAGAGTTTGAAGTTATCATCATCTACAGTGCATAATATCATCCAAAGATTCAGAGAATCTGGAACAATCTCTGTGCGTAAGGGTCAAGGCCGGAAAACCATACTGGATGCCCGTGATCTTCGGGCCCTTAGATGGCACTGCATCACATACAGGAATGCTACTGTAATGGAAATCACAACATGGACTCAGGAATACTTCCAGAAAACATTGTCGGTGAACACAATCCACCGTACCATTCGCCGTTGCCGGCTAAAACTCTATAGGTCAAAAAAGAAGCCATATCTAAACATGATCCAGAAGCGCAGGCGTTTTCTCTGGGCCAAGGCTCATTTAAAATGGACTGTGGCAAAGTGGAAAACTGTTCTGTGGTCAGACGAATCAAAATTTGAAGTTCTTTTTGGAAAACTGGGACGCCATGTCATCCGGACTAAAGAGGACAAGGACAACACAAGTTGTTATCAGCGCTCAGTTCAGAAGCCTGCATCTCTGATGGTATGGGGTTGCATGAGTGCGTGTGGCATGGGCAGCTTACACATCTGGAAAGGCACCATCAATGCTGAAAGGTATATCCAAGTTCTAGAACAACATATGCTCCCATCCAGACGTCGTCTCTTTCAGGGAAGACCTTGCATTTTCCAACATGACAATGCCAGACCACATACTGCATCAATTACAACATCATGGCTGCGTAGAAGAAGGATCCGGGTACTGAAATGGCCAGCCTGCAGTCCAGATCTTTCACCTATAGAAAACATTTGGCGCATCATAAAGAGGAAGATGCGACAAAGAAGACCTAAGACAGTTGAGCAACTAGAAGCCTGTATTAGACAAGAATGGGACAACATTCCTATTCCTAAACTTGAGCAACTTGTCTCCTCAGCCCCCAGACGTTTGCAGACTGTTATAAAAAGAAGAGGGGATGCCACACAGTGGTAAACATGGCCTTGTCCCAACTTTTTTGAGACGTGTTGATGCCATGAAATTTAAAATCAACTTATTTTTCCCTTAAAATGATACATTTTCTCAGTTTAAACATTTGATATGTTAGGGTTAGGGTTAGTAACTATTGTAACTAATGTATCTATGTTGTATTCTGAATAAAATATTGAAATTTGAAACTTCCACATCATTGCATTCCTTTTTTATTCACAATTTGTACAGTGTCCCAACTTTTTTGGAATCGGGTTTTTATTAGCAAGTATACTTTTAAGGTTGAAGTACACTACAAGTGCACATTCAATACCAATTAAGCACACTTATTTTTCACAAGGGTTATCCACAAAGTATACATGCGATGCTTTCTTATTTTAGTATCCAACAAGGCAGTGTAACTTTGCTGTCTACTGCTTGGATGGAGTTGAAATTGTTAGTCGTGCGCCCAGTGAAGTCAGTTTGGCTGGCTAGCTTTAGTAGTTCGCCCCTGCAGGAAGATGCCGTAACTACACCATTATGTGGGCATAATGAGGTCTTCAGCTGTTGCTGGCATCTCATGCTATTAAAAACGTTTGTATGGCCCTGCCTCACCAGATCAATAGTGCTCCTTGGGCACATGCTAGCTGGTGGTTAATGCCAACAGAAAACTCTGTCTAGGTGGGCAGATCACCAGGGTTTGGAGCAGCTGACTCTCTTAGAGAAGCCTTGTCTCGACTTTCATCTGGTAATGTGATTCAAATGTGTTTTCCTGGTGTTTAGTTGAACGGTGACAAGGTAGGTCAAACTCATGAATGTGCACACATTCAGACACATGCAAGACCAATCACAGAATGAATTAGTTTGTCCTTGACTGCGCTAGACAAACAATATGCAAAACAAATTCAATCCTATGAAAAAGTAATTTTAAGTGACCTCAGAAACATGTCATTGTAATGGATTGTTCTATGCTGATTGGCTCTTGATATCGTCACATTCCTACAAATGGAAACGTAAAGATGCAAATCGTTTCCATTCATTGAAATGCATTGTATTCAAGCCCAGCAATCTGAGAATAAAATATGATTCATCTGATTGTTGTAATGGTATTGTACCATTTTTTTTGTGATGAAAAAGATGACAGCAGTAGGCTTCATTATGTTCGAGGTATTTTCATTTCTTCATCTACTAATACTATTATGAGAGAGCATTATAACTTTCATTATTAAAAACAACAAACTCAGTAACCTGACTCGTCTTTGATCGTGTAATGAATCAAAAGCCGGTCTCAAACTCATCACACACTTTGGAAAGCCATTATTATGAATGCAGAGAAGATTACATTAATATACTGATATTACAATGGTTTCGCACCTTAGATCTCTTTACGTTGTCTTTCTCAACATGACACATAACACACACATAGAATTTATGATAGATAGATAGATAGATAGATAGACTATTTCAGCAGCTGTTAGTTGTTATAAGTGTCAAAGCTGTTTCAATTGTGTTCACCCTCAATGCTCCGGTGTGTGTGTATGGTTGTGCCGGCTGTCTGGCACTGATGTATGACTGTGTGTGAGTCTCGTCAGGGCAGGATCAGGTTATGTCAGAGTTGGCGCGGTGCGTTTACTCTCTGAGATGCTGGGCGCCCCTTGCATTTACTCCTGCTGCCAATCATCTGCTATCTGAGCCTGCATCCATTCTGAATGGAGGAAGGTCAACCGGTGTGATTGTGTTAGCAAAGACAAACTCAGCTTCACTGCACGACTTCTGGTGGCTACAGCGGCCGTAAACTGGGTTAGGTTAGACATACACACATAATCTCATCAAAATAAACAGGGCAAGGAAAAGGAAGGGACCAAATAATCAACCTCTTCATGCGACCCTAAGAGAACGCAGCATGTTTTCCACAGCGATCCAACTCAAGCTTCTGCTGCAGGTGCAATACATCAATACATCTGAGACAATTAGCTGAGGATACATGTCAAGAACTGAGACTAAACCTCAATTTGTAGTAAAAACAGTAAAAAAAAATGGAACTACAAATATCCATGAGGTTAGTACATGGGATCATGTATTTTTGTAGGCCTGAACGCAGAAACGAGTCAATGAGTCAGGTTTTTTTTTTTATGTGTTTTTGGTTAAATGCCTGAAAGAAGGACTGTAGTTCACACAAGCTGATATGACATTTTCACGTTATTCTATGGCATAAAACACATCAGTAACACCCTGTTGTGATTTTTAAAAAAACTTTTACTTGTCTTGAAAAAGGCGGTTGTCCAAAAAAGTGTCTAAATTGGACTACAGAGGTTATCGGGGGCATTAAACGTCATCAGCTGAACAGGTAAACTCATCTGCTCACTAGTCCTCTTTCACAGCATCATTGTGTTTATAATCACGCTCTTGCAAACTATTATAACTCAAAATGTCCAACTTGTAGGTTTTAAATAAAGATTTAGAGTTGCTGGAAGCTTAATGGTGGCGAAGCTGATATCATGTATTTCGTTTATAGGCTACATGTAGCTTTTTACTTCTAGTTTACTTCAAAAACATAAAAGTTGTGTTCTAGTGTTGTCAAAAGTACTGACTTCAGTACCAAGTCTGTACTGAAATTTTAAAAATGTGACGCTTTGAGCGCTGTTGAGTGGATTCGTAAACACCTCTGATTGGCCATTGTGTTCATGCGCTCAACAGATATGTCTGTGATTGGCTACAATGGCTACACTTTTGACAACACTATTGTGTTCAAATGTGAAGATTATGATGAACAAAACGTGTAAGAATTGTTGGTCACAGAGATTATTTTCTGCAATAATCCAAAAGCCAATAAAAAAATACTATTGCATTTCTGTCGAGAGAACCAGGGTGATGAAAACTTACGGATTGACCTACAGAACTACATAATCACTGCAGCACTCTATAACACAACATATCAAATACTGACGCATCTGAAATGCTCTTGGGAGAGAAAAAAGAGAGTTCTGAATCAGTGTCTTCAAAACATACTACACTGCCCTCCAAAAGTTTGGAAACGCCCTAGAAAAGTGGGGTTTTGGACAATATTGGCATGAATCCTTTTCAATTTGTGATAATTTTGCACTGATAAGGGACAACACAAACTACGAAAACATATTTTATTACATAAACAGTTTATACAAAGAAAAAACTTAAAATTTTCGATTCATCAAAATATCCACCATTAGCAGCTATCTGACCTAAACTGGGTTCTAACTGGTTCATTGTATTCTAAACTTAATTGACAATCAACTGTTGAAGCTATTAAGGTGTGCTGACCCAAAAATCTTTTACAAACCTGGGCCAAGTTTAAACCAGTAACCAGGCATCACAGCTGGCAAAGGGGCATGTCTGACTTTGACATGTATATATTGCCATTATTATGTAATCAAAATGAAAATTATTATTGCTGGTCTTCAATGATAATGTCAAGTTACTGTAATGTATTTGCACCAAAAAATGATAAGGATTTATGCTGATATCGTCCAAAACCACACTTTGCCAGGGGTGTTTCCAAACTTTTGGAGGGCAGTGTATATTCAAGTACTCAAATTCCAGTGCATTGGCCCACACACTGAAAGCATTCTTCCAGGTGAAAAAAGCCTCGCTTAAAGACAGCCAATCAGTGGTGTGTTTCCCGAAAGCACCGTTAGCCAACTATGGTCGCAAGTTCTGTCGTTATCAGCATAGTTCAATGAGTCGGTGTTTTCTGAAACCGTAGTTCAAACGAACATTCGCAAACTGCATCACAAAGTCATGTGGTTGGAACGACAGCTCTCGACCTGTAGAAGCAGAGTTTCTTGTTTTTAGGACATGTGGACTTAATAAATCCTTATCTTGAGCAAAATAAGCAAGCTGACATTAGGTACAATGTATATCTTTTATTTCGAATATATACAAATGTCATTTACATATTTTAGTTTGTCAAGAGATTTAAAGCGCAATTTTTGAAGAGTGCGCGTGTGCTCTAGTACGTAAGAAGAAGCCTATGATTGAATCTGGAAATAAAGCAAAATAACTGAGAAAAATGAGAATTAGTCCTCAGATGCCATGTCCGAAATTTATATATAAAAAATCTAGCATTAATTCAATCTCAAATGGATTCATTAAAGAAAGTTGTTACTCTACCACCTGCGTGACATCATTAACCAACGTGCTTGAACGACAAATTTGCGACAATACGGTTTCGGGAAACAGTCCAGGGGTGCGTTTCCTGTACAATGACGTAACTCACTGCTTAACTACCATAGTACAATGCATCGTTGAGCAAATCAACTAGCTAGTCACGACTGTTTCCCGAAACCATATTGTCACAAATTTGTTGTTCAACCAAATTGGTTAATGACACAGATGAGTAATAACTTCTTTAATGAATCCGTTTGAGATCAAATTAATGCCAGATTTTTTTGCTATAAATTACTGACGTCATCTGAGGACTAATTCTCATTTTTCTCAGTTATTTTGCTTTATTTCCAGATTCAACCATAGTCTTGTTCTTACGTACTAGAGAACGTACGCACAAAAATGGCGCTTTAAATTTCTTGACAAACTAAAAGACACACTGTACAAAATAATTTTCATGATTTGTTATCACAACATTTTTTCTTTTGTCAAATCAACTTAGATAATTAATGTGGTTCAGATAACATAATATTTTGAGTTTCTGTCGATTAAATCAATCACCTTCATTGTATTAACTCAAATTTTTAATTTCAATGAACTCAAAATTTTAAGGCAACTTTTTTAAGTTAAAATAACAATTCTTTTTTACAGCGCATAAATGACATTTGTATATATTTGAAATAAAAGATAGTTCGTATTGAATATCAGCTTGCTTATTTTGTTCAAGATAACGACTTATTAAGTCCACATCATGTCATAAAAACAAGAAACTCTGCTTCTAACCACAGGTCGAGAGCTGTCGTTCCAACCACACAATGATGCTGTTTGTTGATACTATGGTTTCGGGAAACACTGACTCATTAAACTATGCTGATAACGACAGAACTTGCAAAGTTAGTTGGCTAACGATGCTTTCGGGAAACTCACCCTTGACTAGCTAGTTGATTTCTACAATGATGCATCGTATATGGTAGTTAAGCAGCGCAACCCAGATTAGAGCTTGGTGGTTTTGAGAAATACATTCCAGTTTTGTGTGCAATATCAGATGGTTGACAAACAGATTTCAGGCATTTACAAGCTTGTTTAAAGTATGTTTGGTGCCTTAGGTTGAATGCTTGTGAAGCACATGGCAAAACATGACATTAATTTCCCTAATTATTATCTCTCATTTGCAATAAGTTCTCTAACACAAAGTTTCTGTGGAAGAATAAATGATGATTTCCACCATATAATCAAATCCTAGACTAACACTGAACAATGTGATTTTTCTCCAGTTCTCATATCTGAGACGGGTACCTCAACGGGACCCGGCTTGTCTCAGCTGTGTGTTGTGCCACTGCAGCAGGAAGCAGGGCTGCTCTAGATGCCTGTACTGTCATGTGACACATTCCCATTGAAGCAGTGCTGTGTTGTGAGGCCTGTTATTTTTACCCGGCGTGCACCTGGACGGGCCCCCAGACCTGCTCCAGCCTGCCTTTCCTCCACTGTGCAGAACCCTCAGGTGTTTCTTTAAACCCTGTCATCTTCATTCTCTCTGCCTCTCATTGCCTTTCCCTCGACGCACAATCGCAGCAGCTGCAGACGCCTTTAATTGGTGAGTTTGGGGGAGTTCGGAACGTCTGATGGCTGTGTATTATCTCTCTTTCTTCTACTATCGGCCCCTAAAAAATCATTTGTAAACTCCCGGGTGTAATTACTGAGAGCCATGATTAATTGTCCCATAAAATTAGCCTTGGTCTCGCTTTCATTTTTACTGCGTGGAATATTAATTAATGTTAACTCTCTCTACCCCCTCCTCTGGTACCCCTACTCTATCGCGCTCTCTCTTTTCTTAAGCACATCTTTTGAATATTCAACGTCGCAGTGAAAAATAGCCAGGGGCTAAAGCAGTGCATTAGCATGTCAGGGCTCTCAAATCACCAAAAATACAGATCTGGAATTAAAAGATGCGCTTTGGGTCATAAATAACCTCTCAGAGGTCAGTGGACAAAAGTAAGCAGCTACTTATGCAAATATCATCTCCTGTGGAGGCCGAGAGGAATGGGGAAATATGCTAAGGATAGACCCGGCTTCTGTTGACACGTCGAACGCTTGTCCTGCTTGAATGCACCTGTTTATTTAACCCGTCTGATAAACGGCAGGTTGAATGAATCTCATAAAGTCGTATTCTGCATAGTGTCACAGCCTAATGTGCACATCGCAATGTCACCTTGAGTGAAGCGTCTTCCCAAAAGAATACATTTGTGTAATAATATGGTAATTCACACTTAGCTCTGAATCTGATTAATATTTTAATCTTACTGTAAGCATACAGCGGATCCCATTGCAGCCGTTCCCTTTGTGTTACTTGGAGAAAATAAGATAAGTTTAGTGACTGAATCAATTTAATTGGCTTTTTATGCTATATGTAGCAATATTGTATGTATTAGAACAGAATTGAGTAAAAGTATTATTTATTCAAATATTCACTAACGTTTAATACACTGTAAAACAAGAATTGTTTGAGATAATTGAAATTTGAGTTAGTACAATGAAGGTGATTGATTTAATCAACAGAAACTCAATATATTATGTTATCTGAACCACATTAATTATTGAATTGACAAAAGAAAAAATGTTATGATAACAAATCATGAAAATAATTTTTTACAGTGTAGTTTGGAGTTAGTTTTTTATAAAAAATAAAAAATCTAAAATAAAGGCTGAATTTATTTGATCCAAAAAGCTGAAAAATTTTGAAATATTATTACAATTTAAAATAACTGTTTTTTTAAATAGATTTTTAATGTAAATTATTTCTTTGATTAATTGAATTGTGCTGAATTTAAAAAAAAAAATCTATATTTCTTATTATTATCAATGTTGAAGACAGTTTTGCTGCTTAATATTTTTATTCAGGATACTTTGATGAATAGAAAGTTCAGAAGAACAGCATTTATTTGAAACATTTTGTAACATCATAAATGACAGTATTGTCATTTTTATCAAATTAATGCATCCTTGCTGAATTTATTCTGTAAACCCTAATGCTCACAATAATAATTGGTTTGAGTAGGACAAACTTAAATTAAACAAATGAGTTCAGTCAAATTAACTTTTATGAGTATTTAGCACTTTCTTTTTCTTTCAAGTTCACAGAACTGATATATTTCAATTAAACTGAACTGTTTCATTGTTTTGAGTTGTATGAACTAATTTCTTTTAATTTAGACGAACTTAAGTTTAACTGCAACTGGGCTGGGATTTCTATTTCCCAGCATGCTTTGCCCATGGCACTCAGAGAGTAAATACTAAAATTAAGAGTTATATAATGTTTATATAATGTTTGTTTGTTTTTTTTGTGCAAGATTAATGTTAAGTGGGACATTTAGTAGTGATTAATGTTTTGTTATGCTAATTTAGAAGAGTTTCTGTTTTTGGAGAGTTACTATCATGGTGACGAGTGGTGTATGCAGCTTGGTTTGAGAGCAGGTAAGTTACATGTTTTAAGTTGCTGCACTCATTCACCAAGTGTTATAACATGCTATTGCTAACATGTTAGCAAAGTAGCAAGTTAGCCTTTTCTGAATTAGCTTGTTATGGCTAGCTATGTTTACACCAAAAATGTTCACATTGAGATTACCTGATAATTTTAAGTTAAATGTATGAATTAGTGTACTCAAACATTTGAAGTTAAGAACAATTAAAATGCATGAGTACAAAATAAAAATCTGCCAGTTCTGCTTAATTAAACTTTGTATTTGTAGCAATAGCAACAATATTGTATGCATCAAAATTATCGATTTTTCTTTTATGCCAAAAATCATTAGAATATTAAGTAAAGATCATGTTCCATGAAGATGTTTTGTAAATTTCCTACCATAAATATATCAAAAATGTATTTTTGTGAGTGGATATGTGTTGCTAAGGACTTCATTTGGACAACTTTAAAGGCGATTTTCTCAATATTTTGATTTTTTTGCACCCTCAGATTCCAGATTTTCAAATAGTTGTATCTCGGCCAAATATTGTCCTAACAAACCATACATCAATGGAAAGATTATTTATTCATCTTTCAGATGATGTATAAATCTCAATTTAAATATGAACAGTCAGTATGTACACTGTCAATAGTACACTGTCAGTTTGGTGAATAATATCAGATCCAGACTATATGACTTTCTGTGTGTGTGTGTGTGTGCATTGATCAGTGATATGTGCTTACAGCAATTCCCTGCTGAATGCAAAAAAGAAAGGACAACCTTTACTAGCCAATAGGCTCAAATTTATGTACTGCAAATGGCACGGTTGGATCCCAAGAGAGCAAATCACCTCTATGCAAGAACAACAGCATTCCAGAAGCCTCCAGAGAAGCAGTCAGCTATGTGTGTGTGTGTGTGTGTGTGTGTGTGTGTTTGTGTGTGTGTGTGTTTTGGAGGAACAGATAGCATTGTGTAAATGCTCTCTCTACATGTACAACACCGTAGGCCTAAAAAGAAGCACTTGAACATGGAAATTGAGGATGTCTGGGTCACTTCCTGTTTGTGTAGCTTCTTTCCACAGGGCTGTTTGGCAGCTCTCCACAATGGAAGTGCATTTGTAATCGAAACCCCACCTTGAGCTCAAACATTTAATGGCTCGAGATTCCAGATAATATCGATCTTTTTGTGGAAGAAACCTTTAAATGAATGACCCAATAATTATAAACCCAATGCAATTAATTTGATCACAATCAAACCAGCCCTGAGCACCTCTCATTATAAAAATATAGCCAGTACCAGTCGCAATAGTCTCATTTTAATCATTCAGATTCTTTATGCATATTGCATTGGACTTACACTACTGACATTAATTAGAATCCAGACCCCTCTAATTAGTTTAATGTCTTACCTCCATAAACACCGGCTTTCATTCAGACACAACTTTGTTCCAAAACCCAGTGAGCTGCATGTTAGACAGACAAACTGGCCCATATTTTATTTCTGCAGCAGTTTACCCTGTGTTTATGTATGTATTTATGTATGTGTTTATGT
This sequence comes from Mylopharyngodon piceus, assembly GCA_039654765.1. Lineage (NCBI taxonomy): Eukaryota > Metazoa > Chordata > Actinopteri > Cypriniformes > Xenocyprididae > Mylopharyngodon > Mylopharyngodon piceus. The sequence continues at coordinate 33,042,873 of CM077441.1, read as the reverse complement.
AAACCTCTGAGTGAAAAATATTATTTTGTCTACTTTTTCTGAAAGAGAAGGTATTTTCAATGTGTATATGTGCTAAAGGTTAATTTTGTCAGCTATCATTTAGTATGGCAACATTAATTTTGATTTCGTTGGATACTAAGGCATCACACACCGGATGCAAAGACTGCTTCAGCAAAGCTACACCCTTATGAAAAAGAAGTACACTTTAGCATACTTAAAAAAAGTACTTATTACACAGTTAAAACACTAAAAGTATATACTTAAGTGTGAACTGAATGTAATGTTTTATGACACATAACTCCATGTTAATTGCAATTAAATGAAAATGTATCATAGTTTAAATTAATATTAAATGCAATTAGTTGAACTTTAGTGTTTTTGACACACACTTAAGTAGGACTTAAGTACTGTACATCTTTATATGTAATTTCAATAATACTTGTATTTGGAAATAGGGATGAAATGGTTACTGGTTTGATGATAAACTACGATAAATTTCCAGACGGTTAGTAATACCATTTCATATTCTAATTATCATTAAACCATATTTGATCACCGCGATTTCAAAAACTCACAATTAATACTGTCCTCGATTAAGCAAATTAACAACGGTCTCACGCAGGCGCAGCATAGATTTTGTTTTGTGTGAAAACATGGCGGAAAGTAGTGGGATGTTTTACAAGAGTGCTGAGGGAAATTATATGAATGAATGAATGAATGAATGCATGTCTGAAGTGAACTGCTCAAGACAGTTGACAGAATCGATCAGACCAGTGCTGCCACTGCGTCATCATGAAAGTTTATTTGTGTGTCTTGCCTGTTTAAACATTCAAGTGATTTTAAACCATTTAAGCGCAAGAAAACATGAAAGAGAATGTGATTCAGTACTTGTGCGCTGTTTTCTGTGTGCACACAGAGAGACACAGAACACAGAATTGAGATCTCTTTCATTTCTTCTTGCACTTCAACAGACAAATATACACAAAATTATGTCAAAATGCTCGTCTTGGCGAATGTCCCAGTAAACATGATTTTCTGAGCCCAAATTCCAGCAAATCGTTGACATGGTCTTACTCAGTCAATATTAAAGATATCAAGGTTATATTTTCACAGAATATTCTTTACATTATGTAGGATGATTTTATGTAGAAAACACAAAAATATGACTTTAGCTGGGTTTTCACAGGTGCGGTCACATATTGGATCCGTGCATTCGGTCTTAAAGTGACAGGAGCTTAATAAACCTGCTGCTGTCTGTGTCATTAATGTGTCTTGGCTAAAGATCTTTTATAGCTTTAACAAGGATTGCTGTATATTTCATTTATACAGTGATGATGTCACGTTTTGAGTTCGATTATTCATGTTTAGAGTTTGATTTTGATTTGTGTTTCTGTTCATTTTTTGAGTCTAAGCTGGTTTTCTTGTTCTGTTAATTAGCTCTATCGTTTGCCTGTTTGTTTCCATGGTGTCTGATTTGATTAGTGTTTGAGTTCTCGTGTGTCTTGTTAATTAGCTCCTCAGTTCTGTCTATTTAAGCCCTGTGCTTTGTTCTGTTCAGTTGTCAGTTTTCCGTTGTGTTGGTTGTTCTGTTCTTGTTTTATAGTAAAGAGTGTTTTGTTTCTAGTTATTGTTAATAAACCTTTTTCTGCTGCACTTAGATCCAGCATTTCTCTTTCGTTTGCAACCACATGTAACAGAAGAACTGACCTATCATGGATCTAGCAGCAGTAAACCTGGACTTGGCTGGCCATGATCTGACTAACTACCTCATTAAAATCTTGATTGAGAGAGGCTACAATTTCACCATCCAACGTTATCTCACGACCAATTCGTACGTATTTTACGAGGTGGTTAATTCGTATGAATTCGTACAACCTCACTCATACAAATTCGTACGATTTGTCTAAGTTCCAGTGACGGGTAGGTTTAGGGGCGTGGTTTGGGGTAGGTCATTCGTATGAATTATACGAATTTGTAAACTCGTAAAATACGTACGATTTAGCAAAAAACGTATGAATTCATACAAGTGAGGTCATATGAATTCGTACGAATTAGCCACCTCGTAAAATACATACAAATTGCCGTGAGATCGGGTTGCACCATCACAGTAGTGTGTGAAATCTATGAGCCCGTTCCTGAGAGGGGTTTCTGAATCTCGTCCCGTCATGGCTGCCATTCCAGAGTCTCATCCCGTCATGGCTGCCATTCCAGAGTCTCATCCCGTCATGGCTGCCATTCCAGATTCTAGTCCTGTCATGGCCGTCACGCCTGTGCCCCCAGGAGTATTGGTGGAGTATGAGGGGGTGTCTTGGAGCCCAGAAATGGCTCCAGCCCCTGAGTCCGCTCCAGTGTCATGTAACAGATGACTATGCAGTGTTATTTTACATTTGATTCAATTTCTGTACCTGAATACTGCTGTTAGACATACCTGAAAAACTTACAGCACTGTTTATTTCATATTTGTCCTATTGTATTTATTTGTGCTATTGCTTGTAGTTTTTTTATTTATTATTTGTAGTTTTGTAGTTATTATTTTATCACTGACTGTTCACTTAACGTCTTTAATCATTTTTGAACTTGGCAAACAAAAAAACAAAAAAATGCACAGTGCTGCTAATTTTATTTGTTGTTAGTTGTGTTTCAATATACAACTTGGTGAAATGATTTCAGTGTGTGTATCAGTACTTTTTGAACATTTCCTGTACATTTTAACAATACCATAATAATACTGATAACCATGATAATTTTGGTCACTACAATCATGATATGAAAATTTCATACCGTTTCACCTCTTTTTGGAAGACATCTAGAGGATCCACGTGTGCGTCTGCAGATCGCAACAGCTGTGTTTTTGAGGTCAGTCAGGCAACGATACTGAAAGTTTGGGAACTCATCACACAGGTGCACCTGTAATCGACTCTATAGCCCAAAGCTGTCTTAGACATGAGCTATGAGCAACAAGAGAGCCATACACCAGCCACATGTCTCACACATCCATCTTCAGCCAGTTCCTCATAAATAAATCTCAGCATCAGATTCAGAGCAGAAGCTACATAATCATGGCAGTTTGACCCGTCAATTCAATCTGCAACCCATAGTACTAATGCAAGAACTTTATTAAAATTTAATTTTAATAAGTAAATGCCATTGATTACTTATATGTGTCAGAGAACGTATAAATGCAGACATTTTTTTTTTTTGGCTTTGTTGCATTTCCTTTTAACTTCGTATGTGTTACTGTACTAATCCAGCAACACAAATACAATAAACTCTGATCAATGGACGCAAGCAAAGACACATGAGGACTCTGTCAGCAAAGGGAAGTCACCAATTTATCTCTTTAATGCTTCTCGGCAGGGTTCTGGATGACTGAAGATTGCCCAGGCGCAGAGGACGCAGTCGCACCTACACATTTTTTACTTTTAACAATTTAGAGCAATAACGCTATTACAGCATGTCTCTCAACCTTATGGATGAATTTCATTTAGTCTAATGAGATGGATGATCTACTGCAGAGGTTGTGAGTGTATGTGTTACATTTGCAGGAGGAGGAAGTGAGGTCACAGAGGTAGACGAGTCACTCTTTGACACAAACACTCCGTTTGGATGCAAAAACAGAGCGGGACAGGAAACCTGCTCTGAGTAAGTGTGTGCTCAGCATGACAAAGCATGACTCAATCCCAAAACAACCCCTTGTGAAAAAAGTGCACTTAACAGTGTTGAATGTGCACAATACTGTAACAATATAGTAATATACTGATACAGTAATATTAATGTAATGTAAAGCCACTTAAGTGTACACATTCATGACTAAGTAACACACTTAAGTACACTTTTAAAAGTCTAATTTAAGGTGTATAATGACAGTTTTACTTTAAAGTACATTTTAAATCATAGTTTTAATAATCTTTTGTTGTGCTTCAAAGTTCACTTATTTTGATGTGTTGACTAACATACTAAAGTACATATATGTAAGCATCTATATAAACAGACCTCTAGAAAGTGTATTTGAAGAAGAAAAAAAATTATTTGCTCCTATATTTACTCCATTTCCATTCAATGAACAGGAGTTTGTTGCAGCATGTCTCTCACTCAGTGTAGATTATGTGCTGAAACCCATCAGAAGTTGTGATTTACTCGTTTTTTTATAGACCATCTCTTGGCCCCAGGCTCGTGACGGCCCTCTGAACACCTCTGTATGTTGCCTGTAGGATGGGCCGATCACCAGCACCTCCTGTAAAACAGATGTTTAAGATGCATGTGCCAAATTTGACCTAATTAAATAATAATAAAAAAACTTTTTTTTTTCAACACACGTTCACACATACTTTTGAAAAATTACAACTTTGGTTGTCAGTGGCACTAAAAGAAACCCTTGTGATTTACAAATCTGTGTGTCTTCTGTTCCAGATGTATACCACATTAGTATTATTATTTTACTTATTTATTATTATTTTCTTAGTTTACTTATTTAAATGTTCTTTCTGTTCTCATGTCATATGTATGTGTGTACCAAGAGCTCCTGTAGAAAACCACAACAAATTCCTTGTGTGTTTGTGCACACCTGGCGAATAAAGCTCATTCTGATTCTGAAAAAGAAGTGTGATTCATTGTAATTGAATGTGTACTTGTAGTGTACTTCAAATCGTAAAAGTATCTCTCTCTCTCTCTCTCTCTCTCTATATATATATATTTAAAAAACTGTACTTGCATATAATATTAATGAAACAAAGGCCACTTAAATGCACTTAAAGAATGTACACTTTCATGACTGTTTCTTAACACACTTATGCATGCTTTTAAAAAGTGCACTTTGCAATAATGTCTAATTAAAGTTTTACTTTAAAGTACATTTTAAATCATTATGTTTTAACATTCTTTTGTTGTGCTTTAGAGAAGTACACTTATTTTGATGTGTGACTAACATACTAAAGCACATGGAAAGTACTTGATTATCATTTGAACTGTAGTGTGTTATTCAGTATTACATTTAAAGTAAATATATTTTAAATGTACTTAATTGCAACTTCATTACAAATGTGTAATTACAAATATATTTAAATAAATGACATTAAAGTATATTTTAGTTTATCATAAATGCTTGTCAGTACATTCAGCAGTAACTTTAACCACATTTCAAAGACAACTTAAGTAATTGTGAAATTACATATAAAGATGTACTGTCCTACTGTAAGTCCTACTTAAGTGGGTCAGAAAGCCACTCTAAAGTATAAGTAATTACATTTAATATAAATTTAAACTATAATACATTTTCATTTAATTGCAATTAACATGCAATTAAGTGTCAGAAAACATTAAATCACACTTATTCTTTTAAAGTATATTATTACATAATAAGTACTCTCTTAAAAAATTACTTGGTTACTTGTCATTTAAAATAAAATTAGCTAATTAACACATTATTGCATTTCATAATGAATATCAAACCAAGTGTTTGTTACTTTTAAGAAAGTACACTTTTCAAGCAAAACAAATATCACAAAATAGGTTTTAATTGAGTAAGCAATAGATATAGTGTGTTCAGTATGAGACAAAATATGACAGCTAACACCTGTGTGAACTTGAGGGGATCTGACTTTTTACATCCACTAAAATCTTTGCCGGATGATTAAAAGGCACAGAGCAAATATGTTAAAAACAGTGTGAAAAGTAGTAAAAAGTTCCTGCAGCAGTTGAGCCCAGATACAGCACGTGCTTTGATATTTTGTTATCTAATTTAATGGCATTCAGACATTTTGTAAGTGCAACTGAATTGTCCAAATACTGTTTGGGGATAGTATAAATCAATCAATCTATCAATTGAAGTAAATCTAAACCTAGACTCAATGCAGAGTCTACAGTTAGTCACTACTAATCTCCTAAAGCGCAGTATCATAACACTGGTGAGTGCGCAGGGGAGACATCGTATCCGGTTGGAATTGTGTAGAAGTAAGCACTATTATGGCTGTGAATGTCAGTGTGGCATTAGCTGTGTGTGTGTGTGTGTGTGTGTGTGTGTGTGCTGAGCGAGCAGAGAGAGACGTATGTTCAGTGTGCAGCAGGCTTGTAAATCAGCATCTTTTCTCCCCAGTGAGAAAATGCACCAATCAGAGCCTGGACCTGATCCACTCGGACACGCCCACTTCACAATCACCCCTCCCCCAGCTAGACACTGCTCACCCTGCAGAGAGCCTCCACACACACACACACACACACACACACACACACACACACACACACAGCTCAACAACACACACATCTGCAACCCATTAACACACTTATAATGAACAGACTCACATGAGGGTCCTGGGACCTGATCATTGCTTCACACAAACACATAATGTACTACCATACTGTATTTCTGCAGTACGTATATGTAGGGTATACTGTGCCCAGTGTGTGAATATTTAAATAGAATAGCCTGATGACTTTTTAGCCAAAATGTGCAATATGCAACCCATTGTGAAAAAAAAGTACACTATATCAGCATATATGCTTATTACAGAAATAATACTTTAAAAGAATAGACTTAGGCAGAGGTTATATTTACACTAAGTAAAAAAGCATATTATTTACAATGCAATTAGCCAGTGTTTTTTTTAGGACTTCTATATTTACTTCTATTATCTTTCAAATATGGTCAAAGTTACTGCTGAATGTACTGACAAGCATTTATGCCAAACTTAAATATACTTTAATGTCATTTCTATTGAAACTTGTATGTCATGTATTTAAATATATTTGTAATTACACATTTGATGTTACTGTTTAATACATTTAAAATACATAAACTTTAAATGTTATACAAACAACTTACTTGAAATTCTAATCAAATACTTCTTAGTCTACTTAATCAATACCAATATATATAAAATAAGTGTACTTTGTTCTTCATTCTTACAAAAAATACATTTAAAATGCCAAATAACAGTTGTTTTTACTAATGCAAGGAATGTGACAATAATATACCATAATTTAAATGCTTATTGTTGTGTAATACTTTTCTCATGCAATTTAAAAAATAGTAGATAGTAATTTTCAGTGTATGCTCCACATTGTTCCAGTCTGAAAATAGTCACTCACTCTTATTTCCAACAATTATTCCCATCCAACGTCCTCATGCCCAACACCTAGGATGAAGTTGCTCCAATACTCAAGCACGCCATCCTTCTCTTTCTTTTTCTTCTCCTTTTATCTATGTCTTTCTCTCGCTCGCTCTCTGTTTGCTCAGCGTTGTAAAGTTTGTGGCACACAGCGCTCAGTCTGAGTGTCAGGCAGATAATGAGCTCCATAAAGCCATCAGACAGGTGGAATTAATGTCTGCCGTTACTCTCCCGGCCCCCTCTAAGTAGTTGGAAGAATTATAAGAAATTCTTTTCTCCCACATTGATCAGGGGGAACCACAGAAATATTAGTGTGTTAAAAACCTGGTAAATGCCTGCAGTAACTCTCTCTCTCTCTCTGTCTTTGGGTCTTGGCCAAGTTCTGCTTGCTTTATGAGGCCTGTCAGGTTAAATTCTCCAGGAATAATGTCTGCTACTGAAATCCGCTTCATGACTTACACTTCAATTCATAAAATATGAGATGTAATGAGATTGAAGTGAAAATCCATGTGCGTGTGTCTAAGTTTGGAATAGCACTGTATTTAGTATGTATACTGTGTGCACAATATGCACTTTTTCTAAATGAATTTTCTATACTTTTTCTATCACTAATTTTCTATATGAATGGAATTCTCAGATAACCTACACTGTAAAAATAAATAAATAAATGAATAAAATAATGAAATTTATTGTAAAAACCCAGCTGCTGTGGTTGCCAGGACTTTACAGTAAAAAATACAGTAGCAACATTTTAAATTATACAGATGAAATTAAATTTACAGTAAAAAATGAATATTTCCCATTAACTGAACAAAATTGTTAATATACCAAATTACTAAAATCTGTTCTTACTGTTAAAATATACTAACCACCTTTAAAATCACAGGTAGTAAAGAGAACGTTGATATAAATACTAATATACAGAAGGTGTCATACACACAAAATACCATACAAAACACCATCATGGTAACACACTAAAATAATGCATTAAACATTAATTTAACAACATATGTAATATAAACCCCTGATACAACTGATAAGAAAAACTAAGAAGAAAACTAGTTATTTCGTTGAAAAACCAACAAATGTGATCTGCTACATTATGATTTTTGCACTGTACTGTAAAAATCATCAATCATTTTGCACTGTAATTTTACTGTAAAATTACACAAAATATCTCATTAGATCTGTTGGGTCATTGACAAATAAGGTTTTTAAAAGTGTAAATAACATAATGGAGATATAATTAATTTTAAAGTTTTATTAAGTGTTAACAATGAGATTATGTGGTTTTTATAATCAATTAACACTGCTTTTGACATTTTTTACAAGATGAACAAAATTTTGCACCAAAAAAGTAATTCGGTTTAACCAAAATTTCGGTTTTACCGAATGACACTTTTGGTTATACCGAATGACGATATTTTCAAACAATGCTAACAGACTGATATCTAGCTAGCTAACAAAAGGACAAACATTTTATATTTAGTACAAGTTTTTAATATATTACAACATTTTCCATGTTTTATAGCGGTTGTACCGAATGACCTGATGTTTCGGGACATGCGTATAAGCGAGTGAAAACATGAATTTTTCAAATAGTTAAGAGAGAGTTAATTACTTTGCTTCACGACCATGTGGTCCTTTGCAGGTGTCTGAATGATGTCATATCCTGTCACATAATATTGACCGCATGACTTGATCCAAAATGATCTCTTTATATTGGTTACTCCGAATGACATCAATGAAATTCATTTTTCTGGACATTCTTTCTCATAACAAAACAACGACTTCTACACATAATTTTAATGTTAATGTTGATATATGATGTTATAAAATCATGCCAGAATAAAAAAAATATATACATTTATTACACTTTAAGATATTTTAATCACAAATGAAATGGCTGTATTGGCCTTTGGACGGTTAAACCGAATGACCTTTTGACACTTCAAAATCTTTAAAATACCTTTATATGTAGCAAAATATAATTAATAAAAGACATCTAGTTGTAATACCTTACATTTTTTATTATTATTTAGGCCTTTGGACAAAAAAATTACCCGTCACGTCATTGACCCAATTACAGTTTCTCAGTTCATAGAGTAAGGAAACTTAACTGTTAACCAGTTAACAGTTTTTACCATGTTTTTTTTCTGTTTAAATTACCCGTACCTCAAAATGTGCAGTATGCAACCAGAACACACTTTCTGAAACACTGTATCCCACAATTCAATGCATTCAACATTAATTTCAAGAGTGCTGATTAAACTGAAAATCACATTTTAGTGTGAAAAGTTTTTTGGTGCAATCTGCATGCTATTTCACAAACTATTTTTTTTTTTTTTTTTTTAAATAGTATGTGAAACAGTATACACTACACTATGCAGTATGTTAGTAACATTACTTTCATTCTGACCAGACCCATATATAGAAATGTGGGCATTTCACACACTCCTAGTTGTAAATAAATGGGCATCACGATTGCAGCGTTTTATTAGCTTAACATTACCATAAATATGAAGTCCAAATTTGAATCAAAATTCAAATCTGATTTTGCTGGGTTCAAATAGTCGGTGTCTCCGAGCGGCTTCCTTTTGACAAATGAACGCGACAGACAGTGGATAATAATTTGACAGGTGACAAATGTGTGCTTGTGATAGCATCTGAAAGCCGGGCTACCTGAAATATGACTTATTCTATTAAAATAATTCACCCAGGATATTGAATGTTATATTAAAGACCTTAACAATTTGATAAGAGCAGCTTCCATAAACTCTCTGTAGTTTGAGGGGCCGCCGGAGAGAAATACGGCGTGTTTTAGGTTATTTGCTACGTCTTTTGCTGAATTGTTGTCAGTTGTTCGTGATGATCCTGTTATGCTTTCAGCACAAATATTATACAGTCAGTATTCATTTTGAAGAGAGTCTTCACATCTGCCAGATATTCACAGCCTTAAGCTGATGTTTTAATAACAGAACACTTTGATAATACTCCAAGCTATTTGATACAGCTCAGCTAAGAATAACAAACGCAGAACTGTTTTATTCCGACACTAATCGCAAGAATTACATCTGATACAACTGGACCAAATCCAGAAAAACCAAACAAAAGTAAAACACACTCTTGGGCATGTGTGTAGCAGCAGACTGAAGTCATTGACCTCTGTCCTCTCCTCACACGCGGGGCTCTTTGCGTGTGTAATGTGTGCGTGTTCCTCTGCTCTAATGCTGTGGTATGTTGTGTTTCCCGTGTTCAATCAAGGCTGTGTATTTGTTGTGGCCTGTTGTTTAGAATGAGAGGCGTCCTGTTTGTATGGACTGTATGCTGATGTGGCGGTAATAATTCAAGATTACTGAGAGATTTACAAAGATCCATACTTAATCCATCATAAAGAACACATTCAACCCTGTTATGTTACTCAAGAAAAAAATGATTAAACAAATATTTTTTTATACACTCACCAGCCACTTTATTAGAAACACCTTGCTAGTTGGACCCCGTTTTGCCTTCAGAACTGACTTAGATCTTCATGGCATTGATTCAACAAGGTGCTGGAAATATTCCTCGGAGATTTCGGTTCATATTTACAAGACAGCATCACACAGTTGCCGCAGATTTGTCGGCTGCACATCCATGATGTGAATCTCCTGTTCCAGCACATCCCAAAGCTGCTCTATTAGATTGAGATCTGAAGACTGCGAACTCAGTGTTAATTTTGATTTAGTTTTAGTCATATTTTAGTAATCTGAATTGTTTTAGCTTTAGTCTAGTTTTAGTCGACTAAATATCATAAGATTTTAGTCGACGTATACAGTAGATTTTGTCAACTAAAATCTAATGGGATTAGTTAAACTGTAATGCATTAATTCTCTGAAATTTCCAAACCCATTATATCCTCCTGGATATCAGCCTGTTAATATGAATGATATTAAAATTTGAACATGCAGTACAGACACAGAATTAACTGCTGTGACATAAAAAAAATATTAAAACCACTTCTAAAGAAGAACACATGGTTTTCTTTTCAATGAATGATATATGCATTCTTTATAACAACATTATTCTTTCAAGCACACATATTTATTTGTATAAATTAAATATAATTAATCCTTATTAAAGGATTTTCTCTGTATTTTGTTGTTTGATTAATATTAAGGGCACAGATGGCACAGATTTTGACCTAATTTTGTGTGTATTTGTCCGTTCAGGCACGAAAAGATGCGAAAGAGAGCTCAATTCAGTACTCGTGCGCTGTCTGAGAGGTGGCTTTTTGTGTACGCGGCTGCACATTTCGGTTGTGTTCACACACACACACACAAAAAACGTACCAAATAGAGCTCTCTCTTGTGTTGCCATGCTTTTTCAGATTTATGTGTCTGCTCTTCTCTTTCTCCCAGACGTTTACATTTTTGAACATTTTATGAGACATGCAACAAGTGTATGCCAACTTATGTACCGCCGGGTAGATCAGCACGTTACAATTCAAATGTGCGCATCTACAGCGCAGGACATCATTCTGACTGGATCTCTCCTTAAATCGTCCCTCCCTAACGTTTTCATCTAGTTTTTATTCGTTGACGAAAGTGTCAATAGATTTTCGTCATAGTTTTTGTCATTCAAAGCTGTTTTTTTTAGTTCTCGTCTCGTTTTCGTCTGTGAAAAAATGTCGTATGAAATTAACACTGCTGTGTAGGCAATCTGAGTATCATGAACTCATTGTCATGTTCAAGAAACCAGTTTAAGATGATTTGAGCTTTGTGACGGCACGTTATCCTGGAAGTATCCATCAGAAGATGGTAAACTGTGGTCATAAAGGGATGGATATGGTCAGAAACAGTACTCAGATAGGCTGTAGCATTCAAATGTTACCTTTCTATCAGCTGAACCAGTCTGGTCATTCTCCTCTGACCTCTGACATCAACAAGACATTTTCATCCACAGAACTGCCGCTCACTGGATATTTTCTCTTTTTCAGACCATTCTCTGTAAACCCTAGAGATGGTTGTGTGTGAAAATCCCAGTAGATCAGCAGTTTCTGAAATACCAACAGTCACTTAAATCACCTTTCTTCCCCATTCTGATGCTCAGTTTGAACTTCAGCAGATCATCTTGATCATGTCCACATGCCTAAATGCTGCCATGTGATTGACTGATTAGACATTTGCATTAACGAACACTTAATAAAGTGGCCGGTGAGTGTATAGCACTTACAAATAATGAGCGAAGAGGAAAAATGCATTTTATTTATATTTCAATTAAAGTGTATTTGTATAGCGCTTTCCACAATACATATTGTTTTAAAGCAGCTTTACGGAAATGATTATTGCAAAGATGAATGTATCACAGTAATGCCCATAGGGCAGTGAAATACAGCTATACAAAACTGTATATGTTATGCTTAGAGAACGTCATGTATTCAGTGGTGAATTTAACATTTTATTAATTACAGAAAGAAGCTTTAAGACCAAGACAATAGTGAACGGGGCTAACAGGGCCATGCTGACACGCAAAACCTTGGCAATAACCTCTTTCTCTCACACTTTTCTCTCAAACACATTCACAAAACTGTAGCAATCATCTCAGAGGAGCAAGGGGAAATCCTGGTACGCAAACCCAGCGGTAAAGTGTGAAGAGCAGCTATGTGTTCGACTGTAACTTTGAGGTGATTGGGGCTGGAGATGTGCCAGGGTTTTATGGGATGCAGCACATGATTTATGTGTGATGTAAAGCTGCTCCGGGCTGGAATGATTTGCTTGTTTTGATTGGCTGCAGCTGGGAATTCCAGCCAGCTGAAACATATATCGATACCAAAGAGCTCTCTCTCTCTATCTCACCCTGTTGCTCTATGGTTCACGTTTTCTGCACATGTCAGAAGTGCGTGAATGTGTGAATTATTCTGTTTTCAATAAACAGTTGTATGTGATGAGTCTGCATTTCTCTAACTGTTTGCAAATGTAAACAGGATACAATAAAAGCACTGCAAGATGAAAACAACAACAAAAAAATGTTGATTACTATCACGTTCTCCAAATTCTAATGAGCTCCTCTGCACTACTTTGTGTTTGGTCATTGATTTACCACTCTGGGATTTATGTAAGCAAGGAAACTAGAAGACCAAACCCATAATTTACAAGATAAAACCAACAGCCTTATTTGCATAAGATACCCCTCCTGCCAAAACACACACACACATGCACACACACACACTGTATAATTTATGCAGATTGTATTGCTTTGTATGAAGTAACACTCCTCTCATTTTTAAGGGTCTTATTCACATGTACAAGATCATTAACAATACCCACACAAGACTACTGTTCACACTTTATACTGCCTGACAAATTTGGCTGTAGAACAGGTTTCTGTGGACCTTTATTTTGACTCCTTTCAGACAGTAAATATGTTTAAACTTTCTGCAGTCTGATCAAGTAGCGAGTCAAGAAGCAGAATCACTTTAGTACACTTTAGCATAATTTTAAAGAGTACTTATGACAGAAATAATATACTTTAAAAGAACACACTTAAGTGTGAACTGAATGTAATATTTTCTGACACTTAATTGCATGTCATTTGCAGTTAAATTAAATGTATTATAGTTTAAATTTATATTAAATGCAATTAGCTGAACTTTAGAGTGCTTTTTTTGACCCACTTAAGTAGGACTTAAATACATCTTTATATGTAATTTAATAATTACTTTGATTGTTTTTGAAATATGGTTAAAATTACTGATGAATGTACTGACAAGCATTTATGAAAAACTAAAATATACTTTAAAGTCATTTCTATTGAAATGTGTGTCATGTATGTGAATTGTAATTACACATTTATAATGATGAGGTTGCATTTTAGTACATTTAAAATATATTAACTTTGAAAATAATATTGAATAACACTACAGTTAAAATTATGATCAAGTACTTTACAAGTGCTTCAGGATTAGGCCTTAGTTCAATCAGGACATTTAAGTAGCTTTTATAAATGTGCCTTAAAAAAACACATTACTGGTGTGAATCTTGAGACAAAACAATGACACTGATATATTTTAAGATATCAGTGCAAGTAGCTTTCAGTTAAAACAGCTCAAACACGCATTTTAGTCTGGGACTAGGCTTAAAGGATTAGTTCACTTTCAAATGAAAATTAGCCCAAGCTTTACTCACCCTCAAGCCATCCTAGGTGTATATGACTTTCTTCTTTTAGACGAACACAGTCGGAGTTATATTAATAAATATCCTGACGCATAAAAGCTTTACAATAGCAGTGAAGTGATGGATTTGTGTAAGAAAAATGTCCATATTTAACAACTTATAAAGTAAAATATCTAGCTTCCGCCAGACCGCCGTCTATGCTCAAAAAGTGGGACAGACAATTAACAGGTAAAACAACTTCATATTTTTACAAACTATGAAAATAAAAAGTTGTTAAACTCAGCAAGACACTGGCACTTCAGGACTAGAGTTGAAGACATACAATAAAGAAGTGTTTTGTATTTTGGGTCTGTAGTAAGAATGTATAAAATTTCTGTATGCACATTTCACAAAACATCAGTGTGTTGAAACTTTGCATGCATGTTCATGACCCTAAATGAGAAAAAGTCAATGTAAGTTAGATAGTATTTCAGATGAAAAAAGAAATGATAGCTCATTTTTATCATATCTGGCTGACAAAATATATATATATTTTTTTTTGTATTGAAATAAGTGAGGAAAAGCTCCTTTTTTAGCTTCACAGGGTAGTAAAAAACTAAAATAACAAAATATAACCAAGACATGTTATTATTTTGGGTCTGTAGAGTTGCCTTAGAACATTAAAATATGCGGGTCAAATTGACCCGCGAACATCACCAACATAACCAAAATTTAGTTTATGTCAAAACACATCAGTGTGTTGAAACTTTGCATGCATGTTCATGGATTAGTTCACAAAATTTCAAGAAAAAAAAAAAACATAGGTTAACTGATGTTTCCGACAACTCAAAAATCAAAACGGGTCAACAGCACACAAGGGTTAATATGAAATTATCTACAACAACTGTTTGCTTAAAATATACAGTGCTCAGCGTAAATGAGTACACCCCCTTTGAAAAGTAACATTTTAAACAATATCTCAATGAACACAAAAACAATTTCCAAAATGTTGACAAGACTAAGTTTTATATAACATCTGTTTAACATATAACATGAAAGTAAGGTTAATAATATAACTTAGAGAACAAAATTTTCAGTTTTGCTCAAATTAGGGTGATGCAAAAATGAGTACACCCCACTGAAAGTCTCTGGAGCAAAGCTAAATTTTAGACTACAAATGTCTAATTTAAGAAGAATTCAACCACAGGTGAGTCTAATTATTCATTACACAGGTGTCCAGCAGACAGTTGACTATAAAAGGGTGTTAAAACCCCTTCCCATTTCATGCTGTCAGCAATGGCACCACATGGAAGAGAAATGTCACAAGACCTGAGAAAGAAAATAATTTCTTTACACCAGAAAGGTGAAGGCTACAAGAAGATCAGCAAAGCTTTACTTATCAGTCAGAATACTGTTGCAAAAGTGGTACAAAAATTTAAAAAAGATGGAACTGCAACCATCTCACAGAGACGTCCAGGTCGTCCACGGAAGTTAACACCTCGACAGGAGCGTCTTCTGATGAGAAGGGTTGAAGAAAATCGGCATGCAAGTTCACTGCAGTTATCTAAAGAAGTAGAAAGCCAAACTGGGGTGACTATTTCCCGTGACACAATACGGCGTACACTGCAGAGGAATGGCATGCATGGGTGCCATCCACGAAAGAAGCCTCTCCTAAAGCCCAGGCACAAAAAAGCCCGCCTAGAGTTTGCCAGGACCCATGCTGACAAAGATGAAGACTACTGGGACTCTATACTCTGGAGTGATGAGACCAAGATAAATGTTTTTGGAACTGATGGTTTTTAAAACTGTATGGCATCGCAAATGTGAGGAATACAAAGAAAAATGCATACAGTGAAACATGGTGGTGGAAGTGTCCTTATGTGAGGCTGCTGGTGTCAGGGAGCTGCATTTCATTGATGGCATCATGAATTCACAGATGTACTGCTCTATACTGAAAGAGAAGATGCTACCATCACTCCGTGCCTTTGGTCGTCGTGCACTTTTCCAACATGACAATGATCCTAAACACACATCTAAGGCCACTGTTGCATTTCTGAAGAAGAACAGGGTGAAAGTGATTCAGTGGCTCCTGATCTGAACCCAATCGAACACCTATGGGGAATTCTGAAGAGACAAGTTGAGCATCACTCTCCATCCAGCATCCGGTCTCTAAAAGAGCTCATTCTTGAAGAATGGAACAAGACAGATGTTGCAAAATGTCGCCAACTTGTTCATTCCATGCCTAGAAGACTTGGTGCTGTCATTAAAAATCATGGAGGCCATACAAAGTACTAGATGTAGTAGTTTTTGTTGTGGGGTGTACTCATTTTTGCATCACCCTAATTTGAGTAAAACTGAAAAATGTGTAATCTAAGTTATATTATTAACCTTACTTTCATGTTATAAGTTAAACAGATGTTATATTAAACTTAGTCTTGTCAACATTTTGGAAATTGTTTTTGTGTTCATTGAGATATTGTTTAAAACGTTACTTTTCAAAGGGGGTGTACTCATTTACGCTGAGCACTGTATATATTTTTTAAGATTTTAAGTACATTGCAAGTGCACATTCAATACATGCACTTCTTCTTTTTTTTTTTTTAAAGGATCAGAAAAAGCAGAAAAAATGCTGGTTGATATTACTTCCTGTTCATTCGTCAAGTTGAGCGCAATGCATTGTGGTACGCAGCATTCCATGCAATGTGCTCTGTTTTATACCGCACGTTTGGCAAAGCAGTAGATCATCCAGATATTCCATGCATACAGAAAATGTGCTTACTCCACACCAGGGCCATCATCTGGGGGAGAACAACTGAAACATTAGCCTTCCGCAGACTCAGGGTTGAGGGGCCCGCTAAGGTCCTCTGTGCTGTAGACAACTCACTGGGACTGTGGAAGAAGAGTCCCAACCTTAAAAAGTTTGCTTCAGGCCCTATGATCTTACTGGACAGGATAAACACATGTGGAAATATTATGTAGCATGCTACACTAGCTACATTTACATACACCAAAATAACCTGTTTATGATCGGACTGATGGCTCAATCAGACTGAAAATCCTTCATGCAAACATATCAACTGATCCAATTGAGCTTGATCAAAATGAAATTACGATCAGTTTGGAAGAGGTGGTGTTATGGAAGCTTGTTTCCGCCATGGAATGAATAAATAAAAGTAATTGTGACTTTTTATCTCACAATTCTGACCTTTTTCTCAGAATTGCGAGATAGAACTAAAAATAAATAAAAAAGGTAGAATTGTGAGATATAAACTCACAATTGAGAAAAAAAAATGTGAATTACGAGATATGAACTATTCTGAAAAATAAAGTCGCAATTCACTCTTCGCCGAGAGATTGATTGACAGGCGATCTGACCAATCGTGACGCTGAATCCGCCATTTTGACCGACAAACAAACACAGGAGAGTTAATAAATTTTAACTTAAAAAAAATGGTGTGTATTGATGCCTTTCTGCAGTTGAAACAACATATACCTTCTAATGTTAATTCATGTTTATTTCTAGTAAGAGATGATCGGTTCACGTGCCACTTGAACGGAGATGTTACAGCGATATGTCACGACACATTAAAGAGCCACCAAACGGTATTTATTGTTTGAATTTCTTTAAAAATTGACAAAAGTTGAAAGCTAAGACTTTATTTCATACCAAAAGTAACCTGCTCTGTCTTGTCTGTCGGCGCGTTGTCAGTGTCCTCTTTGCTCCGTGATGTATTTTTCACTCATGATGTGTGGCGTGAGAGCGCCATGGCTTGTTGGACAAAGCAACAGTAACTAAAGCGGGCGGGTCTTTGCGAAGGGTCAATTCTGACTTTTTTCTCGCAATTGTGAGTTTGAGGACTGGAAGGACGGCATAATTGATTACGTAAATTAGTCGATTTGCGTAGAATGCGTTGATTCGTCGCGCTTTTTATGTCCCCAATGATGGCGGCTCCCAGCCATAATCGTTAGATTATTCGGAAAAATAATCGATAGATTAATCGATTGACAAAATAATCATTAGTTACAGCCCTAGTGAGTTTATATCCCACAGTTTTCAGAATTGCGAGATATAAACTTGCAAATGCGAGTTATAAAGTCAGAATAGTGAGATATAAACTTGCTGCAATTGTGTTTTTATCAGGGTTGGAGCTAAACTCTGCAGGACAGTGTCCCATCCCTGGTGTAGACAGCTTAGTTGATAACATAAGGGGCTTTCACACCGGAGGAACCTTTTCATAGTTTCTAGAACTATTGGCTGATGTACCCGGATTTTGCCGTGTTCGCACCGCAGGAACTAGGAATGATTTTAGTTCTAGGAACTCCTTTTGGGGGAACTAAATTAGCTCCTACTTCAGAGTAGGGTCTAAACCAGCACTATAGCAACTATTAGTGACGTAAGTGTATGTTGACTGGTCAAACGCATGTCAAACACCAGCACCCGACATTTTTAAAAAGCCGTGTAAACAAATTTACTTCAAGAACATGGAAAACAGTGATAACGGGATTTACCTGTTGTCTGCAGGGTTGTGTTCTTTTCTCCGCCTCGATGATATGTAATACTGGAAGTTGTCATAGGAGATTTCGTCTCTTAGCCCCACTTTTGCTCTTTCAGTCTCGTAAATCATGCGTTTACATTCCATCTCCGTTATCACGAAACCCACGACACACAACAAACACAGCTCCGATCACGGCATCCTCCATCCACCGGTTTTTAGCGTTTGTAAATGCCGCGCTTAAAGACGCCGCTGTCGGCCGCTTCAGAGTTCCTATTCCCGGTGCGAATGCAACCAGGAACATGAGGAGAAATTAGTTCTCGGGGAACTATCGTAGTGGCTAGTTCCTATAACTGAGTTCCTAGAACTATTCGGTGTGAAAGCCCCTATAAACTCTCTAGTTTTGTCAGGTAATATTGTTACTGTAGCTTCTCAAACCAAGACTCAGCGTGAGATAAATAAAAGTGTAACAAGAGGAGATGGGGATTGAGAAGAACAGTGATACTACTTTTGCGACAGAGTTCTCCGATCATGTGAGCAGGTTTTTAAACAGCAGTGCTGAGCTTCAGGGCTTCAGTTTTGCCAGCCCAGGCCTTCATTAACCTAAACCTCTGAATCCTCATTATGAAGGAACAGAGCCGAGAGGCCGCGAGATGCTCGTTCTGAAAATGGTGCTTCTGTTGTCCTGCCATGGGGCACGACTAATGGCTAATGTTGATGCCATCTCTCCAAATGAGCTGGCAATGACCGCCAAGGACCGCATCAGAATTCAGCCCGAATGCAGCGTGATCCAGAAGATATGCATGGTCCCGTCAGCTTGTCTCTTTTTTCTCTCAGTATTGGCAGAAGTACACTAAATCAACTTCTTGCCCAAGCCCTTTTATTTATAAATTCGAATAGATGGTTTGATCATGTTGATTTAGTTGGCGAGGTCCTCAGGCAGCTCTTGGTTTGTTCTCATCACACACTGTTGTTTCATTTAATCTGAGAGCTGCATGGGATCAATGGAGCGGAGAAATCTAGAGTGTATCAATAACAGGAAACAGAAGAGAAGAGAATAATGAAGCGTTTCAGGGGCCTGCGGGCGGCAGACTTACTGAAAGAGAAACAGTCGTTAACACAAGGCCCACCACTGAGAGAGAGAGACAGTGTGAGTGTGTGTGTTCATAGTCATTCAGTTGTTGTTCCTCATGAATTTGTGCATTGTTGTGTTTGAACTGTGCACATAATAAATCTGTCATACTGTATATGTTCATCATGAGCTAACATCTTTGTTTCTATTTAACTTGTCACAATGATTATATTAAAAGTTGTTTACTTCATCTATGATACTCCAAGACAAATTCAGATTTGTCATCACAGGAATAAATTACATTTCACGATATTTTAAAATGGAAAACTGTTAAGTTATGCTATTATGCTTTTTTGAATATTACCTTTTCATGGAGTGTGTAATATTGCTGTTAGTGAATGTAAAAGGTCTGACAAGTTTTAAAGATCAAAGTGCAGATAAATATTGTTTTTGTCTCCCAAAAGAAAGAATCGATTCTGAACTGCTGAAAGGAGTCGTCAGTAATTCAGTCTCACTTCCTGCTGAACCTACGTAGGTTTGTAACACATTTGCATAAAGCCAGTCTATGGTCTTCATTGGCTGCTGGTGCACTTTGACCCTCAAACACTGTAGTTGTAGCTGAGACTGGAAGAGTTTGGTTCGTGTTGTTCATGTCGAGAAGACGCTGTTTTCTGCTGCCAAAGCAAATCCACTTTGATGAGATTGATACGGTAAAACCGACGCCATCGTTACTGTTCATATCACTGTGAATCAAGAGCTGAGGAAGAGCTGAAATTCAGATATGATAATGAGAGTTTAGTTTCTGACACGTGCTGCACAACAGACTGGGTCACCTGACCAATCAGAACAGAGCAGGCTCTCAGAAAGAAAGGATTTAGAGAGACCTCAAGCTTTGAATGAACTGTTTTCAGACTCTTTGAGAAATGAGGTGATGTGCAATGTATATTATAAGAAAATAATGACCTTGGATGCATGTAAACCTATTGTAGGAGACCTCAAAACTAAATTATGAACCTTTAAAATAGCAGAATAGGGACACTTTAAATTGTAATAATATTTCACAATATCAGTGTTTTTTACTGTATTTTTGATCAAATTAATGCTACCTTGGTGAGCAGAAGAGACTTAATATTTCAAAATCTTGCCAACCCCAATCTTTTGAATGGTAGTTTACCTTTATATCCATTTGTGTTGTTTCCACATTTGACTTCTGTTGTTTTTAATGGTATTTTCCATCTTCTTCTTTGAGTATTTGTTACACTGGGGGAGAAAAGGTGTAGGAACTGTTTTCACAGAAATTGCTAGTAAATTTCAAAAATAATTAAAAAAAGAAAAGAAAAAAAAAAGCCACATTGTATTACACATGAAGTATAAAGACTGAAATAGTAGGCTATTGAAAAGCATACTCCAATAATCTTATTTACAACTTCAAAAACATAAATAAAAATGAAAATAATATTTTTTTACAATGTAAAAGCAAAGGCCCAACTGTGAGTGTTGGACCCACCAAGTGCACATGTGTAGACATCAAATTAAGACATGCACATGCATGCAGCTAGTGAATGTGTGCTGCACGAACTCTTCTGATGAGGACATTTCTGGAATTTGGAAACCGAAGCATATTTCACCTTAAGTATGAGCAATAGTAATAGTGATTTTCTTTTAGCAAGTACCACGAATGAAACTGTTATAGGCTACTCAAACACACAATCACACAAACTCACACACAGTGCCTTGCCTTTGTCTGTGACACTGAGCTTTAAGGCCATCTATCAGTACTCACTCAGTGTGCATGTGACAGATTACAGTCACTCACATGAAAGGAAATTAGCTTGTCCTTATGAGGAGCAAATGAGGAAGACCAGGACACACACATCAAAGCACACCACAGGATCAAATCAGACAAATGGACTTCATCTGAGCTAAAAGAGTTCATGACTTTTCAGTCTGTCCTGTTTGGGTTTTGTTGTCCTAGTTACACAGTGATTATTACAAGTTACACCACTAGATATGTTTTACATTAAATCAAATTTCAAACACTTTTAATCAAAGCGACTAATGAGGACGATCACAAGCATTTTTATCAGCCATACTGTCTGGTAAAAAAGGATGCCGGAAATGAAAAGTATCTTGGATGATGCTGTACAGAAACAAACAACAACAACAACAAAAAAAAAAACATCAAATAATAAAATCAAATCATGTAAAGCATAAAAAAAATCATAAAAATAGAAACAATAATTATTAGATGAATAATACCCTATAAAAGCTATTATACAGAACCAGTTACAATCAGGTTTTACACACACTCACTCTCACACTCAAAATTATGAATATTTCTCTAGCGTTTTTCATATTTTATGAGCATTTAATTACAGTAATTCCTTCAAATACTTCACTGTGGCTCTTCTTAGGCTTAGCTTATTTTGCTGCATTCTGTGATGAACAGATTTAAATCCCACACATGCCATTAATATAAAAATCAACCGCAGGCATTAAAAACATTTATATTTGCTGTTGGGATTTTTCTGAAGCCTCTCTTAGTGAGTATAAAAGCAGCCTGTAGCGGTGGAGGCAGATATTTGTGTGAGCTCATAATTAAAGTTGCTTTTGCTGTTTATGTTAAGTGTTAAATTTGCTTATAAGCAAATCTTACAGTAATTAAAACTCTAGATTCATGAATCATCAAGGTTGAAAACAGTCCTCAGAGCATTACCTGCATCTGCTTCCTCTCTTTACTCTGAATATGTGAGCTGCTTTACCATTAAACAGTTTAGTGGGGAAGCGTATACAGTATATTGTAGTAAATGTAGTATATTAAATGCTTCTTCAGAGATCAAATATAGAATTGGCTGAAATTCTCCGGACAACTGAACAAAGGACACTGCACATAAAAGATAGTGACTGTGTGTGTGAGAGAGAGAAAGAGAGAGAGCCCCTCAGCAGGTTCTTCTCAAACACATGACATCTATCAGCGCATGAAGTCATTCTCCTCTACAGCAAGCTCAATACCCCTGTGTGCAGATCACACTGAAGAGCTGAGCCAACACATTTCTCAGCCTATATAGAACACAGATGCTGATTCTCATTTTCACCATTACACTGTGTATTCACTAAAGTACATGAACATCCACATGTATATAATAGTTATACATACATTACTATATCAGTCCCAGCATCTAAATGACAACATATTAAACCAGATTTTTACATTTTCTAAAAGAAATGTGAGTAGTGTTTTCTTGTGTAAAACCACCACAGTAAAGTGCTGCAGTGATGACGTATTTTCTAGGCAAACCCATAAGCATGACCTTGACAAAAACACAATAGGATTTTTGCATTGGCTTTTGAATTTTTGCAGAAAATAATCTCTGTGACCAACAAAAGTTTATGATTCTTACACGTTTGGTTCATCATGATAATATACTCACAAGTCTTATAAATGATAAAGCCTAAATACAATCACCATAAGTAAAAAGCTAAACGTAGGCTATGACATGGCCGTAAGACATTATTAATCTTGTGAGATCTCTTTCAGTATTTAATTCAAAACATTTTCCCTGAAAATTTGAGATAGAATAGCTTGCTGTAGCGTGATTATAAAAACAAAAATGAACTAAAATGAACACTCGCTAAGCGCCAAATACGAGTAAAAATCGGCATTGGTGAGTATTTCAATTGCCAGTTGGCTGGAATCCTAACAATGCAATGTTGTGAGAACATGAACATGAAAGACGCTTCGGACAGTTGATGGGGAAGTGCTGCATCGTCACGACAGTTTACACCTTGCCAATTTAAATATTCGAGCGCAAGAAGATGCGAAAGGGAACTCAATTCATTACTCACACGCTGTTAAAAGTTTTCTGTGTGCAAAACATCCAGAAAGGCACGTTGATGAGCTCTCTTTCACGTCTTCTTGCACTTGAGCAGACAAATTCACATAAAATTATCGTCTCAGCAAATATCCTAGTAAACATAGTCGGTTTTGGCCTAAGTGAACGTAAACAGTCGAGAAAGAAAATGCATGTGTAACAGTATCAGTATATTGGATCCATGCATTATGTCTTAAAGTGACAGCAGCCTAATATTCCTGCTGCTGTCTGTGTTTTTAATCAAACAACAAGACAAAGAAAAATAAATCTCTCAAAACTTTTGTAACTTTATTAATGATTAATCTATATTTAATTTATACAATGAAGACTATAAGACTATATTTCTTATCCAAGATACTTTTCAAGTCTTATAAATTATAAAGCCTAAATACAATCACCAGAAGTAAAAAGCTAAACGTAGGCCAATTTAAATATCCGAGCGCAAGAAGATGCGAAAGGGAACTCAATTCATTACTCACACGCTGTTAAAAGTTTTCTGTGTGCAAAACATCCAGAAAGGCACGTCGATGAGCTCTCTTTCACGTCTTCTTGCACTTGAGCAGACAAATTCACATAAAATTATCGTCTCAGCAAATATCCTAGTAAACATAGTCGGTTTTGGCCTAAGTGAACGTAAACAGTCGAGAAAGAAAATGCATGTGTAACAGTATCAGTATATTGGATCCATGCATTATGTCTTAAAGTGACAGCAGCCTAATATTCCTGCTGCTGTCTGTTTTTAATCAAACAACAAGACAAAGAAAAATAAATCTCTCAAAACGTTTGTAACTTTATTCATGATTAATCTATATTTAATTTATACAGTGAAGACTATAAGACTATATTTCTTATCCAAGATACTTTTCAAGTCTTATAAATGATAAAGCCTAAATACAATCACCAGAAGTAAAAAGCTAAACGTAGGCTATGACATGGCCGTATGACATTATTAATCTTGTGAGATCTCTTTCAGTATTTATTTCAAAACATTTTCCCTGAAAATTTGAGATAGAATAGCTTGCTGTAGCGTGATTATAAAAACAAAAATGAACTAAAATGAACACTCGCCAAGAGCAAATGCGAGTAAAAATCGGCGTTGGTGAGTATTTCAATCGCCAGTTGGCCGGTAATATTTATGAATCCTAACAATGCAATGTTGTGAGAACATGAACATGAAAGACGCTTCGGACAGTTGATGGGGAAGTGCTGCATCGTCACGACAGTTTACACCTTGCCAATTTAAATATTCGAGCGCAAGAAGATGCGAAAGGGAACTCAATTCATTACTCACACGCTGTTAAAAGTTTTCTGTGTGCAAAACATCCAGAAAGGCACGTTGATGAGCTCTCTTTCACGTCTTCTTGCACTTGAGCAGACAAATTCACATAAAATTATCGTCTCAGCAAATATCCTAGTAAACATAGTCGGTTCATAGTGAACGTAAACAGTCGAGAAAGAAAATGCATGTGTAACAGTATCAGTATATTGGATCCATGCATTATGTCTTAAAGTGACAGCAGCCTAATATTCCTGCTGCTGTCTGTGTTTTTAATCAAACAACAAGACAAAGAAAAATAAATCTCTCAAAACTTTTCTAACTTTATTAATGCTTAATCTATATTTAATTTATACAATGAAGACTATAAGACTATATTTCTTATCCAAGATACTTTTCAAGTCTTATAAATGATAAAGCCTAAATACAATCACCAGAAGTAAAAAGCTAAACGTAGGCTATGACATGGCCGTATGACATTATTAATCTTGTGAGATCTCTTTCAGTATTTAATTCAAAACATTTTCCCTGAAAATTTGAGATAGAATAGCTTGCTGTAGCGTGATTATAAAAACAAAAATGAACTAAAATGAACACTCGCCAAGAGCAAATGCGAGTAAAAATCGGCGTTGGTGAGTATTTCAATCGCCAGTTGGCCGGTAATATTTATGAATCCTAACAATGCAATGTTGTGAGAACATGAACATGAAAGACGCTTCGGACAGTTGATGGGGAAGTGCTGCATCGTCACGACAGTTTACACCTTGCCAATTTAAATATTTGAGCGCAAGAAGATGCGAAAGGGAACTCAATTCATTACTCACACGCTGTTAAAAGTTTTCTGTGTGCAAAACATCCAGAAAGGCACGTCGATGAGCTCTCTTTCACGTCTTCTTGCACTTGAGCAGACAAATTCACATAAAATTATTGTCTCAGCAAATATCCTAGTAAACATAGTCGGTTTTGGCCTAAGTGAACGTAAACAGTCGAGAAAGAAAATGCATGTGTAACAGTATCAGTATATTGGATCCATGCATTATGTCTTAAAGTGACAGCAGCCTAATATTCCTGCTGCTGTCTGTGTTTTTAATCAAACAACAAGACAAAGAAAAATAAATCTCTCAAAACTTTTGTAACTTTATTAATGATTAATCTATATTTAATTTATACAATGAAGACTATAAGACTATATTTCTTATCCAAGATACTTTTCAAGTCTTATAAATGATAAAGCCTAAATACAATCACCATAAGTAAAAAGCTAAACGTAGGCCAATTTAAATATTCGAGCGCAAGAAGATGCGAAAGGGAACTCAATTCATTACTCACACGCTGTTAAAAGTTTTCTGTGTGCAAAACATCCAGAAAGGCACGTCGATGAGCTCTCTTTCACGTCTTCTTGCACTTGAGCAGACAAATTCACATAAAATTATCGTCTCAGCAAATATCCTAGTAAACATAGTCGGTTCATAGTGAAAGTAAACAGTCGAGAAAGAAAATGCATGTGTAACAGTATCAGTATATTGGATCCATGCATTATGTCTTAAAGTGACAGCATCCTAATATTCCTGCTGCTGTCTGTGTTTTTAATCAAACAACAAGACAAAGAAAAATAAATCTCTCAAAACTTTTCTAACTTTATTAATGATTAATCTATATTTAATTCATACAATGAAGACTATAAGACTATATTTCTTATCCAAGATACTTTTCAAGTCTTATAAATGATAAAGCCTAAATACAATCACCATAAGTAAAAAGCTAAACGTAGGCTATGACATGGCCATATGACATTATTAATCTTGTGAGATCTCTTTCAGTATTTAATTCAAAACATTTTCCCTGAAAATTTGAGATAGAATAGCTTGCTGTAGCGTGATTATAAAAACAAAAATGAACTAAAATGAACACTCGCCAAGAGCAAATGCGAGTAAAAATCGGCGTTGGTGAGTATTTCAATCGCCAGTTGGCCGGTAATATTTATGAATTCTAACAATGCAATGTTGTGAGAACATGAACACGAAAGACGCTTCGGACAGTTGATGGGGAAGTGCTGCATCGTCACGACAGTTTACACCTTGCCAATTTAAATATTCGAGCACAAGAAGATGCGAAAGGGAACTCAATTCATTACTCACACGCTGTTAAAAGTTTTCTGTGTGCAAAACATCCAGAAAGGCACGTTGATGAGCTCTCTTTCACATCGTCTTGCACTTGAGCAGACAAATTCACATAAAATTATCGTCTCAGCAAATATCGCGATAAAACTATTTTATCCTACATGTTACTTACATTATAAAATAATGTTAATAACAATAACAATCATAATGACTTTATTTTGTAATCATACATGCCTCCGTGCCAGCTTTGTAGTTCGATATCGATTGTATAATTGGTTTGTCATGCTTAGTATGTGTTCATAATCATTAAATACTATAAAATACTGCAAACAAAAAATAAACACTTTAACAAGTGTACATTATTTCATGTATTTATTCTTTTTAATAAAGTTTTTTAGTTTGTTAGAAACTCTCACGCTCACAGATGACGTCCTCAGTCCTCTCCGCATTGAATTTTGGGAAATAGTGCTTCAGCAAGTGTACATCGAATGTACACTCGAAATCAGAGAGAATTGTGGGTATAAAGTAGTGAATGAATGTAGGGAATGAAGTCGTTCACTCAGAATTCGGACACCACTACAAAATGTCCGATACCCAATATAGTGGACTATATAGTGGATATGGAGCTCCTGTTTACACTAGTGCGTTTTCGTTTTAAAACGCATAACTTTTGCTATGGTTACGCCTGTCGTTTACAATACTCCGGTGTTTTCGACCCTCAAAAACAGAGACTTTCGAAAATGTTGCAGTTTTAGTTTGAAAATGCCGGGGTTGCGTTTCAGTGTAAACGGACAAAAACGGAGACTTTTGAAAACGATGGCATGGCTGCCCACGTTCGCTCTGCGTATCCTTGATGACCGTGTAAACAATAACATGGAGACTGAACTGCATTTTTAGCAGCCAGTGTGCAGTTAAACTCTTAAACTGTACATTTTTTTTTAATACTGCAGCTGCCTACATGTGCAAGAGGCATCTGTTTACACTTGTACACACATGCCCAGTGTACATAAATGGTCATGTGACTTGCGTTTTCGTTTGTGTAGTGTAGACAGAGATTGTTTCTGAAACGCTGTGGAATCGCCAGTGTAGACGAGGATCGTTTTCATTTTAAAACGCTGTTTTAAAGCGAAAACACACTAGTGTAAACGGGGCCTAATGAACTCCATTAGATACAGGTGATGAACTAATGAGTTACTATGGTGACAAACAAACACAGGAAACAAAGGGAGGGTTAAGACGTAAACAGAAGAGCAAAAACTGTCAAAATAAGAGTCCTCGAGTGCACATAAACCAAATTCGAGATATGTTACGAGACATGTTACGTATGTAACGTTATAGAATAAAATGTGAAAATAAATTAAGCTTTCAACCACAGACCTTATTTAAGGCATTTAACCAAAAACCCATTCAAAAACCCACTGAATTTGAGGTGATGGAACTTATTTCTGGGCTTTACGACTCTTATGATATGGGGTGGTAACAAGTAAAACTGTGAAAAACTGTAAGGATGCAACAAAGACATTGCACTTTTCAGAATTTGTGAAAAGTGTCTGTAAACACAAAATTTAAATATTTATATTACCATGTATTTAAGTCAGTTATTGAAAGCTACTTTCAAATTCATATTTGAAAGTAAATCAAGCAATATTTGAGGTCTGTCTGGATGGATATAGACAGATGCATTATCCCATGGGCAGTCACTTTAACAAATGGATGACAATAAAAGACCATAACAGTGAAATATTCTGCACATCAGTCCTACAGTAACATCACTGTCTGGACAATATACTGACCTGCACAGTAGAGCGGTACAGAGCACATATCAGACAGTGACTTAATAAAACACTCCATCAGAGAGAGAGAGAGTATGACAGCGCTTCATCTGGACTCAGCCCAGCTCAGGAAATGAAAGCTGATGTGTGTGTGTGTTCTTCACACTTACAGATGCAACATATATCATGATCCACAAGCCTCCCTCTCACTCAGTGTCTCTCTCTCTCTCTCTCTGTGTGTTGATGTAATGCTAGTGGTTAGAGAGCATCTGACTTAACTGAAACACACACAGGTCTTTGACTAAATCTTAACACCAGGACCAAATTGCCCCGTGTCCTGGTTTCCCCTGTGTATCTCTGTTCTGAACACCTGTGTAATGTCATATGTAACCCCACCTGCAAGCCTGTATACCCGTGCTTTTCAAAAAACTGTGCCATTTTTGTGCTACAGATATGATTAACAGGAGACTGAACCTATATTGTTTGAAAGACTCAACTCTGTTTAGTATGTAATACGTAAAGAAATCAGATTCATTCAAAGCATTAGTTTTATTTTGAACTGTTTGATTTCACTGGAATATCACCCAATTCATAAGCCCCTATTCATTACGTTTACATTTCAGTCGAGCTGTATCATAAATTTGCGTTCACTGAAATTAAATTACACTGAAAAAATGGTGTAGGATTTACTTTGAAAATGTCATAATTACAAAGAAACAGTAGCACATTGAATTAAACATGATTTTTTTAAGTAGAAAGAATGAAACAGTATTTTCTTGTAAAATGTACTCCAGTAATCTTTGTTTTATTTACAACTTCGAAAAATCTTTTTTTTTTTTTTATACAGTGTACACATTCATGGTCAGTTTTTTTTTTTTTTTGTGTGTGTGTGTGTGTGTGTGTGTTTCTTTCACTTCAACCCTGTTATCCTGTGACATTTCCCTCCTTTTGAACATAATGGTTGGATCTTTCTGACCTGATATTTAATGGATTTTTTTTACCACTTTTTTTTTTTTTTTTTACGATCTTTATCAGTATCACTTCAATAGTTCAACCCTGTTACGAGAAAAAATTCTTGACCCAAAGCACAATAATATTGACTGTACACTGAAAAAATCCGTAAAATAATTTAAAAAAGTACTGGCAGCTCATTACCTGAACATTATCCAGTAATTTTACGGACATTTCCGTTAACCCTAAAACACAACTCAATGAAGTGCAAAATTCTAAATACAGGTAAAACACCTGTAAAAAATAAATACGGAAAATTCCGTTAAATAAATACAGTACATTGTGCCCTATTTTTACTGATTTTTTTAACTAAGTGTAACTAATGTTGACAGGATACTTTCTAGTTAAGACCTTATTAGCCATTTTTGCACTGAACTTCAACCCTGTAACGTTCAAACCTGTAACGATTTGAAGGTAAAAGCATTATCACAAAACATGTTAAAAATGTTATATTATTCTTTAATTATAATGTGTGGTTTATTATATTGTGTTAGTAGTGTGTTGTCACCATGTCCAAGAAGCTGTTTTTTCCACCCTGGATCTAACACGGTTGGTAAGAGGCGGGACATTTACGTAACACATTCGAAGCGGTTGACCAATTGACAAGCCATGCCGCTCTCACGCCACACATGTTCTCACGCAGTGAAAAATACATCACGGAGCAAAGAGGACACAGACAACGTATCGACAGACAAGACAGAGCAGGTTACTTTTGATTTCTCAAATTACTTTTGATTACTCAAATTTTGTAATTTTTAAAGAAATTTAAACAATAAATACCGTTTTGTGGCTCTTTAATGTGTCGTGACAGATTGCTGTAGCGCCTCAGATCAAGCGGCTCATAAACCGATCATCTCTTCTTACTAGTTAATTTATATCATCAAATAAACATGAATGAACCACATTTCAACCACAGAAAGACGTCAGTACACATCATTTTTCAAGTTTAAGTCCACCAATGTTAATCTGCTTACTCCCCTGACTGCTTTGCCGGACAAAATGGCGGATTCGGCGTTATGATTGGTTAGATCGCTTGTCAAACACCTGGCGAAGGGTCAATTACAACACATTGATCCAGCCGGCCAATCAGAGCACATTGTGCTTTTTGAAGGAGGGGCTTCATAGAGACAAGAGGCTTGATTGACTTCATACGGCGCCGTAAAGATCGGCTGCCGCCTGACAAAAGCAATGCATTCTGGTTAGAAAATTTGTCCAACTTTGATCGGCGCTGCAGCCGCATTACGATCACATGTGCCATCAAAGTACCGCGAGAGCAAAACGAGACCAGCCGCCTAGGTCAGGTGCTGCAGTTGCTCAAAAACGGCTCCGAAAGCCTTAATGACGACACACTTTATTCTCACTGGTCAGATTTTGTGATGACTGTGTGTTGCGTGTTTTTTCTTAGACAAGTTCCTGTATTTAACCAATCTTGATATTGAATATCGATATTCAAAACATTGGAATTTCAATCGCATCCACTTCTTCGGCTACAATCAAAGCAAAAATTGAATGACGTTACGGAAAGTACGAAGCGTCCGATCTGACCCCACCTGCAACCGGCAGATCTCGGCAGGCTAGTGTAGTTCATCTCGAACAAGCCCAAGAACTAAACAGGGGTGTGTTTCCCAAAAGCATCGTTAGCCAACTATGGTCGCAAGTTCCGTCATTATCAGCATTGTTCAACGAGTCGAAACCATAGCAGCGTCCGAAATCGCGTACTGTTGAGTTTACTTCACGACCGTTGAAAAAGTACGTTCTATATAGTACGAATGCGTGTAGTATGAATGAATTCAGACGTACTCCATCCGCCATGTTGTTACTGTCACATGACCTACGAGCGCCAGTTACGTCCCTTCAACTCCATTCACAAATCCTCTCCTGTGGCCTCATGGGATAGTAAAGTGTCCATCGAATGCACACTTCAGAATCTCACTGGAAGTTGTAAGTCATCCGGGTACTTTTCGCCTACTGTTTTTCGCATACTATATAGTAAAGAAGTATTCGATTTCGGACGCAGCTCATAGTTCCAACGAACATTCGCAAACAGCATCACAAAGTCATGTGGTTGGAACGACAGCTCTGGAGCTGTGGTTAGAAGCATAGTTTCTTGATTTTATGACACGTGGACTTAATAAATCCTTATCTTTAACAAAATAAGCAAGCTGACATTCAGTACAATCTACATCTTTTATTTCAAATATATACAAATGTCATTTACGTCTTTTAGTTTGTCAAGAGATTTAAAGTGCAGTTTTTGAAGAGTGCGCATGTGCTCTAGTACTTAAGAACAAGGCTATGATTGAACCTGGAACAACAAATTTGCGACAATGCAGTTTCGGGAAACAGTCATGACTAGCTAGTTGATTTCTTCAGTGATGCATCGTACTATGGTAGTTAAGCAGCGAGTTACGTCATTGTACGGGAAGTGCACCCCTGAGCGTTACGGACAAACTGGGAAGAGAGGAGCTGCAACAATGCCAACTATGAGAAAAATACTGTGTTTTTTGAACATTCACGCTTGAAAACCTGTCTAGCAGAGCCCAAAATCAAAATCCACATCTTTGTAAAAGTCTTGCATCTTTTCCAGAGAATGTCTTTCATAGCTGTGTATCTGGTTCTCAAAGCTGTAAGTCTAGTATGTGGTATTGAAACGCTGCTTTAGGGTGACACACTCTTGGCAGGAATGCATGCACACACACATGTTTAGTATAAGGCTTGAGTTTCAGTGTTTATTTATTTTCTGTTCCTTCTCTACCTGCACCTGTTTCACACACACACACACACACACACACACACACGCACACACACACATACATCTACAGTACAGATTTGACCCTCTCTCTCTGCAGCCCACTGTGAGCCAGATGACGTCCATCAGCGTCTCTATAATTATCTTACTCTGACACAGAGTAGGTGGAATTAGATTCCTGTATTAATTATAATCTAACACCATAAACGCCCTGCTGGGCAGAAGACACAGCTCTCACTCAGGTTGCCAGATTGAGACCCCCTGGCAAGAGAGAAAATACAATTGTGGGTCCACTTACTCGCCCCCTCTCCCGCAGAGCGCTGGATGAGCGGTCCAACTCACACACACGTACGCCGAGAGGAGATCCGCTTATAACAGCTGGTCTTGGATCAGCTTCCTGCCCTCTAGCTGGGGCAGTAACAATTATAAGACACAAAGTAAAACTGGATGAAAGAAACATGGCAGCTCAGTAAATGGATAAACAAGGCCTGCAGTCACTGTACTAACTTAATGTTGCATATTCCAAGTCTTCTGAAGTCATATGATAGCTTTGTGTGAGCAACAGACCAAAAGTTGTTTTTCACTGAAAATCTTCCCTTCCGTCATTCAAATTTGGTGCATTTAATACACATGAGAAAATCCTTTTTAGTTTAGGAACAGTGCACTTAACACCATATACGGAAGAAGAAGAAGAAGAAGAAGAAGAAGAAGAAGAAGAAACAGGGAACTTAGTCTCTACTGTTAAATGTAACTACACCGTTCTGGTGGCAAAAACATCTTAGGCTATTCTAATATAGGCATGTATTTTGATGAAATAAAATAAGCAGCTGCCACTGGGATGAATGGGAATGCTGACACATGGTTTTTCAGGTATTATAGAACTCCTCGCTTTCAAATAAGCAAAGTCTAAACTGAACACTGGCTAAGCGCCAGTCAAAATCGCAAGTACGTGAAACATTGCCAGTTTGCCAGTAATTTTATGTGCATGAATTCTAACAATGCATGTTTGTGATAACGCAATATGGTAAAGTTTAGTTATTAAATCACAAAGGCTTAGATTTAATAATATATACACTATATTGCCAAAAGTTTTGGGACACCTGCCTTTACGTGCACATGAACTTTAATGACATCCCATTCATAATCCGTAGGGTTTAATATGGAGTTGGCCCACCCTTTGCAGCTAGAACAGCCTCAACTCTTCTGGGAAGACTTTCCACAAGTTTTAGGAGTGTGTTTATGGGAATTTTTGACCATTCTTCTAGAAGCACATTTGTGTGTCAGGCAGTGATGTTGAATGAGAAGGCCTGGCTCGCAGTCTCCGCTCTAATTCATCCCAAAGGTGTTCTGTCGGGTTGAGGTCAGGACTCTGTGCAGGCCAGGCAAGTTCCTCCACACCAAACTCGTTCATCCATGTCTTTATGGACCTTGCTTTGTGCACTGGTGCGCAGTCATGTTGGAACAGGAAGGGGCCATCCCCAAACTGTTCCCACAAAGTTGGGAGCATGAAATTGTCCAAAATGTCTTGGTATGCTGAAGCATTAAGAGTTCCTTTCACTGGAACTAAGGGGTCAAGCCCAACCCCTGAAAAACAACCCCACACCATAATCCCCCTCCACCAAACTTTACACTTGGCACAATGCAGTCAGGCAAGTACCGTTCTCCTGGCAACTGCTAAACCCAGACTCGTCCATTGGATTGCCAGACAGAGAAGCGTGATTTGTCACTCCAGAGAACACGTCTCCACTGCTCTAGAGTCCAGTGGCAGCGTGCTTTACACCACTGCATCCGACGCTTTGCATTGCACTTGGTGATGTAAGGCTTGGATGCAGCTGCTCGGCCATGGAAACCCATTCCATGAAGCTCTCTACGCACTGTTCTTGAGCTAATCTGAAGTTTGGAGGTCTGTAGCTATTGACTCTGCAGAAAGTTGGCAACTTCTGCGCACAGTGCGCCTCAGCATGCGCTGACCCCGCTCTGTGATTTTATGTGGCCTACCACTTCATGGCTGAGTTGCTGTTGTTCCCAATTGCTTCCACTTTATGATACCACTAACAGTTGACCGTGGAATATTTAGTAGTGAGGAAATTTCACGAATGGACTTATTGCACAGGTGGCAACCTATCACGGTACCACGCTTGAATTCACTGAGCTCCTGAGAGCGACCCATTCTTTCACAAAAGTTTGTAGAAGCAGTCTGCATGCCTAGGTGCTTGATTTTATACACCTGTGGCCATGAAAGTGATTGGAACACCTGAATTCAATGATTTGGAGGGGTGTTCCAATACTTTTGGCAATATAATGTATATAGTCCAGTGCTTTCAGAGTAAAGCGTGGCACTGTGTTTATTTACATGTGAGCAGCTCATGATTTCAGTGTCTCTTGGTTTGCATTAAATTTTGCTCCACACTAACGTCATCTCTGAAAGTGCTGTGAGTTTGGGTTGCTTATAATGTGCATTTTAAAATGTAACACTTGCCAAAATCATATACAGTATAGATCTGTTGTCAACCAAAGAGAAGCTTTATAGTCTCCAAGCTGTTTTCCATTAAAACAGTAATGTACTGTAGAAAACAATGCATTCTGTGCAATAACAATACAATTATTACTATAGTATTTTATCTATGACAAAAACAACAAATAACAAAATAATCAATTTTTTGGGGTTTGTGTGTGTATGTGTGTGTGTGTGTGTGTGGGGGGGGGGGTTATATTGTCCAGCCCTACACACAAGCATAGCCTGAAGTGCTTTAAAATTGCATTATAAATTGCAATTTTAATCAGAAAAATTATAATTAGAGTTATTTCCTCAAATAGTTCAGCTCTAAGCAGTACTAGTAGTAACTGCTCAACCAGATCTCATTAGAAAAAAATAACTATTTTACAAGGTGGTGATTTTGTATGAATTCAAATTATATGATCTGTAGAGAAACATATGATTTGCATGAAGTTCCACCCCTAAACCTAACCGTCAATGAGACTTGAGCATATTTTACAAAAAATGTACGAATGAGAATGAAAATTCATTGTACGAGAGTACCTATAATGCACTGCGAGAGTTGCGCGCCGAATGATTTCCCGCGTCTCGCCAGAAGATGGCGCCCACAGCTGAATCATCCATCCACTTTCCAAACCGCGCTGGTCCAATGTGGCTACAGCATAATATCATACATGTATATAAATTCATTTTAAGTTATTATTAAATTAACCCCATAGTTTCCATGACAGAGTTCAAGATAAATCTGTTCATTACTACTGGAACTGCCAGTGTGCTAAGTTTCAAAGCACAAACTATGCAGCCCTTCTGGCGCACTCAGTGTCCAAATTCACTCGTTTTCATTCACTATACTTCAAGTGAACTATATTAGTGGACTGATGTAGGGAATAGTGAATGAGGGTATAGGGGGCGATTTCGAACACAGCACCTGTGTTTCCACTCATTCATTGCAAAGTCTTGTCTTACATCTTCAATTTTGAGCGTTCCTTCCTGGTTCTGTTCTTTTGCCTGTTCTTTGGATTACCTTGTTAGCCTGTGTTTCTTGGACCTTGTTTGTATTGTTTGCCCGTGTTTTTGATCCTCATGGACTGTGGATTACCCTAAATAAAAGCTGCGTTTTGATCTTCAACCTGTGCTTCAGAGCAGTTTCGTAACAGTATGCAGTGAGCAGCTTGACAACAGACTTGGTTTTGGAACGCAGCTCATGTTCGCATATGATGAAAGCAGGCGGCATCATTATTTCTGCCTATATTGATGCACTGTGGTGGTTTAGTGTTCAGATCAGAGCTGTTCTTCTCTTTCTGCAGCACCATTAATTGTTCAGGGAGCTTCTATGCAGCTAAGATTACAGAAATCCCAATATCTCTCATATCATCATCAGTTGTTTCATTCACTCTCTCAGTTTCTCTCGTCCTCTTGTCTCTCTCCAACACGTATCCCTGTCTCCAGTGGCCTGTTATATTGTTGAGTAAAACACTTTTAAACTGGATGCATTGTTCCTGCAGTTTAGCTTAATATGTTTCCTCTCTCCGTGGTGGATTGTTTGGAGTCTGGAGCCCCAGAGGAGGCCACACAATCCTGCTCTTTTAGCTCCTCCATATGCTGCAGTGCTGTGGACCAAAATACTCAGAAGATGCAATCAATAAATGGGGCAAACTCATTCACTACAACCTTATTGCCCAAAAGTTTGAAAGCACTTTCTGCATAGGAGTGTTTTCCTGTAACTTTTGGAACAGTTTCTATGCCAGACAATCCATTCTAATAATGTAAAGTTGCTTATTTAGCTTTTTACATAACTCCACCGAATGTGATTTTAATTGGTCACATTCTGTGAGCGTTTTTCAGAACCGCAGAGTTCTGTTCATCTCATTCACAGACGTCATGCCATCATCTGGAAGGTTTTCTGCTAACCACTGCTCCATTTCAAACCCATTTACACTTGATGGTCCATGTGGAGAGAGCTTCAGATGGAGTCAGTGTCTATAAATGACTGTCATTTGTGGATTTGTTGTATAATGATAATATGGAAAAACACTCTCTAGCCCTGTTTATACAACAGGTGGGGCTTGTCTGAGACCACCAGTGAAAATGCTTCTTGTTTTCATCACAAATTATATTATCACCATAAAAATTTGAGTGAAAAGCTGAAAATTAACATGATTTTCAGAATCACTTAATATTTGGTTTGTCTCCTTTTGCTTGCTGTATATTATTAGAAAGATACAGAGTGACAACTGATATTGGTAACACTTTACAATAAGGTTCATTAGTTAAACATTAGTTCATGTATTAACTAACATGAACTAACAATGATCAATACATTTGTTACTGTATTTACTAATCTTTGTTAACGTTAGTTAATGAAAATACAGTTGTTCATTGTTTGTTCATGTTAGTTCACAGTGCATTAACTAATGTTAACAAGATTTTAATAATGTATTAGTAAATGCTGAAATGAATATTAACAAAGATTAATAAATGCTGTATAAGTGCAGTTCATTATTAGTTCATGTTAACTAATGTAGTTAACTAATGAACCTTATTGTAAAGTGTTACCCTGATATCTATATGCATTTTATGTTAGTAGTCTGCTACACTACTACTCAGGGCCTAAAATTAACACTCGCCAAGTGCCAAATCAAGTAATAATCCGTGTTGGCGAGTATATGAAACAGTGTCAATCGGCAGTTAGCCGGTAACATTTTTATAATTCTAACAATACAAGATTGTGAGAACATAAATGTGAACAAATGTGAACGACGCTCGGGACAGTTGACAGGCCAGCGCTGCATCATCATGAAAGTTTAAGCCTTGCCGATTTAAATATTCAAGCTCAAGAAGACGCAAAAGGGAACTCAATTCGTTACTCACCCAGAAATCCGCATCTCAGACAAAGCGTGAATCCTGAATTGAGCTCTCTTTCTCTCTTCTTGTGCTTGAACAGACATATTCAAACAAAATTATGTCAAAATGCCCATCTTGGCAAGTATCCTTGTAAACAGTCAGTTATGTCTTAACTTAAACTTAAAGAGTTGAGAAATAAAACACATATGTAACAGTGTATTGGATCCGTGCATTAGCTCTTAAAGTGACAGCAGCCTAATATTCCTGCTGCTGTCTGTGTTTTTAATGTTAATCAAACAACAAAAGACAAAGAACAATCACTCAGTGCTCTTGACTGAATAACTTTTGTAACTTTAATAAGGATTAATCTATGTTTCATGGCTGGTAAAACATATTTACGGCTGGAAAATTTTCTTAATTCACCAGCCATTGGCAGGTGTGGCAAAAAGTTAGTTTTAGGCCCTACTACTACTGTCCTGTGGTATCTGGCACCAAGACATAAGCAGCAGTTCCTTCAAGTCCTGTAAGTTGCGAGGTGGGGCCTCAGATGGATCAGATTTGTTGGTCCAGAACATCCCACAGATGCTCAAATAAGTTGAAGGGACTTTGGAGGCCAAGGCAACACCTTGAACTCTTCATCATGTTCCTCAAACCATTCCTGAATGATTTCTGCATTGTGGCAGATTGCATTATCCTAGTGAAAGAGGAGATTGCTACCAGGCTATTGCTATAGAAAAAAGAAAACAATCATGAAAAAACTAAAAATTAATAAGTTAGTATGCAGAATAGTAAGTTAGTATTTAATGCTTAGTATGCTCTTGTGAACAAAGCCACACCAATTAGGTCTAAAATACATTGAGAAAGCTTTCTGTCAGCATTCCCGTTCACCTCCAAGCCACTTGCTTTGCTGGCAGAAACCTGTGGAAGTACGTAATTTGACATCTGCCATCATGTCTCATGGGTCCTTAGTTCTGCTGCCAGGTTGTTTTGAGCCAATAACCTGAGCTGTAAGTGCCATGTGACAAATCACTCTGGAGCCACAGGAAATTACGTCATAAAGACGATTAGCTGATGGCACCACAAAACAACCCTTCAGACTATCCTGAGCTGAGGCAGCAGACAAGGAAACATTTAAATCAATTTCATATTTAAGAAGAGTGACAAAACCAGATCATGCAGTAATCAAGAAATCAGTCTGTCTTTGATTTGATTAAAATGGGAGTGTTGTAGTTTTGTTGTGTTGCTTCCTCTCACACCATAAACATAACTTTCAAGCAAGCAACATGGCTAAGCTAGAAAACTCGAATGCTCCTGTTGTAATCAACAATACTGGCTACAGATTCGGCTTTATTTGGGAGCCTTCTAGACACCTTTGTTGACTACAACTGCAGTTTTGTTGCGTTTAGCTGGCCCTCATTAGCTTTACAAGCACTGAACAAAACCTGCATTCACAGAGGTCCACACAAACAAGCCCGCTGGTCATCGTTCCTCTCAGAGGAAGTCCTCCTTTACCCCCTTCTGTGAAACCTTCCATACACACTTCCACCGTCATGTACATAGGCACACACAGTCATGTGCTCTCACACACAACACTCTCCCTCTGTCTGTTTCTGTGTGTTGAACGCAGCTGCAGGTGGGGGGTGGAAGGCTAATGTGTTGGCCTCATGACGGAGGCTTTTCTGCCCGTATGTGATGAAAAACATAAAATCGCTTTACTAATGAAAAGCAAATGCATGTAACATACTCCCTCACTCACCTTTTCCTTGCCTACAATAAATGCCTTTTAATGTCTTTTAGTACATTCAAATGCTGCATTATTAGGCTCAAGCACAGGGCATTGACCTGCTTCCACACATACACAGCTAATCTGTCTTTATTACTGTCTTTATAACTGTTTCCCATAATTTAGAATAATAGTAAAGTCATCAAAACAGTGAAATAACACAAATGTAACTTTGGGAATTATGCAGTGACCAAAAATGTTAAACAGATGTTTTCATCATTTTAAAGTTATTTTTTTAACATCTGTTTTAATTAACGTTACGTGCAACAAATAAACACAGAAATTATTGTGACATTTTCAGAGTGTTTTTTAAATTGTAGCTATTTAAAGGATTAGTTCACTTCAGAGTTAAAATTTCCTGATAATTTACTCACCCTCATGTCATCCAAGATGTTTATGTCTTTCTTTCTTCAAGAAATAAAGATTAACAAAGAAATTAAGGTTTTTGAGGACTTCACTGGGGTTCAACGGGTTGAAGATCCAAATGTCAGTTTCAGTGCAGCTTCAAAGGGCTCTACACGATCCCAGAGGAGGAATAAGGGTCTTATCTAGAGAAACCATCGGCCATTTTCAAAAAAAAAAAAGATATACTTTTTAACCACAAATGCTCGCCTGCGATGTGCCATGCATTATGTAATCACGTTGGAAAGGTCACGCGTGACGTAGGCAGAAGTACCGATCCAGTGTTTACAAAGTGAACATGCAAAGACTAAGTCAAATGTCATTTACAAAAAAAAAAAAAGAAAAAAAAAAAAAGGGTAAAACAACGATTTTGAAGTTGGAGTGTTTCGCCCTACCGCGGTACTTCTGCCAACGTCACGCATGACCTGTCCAACGTGAATACGTAACGCGTGGCGCATCGCAGAGGAGTGCTAGATGAGCATTTGTGGTTAAAAAGTATATAATTTTTTATTTTTTTTTAGAAAATGGCCGAACTTTTCGCTAGATAAAACCCTTATTCCTCGTCTGGGATCGTGTAGAGCCCTTTGAAGCTGCACTGAAACTAACATTTGGACCTTCAACCCGTTGAACCCCAGTGAAGTCCATTATATGGAGAAAAATCCTGGAATGTTTTCCTCAAAAACCTTAATTTCTTTTCGACTGAGGAAAGAAAGAAATAAACATCTTGGATGACATGAGGGTGAGTAAATTATCAGGAAATTTTTATTCTGAAGTGAACTAATCCTTTAAGGAGTTCCGATGTTGACTGCTTTCATGTATACCGTAAGTTGCATCTAGTTTGACTTATAGATGATAGGGAGGAATATCAGACCTGTAGGTCTGTTCAGATAATTAATGGATTATTTTATTTATCTTTACAATACTCTGGCAGTATGCCATCACTGTACCATGGTACTGCCACAGTGATTTTTGTAAGGGAGTCTAATTATTGACATCATGGTATCAAAAAATGGTGTTACCACAGTATGTTGTTCAAGCTAAAACAATGGATTGGCTGCTTGTCTTCCACTATCTAGTCTGACTTACAGTACCCATTAAAATTGCAAAGCATGATGGGGAGGGATATCAGACCTGCAGGTCTGTGCAGATAAACAACATGATAAACTGCAAAGACTAACTCAGAATTATGTTCAAATTACAATGTCTTATTTAACTTTGTTTTAATTGATGGATTATTTTTATTTACCTACACAATACTCTGGCAGTACCCATGTCATCCCTTACGAAAATTAACCATGGTTTTACTATGAATAAAACCAAAAAACATGGTTATTTGTAGTTATTCCATGGTAACCACAAATTAACCATGGTTTTGCTACAAAAAAAAATAGTTTAACTATGGTATTTGTGTAGTACAAATGGTAATCAATACGCCAAAAACAAACAAAAATTGTTTTACTAATAAAATTATGGTTTTCGTAGGGGATCACTGTATACCATGGTACTGCCACAGTATCTGGGAATGTACAAATACTGGAGTACAAAGGGAGTGTTTTTATATCTTATACCATGATATCATTGACATCATGTCCAAAAAATCGTGTTACCACGGTAGCTTGTTCAATAAAACAATGGTGAAAATATTCTGTCCGTTTTCAAAATAACTCACCTGATAAGCGTCCGTCTTCAGTTTTGCCACTGAGCGAGTTTGCAAACGCTGTTTAAGTTTCAGACGGTGTACTACCGCAACTGGTGAAGTTCTCTCTGAATTAATGTAGTGAAATGAACGATGTACACACATTTATCACGCGCGCTGTTTACACACTGTGTGGGAGCGCCGTGACCTCCGCGCTGTCTCGGCCGCGACGGGGATTTGCTCAGGTGAGGAACACCTTTAATGGTTTCGTCACACACATATAACGCATCTCTTTCCACGTCTGAGAGCTGTGGAGGCCAGCAGCCCACCGCGAGTCATGATTTATGAGATGTTTTTTACCTCAGTGTGTCTGAATTAGTCGAACAGCTACTGATTTGTGGTCATCTTAAACACTGTAAGCTTTGAAATGCACCGCATGTCTTCCGTTACGTGTTTTTGGACATTTAATTTAGGAGGAATTTAATTTGAATAATTCCTTTAGCACTTCCACTTTGCATGAATATGATTGTAGGCCTATAACTAGAGGAGTATAGAGATGGGCTGTATGGCCCATTCCAAATTTGATCTTGGATAATTATGAGCAATGATTCAGTTCATAATGACATCTATACCTTTTCATCGCAGACATCGGTATCTTGGCAAACATAACATGATTTATTCCCCTTCCACCAGAGGGCACAGTTCTGCTAATTACACATGCACTGAAACACACTTATGTAAGCTGAGCTAAATCTCACAGGATCCAATATAAATGTGTTAATTCGCCATGAACCCATAAACACATGTATCCGTCTGTCAAAATCATTAGCTCACAGAAATCCAATCTATGGGAAGAGCAGGAAGGGGGGAAAGCCAGCGGTTCTTCGTTCACTCCAGGAAATTTACATGAGGTCATTCTGCAGCAATAGAAACCAGTGAGTTTCATTATATTCTGTAACGATGAAAATTTATATCAAGAGGTTTTTATGATAAGGGTTTTGACTGATGTGCTGTTTGATTATATTTATACACAATTTAAATAGTGTTATTAGGTCCTTCAAAGATTACCATGGCATTACCATAATTTTTTCATTGTATATTTTCATGGAAAATTTTCATGGTAACATCTTATAGTTACAAAAAGTTCAAAAAAATACTAAGCTACTAAGCTAAGCTAGTACTAAGTACTAAGCTTACAAAAATGTGCCAAAGCTACTGTGGTACTGCCATGTTTTTGGGCGTGTACCATGGTAGTAATGTGGTCTTTTTCTTGGAGTACCATGAATTTCAGTACCATGCTATAACCTACAGTATATCAAAGTACCATGGTACTGCAACTTAGTTGTAAGAGTCATATTCCATGGTCTTTAGAGTGTATTTTATGATACCTCAAAGAATACCATGGTATTGTTATTGTAATGTTTTTTTTTTTTGTTATATATATATATATATATA
The DNA here is from genome assembly GCA_039654765.1 of Mylopharyngodon piceus. Classification (NCBI taxonomy): domain Eukaryota; kingdom Metazoa; phylum Chordata; class Actinopteri; order Cypriniformes; family Xenocyprididae; genus Mylopharyngodon; species Mylopharyngodon piceus. Next base: position 32,999,655 of record CM077441.1, on the reverse strand, counting down.
TATATATATATAAATACCATACTCTTTTTGTAAATGGCAAACATTTAGACAAGATCAATCAGCAACAACAGAAACCAATGATTTTCATCATGTTCTGTAAAGATAAACACTTCTATTTTGAAATTTTATGATAAGGCTTTGATAAAACATATTGACCAAAGTGACTTCCACTAACTTGATTGTTGGATGTTAAAAAGTTAGTTCACCCAAAAATGAAAATTCTGTCATTAATTACTCACCCTCATGTCGTTCCACACCCGTAAGACCGTAAAACACAAATTAAGATATTTTTCATAAAATCCGATGGCTCAGTGAGGCCTCTATTTCCAGCAAGACAATTAACACTTTCAATGCCCAGAAAGCTACTAAAGACATATTTAAATCAGTTCATGTGACTACAGTGGTTCAACCTTAATGTTATGAAGCGACGAGAATACTTTTTGTGCGCAAAAGCAAAAAAAAAAAAAAAAAAAGCGACTTTATTCAACAATATCTATTGATGGGCAATTATAAAACACTGCTTCATGAAGCTTCGAAGCTTTACGAATCATTTGTTTTGAATCAGTGGTTAGGAGCATGTATCAAACTGCCAAAGTCACGTGAACTATTGAAATTTCGAAACACTTACGACATAACGAAGCCTCGATACTGAAATCACATCACTTTGGCAGCTTGATACGTGATCCGAACCACTGATTCGAAACAAAAGATTCGTAAGGCTTGAAGCAGTGTTTTGAAATCACCCTTCACTAGATATTGTTGAATAAAGTCATTTTGTTTTTTTGGCACACAAAAAGTATTCTCATCGCTTCATAACATTAAGGTTGAACCTTTCTGGACAATGATCTTGCTGTCAATGCAGGCCTCACTGAGCCAACAGATTTTTTGAAAAATATCTTAATTTGTGTTTTGAAGATGAATGAAGATCTTACGGGTGTGGAACGACGTGAGGGTGAGTAATTAATGACAGAATTTTCATTTTGGGTGAACTAACCCTTTAACTGTGGTGCTGTTTAATTACAATATTCATACACCATGGTATTTAAATGGTTCTATAAAGGCATACCATGGTATTACTATGATTTGTCAATTGTATTTTTTTCATGGAAATATTACTGTGCAGATGTTCGATTACCATATTGAAAAAATATCCACTCACAAAAAACGGCAGACGGTACCATGTTACTGCCAATTTTACTGTGGTGTTTTTGGAGTACTATATAATTTCAGTACCATGTTATATATAAAAGTACCATGGTACAACAATCTTATATCATTTTTCATGTTATTGCAACAGTACAAAAAAATGGTATTTAAATGGTACTGTAAAATACATCAGCAAATACCAAATTAAACTTTTTTTTTTTTACATTATATATTTTTATAATAATAATAAAATGAATGTTGGGTTGTTTCAACCCATGGTTGAATCAAATATAGACAAACCCAACCATTTGTTTAAATTTTTTTTAAATTACATTTTTAAACCCAATGACTGGGTTTGTCCATATTTGACCCAAACATGGGTTGAAACAACCCAGTATTTTTAGAGTGTTCCATAGTTATTTTTGTCAACGCCAGAGCTTTACCCGGCACACATCAGTAACTGCAGAGTGAATGACCGTCAGTGACCACTAGATGGTGCTGTGTGAAGAGTTTTAGTGATGATGATGATGGTGGTGGTGGTGGGGGAGGTGTGTGTGTGTGTGTTCCTGTAAACCTGCAGTGTTCACACATTCTGCCTTTATATATCTGAGCTTGGGAATCTCCTACAGCTTTATGTTTCCGCGTTACCCGAGTCTGCTTTAACTACCACCACAAGGACTCTTATGATTTCTCTGTGCAACCGAAGACTCCTCATGGCCAAACAAAGATAATGACTTGCCCGCTCGTAATGCCTGTGTGTGTGTGTGTGCTATATCTGCAGTAAAATGACAGGATGTGTACTGCTGTAGGGCTCTCCGAAGGGATGGGGCTGGAATGAGACAGAACAATGCGGGGGGCAGTGAAACCCATCAGCTAGAATAGAATGAGACCTCCACCCTTCTTTCATCCCTCCATCCCTCCCTCCCTCTTTCTCGCCTGCCTGCACCTCTTCCTTCCTCTCCTGCTCCGTATTTCACACCCCTCTGTCCCAAACAATCAAACGGCTGGCCAGGGCCTCTGCTCTGGGACCGCATGAGGAAATCCATAACAATGTCATAAGTACAGATGCCAAAAAAGAGAGAATTTATCCTGTTTTATGTGACTGCAACGCTCGCATTTATTACGCCGACTCTGGCCCTGCGATGGCAGAAAGACGGATGGCTGTTTGACTGCTCGACATGTTTGCTTTGAAAATAAATCCACCCTGTAGAGTATCTGATCAGTGTGATATAATCGAGGTCTGTTGGCTGGTGACAGCAGGTAATGTTTACGGCACAGGTTGTGTTATTAATGAAGGAGCTGTGTCCTGCGGTGGGTCTAATTCACCAGTGTGTAATCTGCAGCGATTATTAGCCTAACCTTTTGCGCACCGTGAAGATCCGAATGAAGGCACGGACACACATGGTGGTAGTGTTAGCGGGGGTGTTGTGTGCGTATCTAGTGGGGGTTTAGGGTTGTTCTGAATGCTGGTGAACTACACCTCTGCAGAAAGCATTGTCCTGTCTAGACGGATCTCTGCCTCATTCTCTGCTGGTCTTTTACAGCCCTGGTTTTACAGCCCGACATAAACAGAGCCACAGGCAGCCAGTCCCACACTACTTGTGTGAGCTTGTGTGCGTGTTTCTCAGTGTCCGTTTGTGTGTGCATCTGTTTGTGAGGGCTTATTGTATATTTGCTGTATATGTCTTTGTTTTCTAGAGCATGGTGCTGGCAACTCCAAGGTCATGGGTTTGATTCCCAGCTGATACGGTGTATAGCTTCAATGGAAGACTTGTTGAAAAAGACTGCAAAAAATAATCTGTTCAAAAGGGTTTGTTAATCAAACAATAAAACAGCTTTCGTCTGAGCTTCAGAAACTCATACACTGTAAAACCTGATAAGTTACGGTAACTCAAGCCACTTGAGGAAACCGATTGCCTTAAACCAATAAGTACTGTAAACTCATATACATTAAGTTAAATTCACTTATATTTTAGTGTTGGTTTAGTCAATCATTAGAGTAAACTCAACTTAAAGATTTTAACTCATTCAGTTTGAATTCAGGTAACAGATTTAATGAAGTCTTAACAGCTATATAGCTACTTAAATGGTTTAAGTTCATCAAACTCAAAGTAATAAAGTTACTTAAGAATAAACAAAAACTAACATTGGTACAAAGCAATTATGACAGAACAGGAGATTCATGTATTTATTTGATTAGCTTTCAGCTTTATACAAATGTAATTTCTCAGAAAATATTATTTAAAATAAATTAGAAACCATGGAATAAGTTCAAATTTCTTTTGAAAATGTTGTGGTCAGCCATAGACGTAAGCTACTAGATTAAATTAATTTCTGTAACTTAAATCATTAGAGTTTAAAATAGCATATTATTTCAAGTAACTTTTTCAGATTGAGTTCTGCTTACTGTAATTGGTTCACATAACAAATGTTTGTTAAGTTGGATTAACTTTTTAAAAATTGTAAGTAAAATTAACTTATTTCATTTAACAAATTTACAGTAATTGCATGTCCCCATCCGTTTCTGACTAGTTCTCCTTCTGACATGCAATCACAGGGCAGGATGAAGTGATTTGAGCTGCTTCTTGTCTATTTGAGAGTATGATTTAGTGCATGTGAGGTCATTAGGAAACCCCAGTGCGGACTCGGATTGTTTGATTTGGCTGTAGTTTGCGGCTTGGGAGTTTTCACTGTGAGATTTGGCCTCTCTGGACAGGCACTTCCTGCTCTGGGACCTTCTTCAGTTTACTACTTCCTTCTTGTGCAGACAGGCGGACCAATGGGGTGTCAGTTCACCGTCAGATCTCTGTATATATTTGTCAGGCTGTTGAATAAGGGTGCTGATGTCTCAGGCTGGGCCACACAGTTAGACTCGAGCTACTCAGTCTTAAGGCCCGTTCACACCAAGAACGATAACTATAATGATAACTATATTAGCGTCCACAGCAGTGCATGATATCGTTCTGTTTATTCTAAGCATATGCTGCAGTTTTGTCATCTGCTGCTTTAAATGCTCCAGCTCTGTTAAAGCAGGATGGATTCTCATTGGCTGTCAATGTTTTTTATCATTCATGAGCTGGAAAAAAATCAGGGGATTCCAACAATATTGTTTCTCTGTGCCGTTATCGTTATAGGTTTGGTGTGAATTATCTTTATCGTTATCATCCTTGGTGTGAACGGGCCTTTACGTCAGACGAGTAAAAGTAACACTGATCTTGAGATCTCGAGTTCCTCTTCTTCTCCTGCAGAACTAACTAACAGTTTTATGAAAAAAAAAAAAAAAAAAATCATTAATATCTCAATAGTTTCTCACAGATATTCTAAGACCAAATTATGACTTTCTGAAGCCTCTCAAATGTTTCTCCTGAGAAAAAGACCCTGCAAGATCAAATGTCTATCTGCAAAACAGATCTCAATAAAGTGTGTTAAAGGGTTAGTTCACCCCAGAATGAATATAGACAGCAATATAATCAACACTTTCAAGGTCCAGAAAGGTACTAAAGACATCATTAAAATAGTCGACGTGACTGCAGTGGTTCATCCTTAATTTTATGAAGCGACAAGAATACTTTTTGTGCGCAAAAACAAAACAAAAATAACGACTTTATTCAACAATATCTTCTCTTCTGTGTCATTCTCATATGTCTCATATCATGTTGATAATATTGCTGTCTAATGACCTCTTGGATTTCATCAAAAATATCTTAATTTGTATTTTGAAGATGAACAAAGGTCTTACGGGTGTAGAACGACATGAGGGTGAGGAATTAATGACAGAAATTTCAGTTTTGGGTGAACTAACCCTTTAAAGCGTGGTCACATTTTGGCAAAAAAGGTCCATTGTCAATAATGTAGCAATGTATGAAGCACAGAACTCACTTTCAAACCAAGTAACTTGCTGTTGGTTCAGTGGCAAAATCGTGTGACCAATTTAAATCTGATATGAAATCTATGAAAATATGCATGCATTGCATGGATTTCTATTGTAATTGCCAAATTTTACCTGCAAAAATTTGCAGAACAACAGTAAATGTACTGCCACAGTACCTTTGTTTACTTCAATGCAACATATTTAAGACTCCATTAAGTTTTCTGAGCTTCCTGTGAACAATAACATTTTCCTCTGGGCTCTGTTACAGTAACTGGGTTGTGTTCACAGCATAATACAAAGTAAAAAAGTGGCTGAGGTCTGGAGGCTTTTCAACAGTCATTTCAGTGGTTTTCTAGAGATAGATAGCAGTCAGCAGCACAGTGTGACAGCATGAGAAAACTGAGAACAGGAAGCCAGATATGATGATGAAGAGTGCTCACACTTTTACAGGTGGAGAAAGAGAGACGGAGGTGAAGTTCTGGAGGAAACAGCTGTCGGTCGAATGCCTCAGGAAATACAGTGACACATTGTGCTGTTTAAACCCACACTTTGCTCTTGATGTCTCTGAGTTTCCTCATAAGGAGATCTGTGTGCATGATGAAATGTACACCTAACTCCATACCCAATGATACTTACTTTATTCACATCATTAATTGAACATGTCTGTCATCCATTTGTGCTCGAGTCATGTGAGCAGTCAGTGACCGTCCATCATGTGCTGTGTGTGTGGTCCAGTCACGACCTGTGTGCGGTTTCACATGTTTGGGAGTTCTGTGCCTCTATCTGTCCATCTGTGTGTGTTTGTTGCCTGATCCAGTTCCTGAATTTACAGGCTGAGAGAGTAAAGTGGGTTGTGTCCAATTTCTCTGCCAGAGCAAATTCTACAGCTGGCGTGAGAGGTCAGATTATTCAACAGACACTCACTCACATATATGTTTCACACCTTCGCTGCAGGGCCACCAGCAGTCAGATATATAACGTGTTAGATGCTGGTGTTTGATTCGTCCAATATCCACTCAATAACCCAGAAAATGTGTCTATGTTAAGCATGGAATACTAGCACACTGTTTACTGTGCAGTATACACTGCCAGTCCAGCTCTTTTTAGAAAAAAAACATTTGGTTATTTTGAATTTTGAATCCAATTTGGTGTAAACACCTACAGCAGTCCATTCAAATAATGAGTATAACATCACAGTATATGATATCTCTTTTGGTCAATTCAATTTGAATGCATTGCATTGTGGGATACAATAGTATGCAGAGCAGGATGTTATTGTGTATCCACCTTATTTTTAACGTAAGAGAGGGTGTGTCCATTTTTAAGATGAATGTGTAGGGCTTCTGGTGTCATTCGCATCAGGTTATTTTAACATTAAAAACTGCCGTACAAACTGGTATTTGTTATCATACTATTTTAATTTATCATCATAATCACAAACACACTTGTAGCGCAAATAGTGTTACCATTTACTGAACTTTGCTATTCTTCCAGTTATTCACCTATAGCGGCTAATGAATCAGAAGTCTCGCACATTCACAGGAAATACTTCCACTTTGAAAAATAAGGTGGATACTGGTAAGTCTCATTGGTCATCTGATACTGTATACTACAGAAATAATGTGGTCTGGTAATGTGCTAGTAGGCAAAAAGTCTGGTAGAATACTAATATAGTGTGGTTTTCTAGCATGCTAAAGCAAACCTGTGTCAAGTGTTCACACAGGGTTAAAACTGCACTCTGATTGGCTGGCTAATACAGTCTTTATTTTCTGCTTTGCTTCTGTGCCACATTTTCAGTGTGAATTTGGCATTAGAAGGAGGACCCTTACGAAAAAGAAGAATACTTAAAGTTCATTTTACGTAAGTAATGTTAAAGCATATTTTTAAGTATACTTCATGAAGTAAGTATACGAATATCAATGTACTAGTAGTAAACTTGTACTATTTCAATACTACTTACTTGGGACTAAATTGGCCCACTTGTTAGTATACGTTTAAGTGTACTATAAGTGTAACAGTAGTAAACTTTAAGTGCACAACTAGTTCACAACTACGTTTCTTGTTTGTACTGCATCTGTACTACAAGTGAACTTATAAGTATACTAGTAGTTTACTATTTTAATACTTGTAGTACATTTTTGAAGTGTACTCTCAGTAAACTACTAGTTTAGTAGTTTTATACTGCAAGTATACTTGTAAGTTTTCTTTAAGAGAACATAACATCATACATATAGTTTACTATTTATATAGGCTATTATTTTTGCACTTTAAGTATACTACTACGTTCCTATTTAGGTATACATATTTTATAATTGAAATATACCTTTAACTGTGCTTTAACTCTTTCCATTTTAAAAACATTTTATTCTCGCTTCATGCATCCTTTTTTATCATCACTTGATTGTGGGTAAGTTTCATTAAAAAATATTTTAAACAAAAAGCTGAGAAAATCGCATTTTTGTCAAAGATTACGTCCAGATGATCAAAACACAGATGGAGTAGATCGAGTCCATTAACATCCCCAAAGCTTCACAGTCGTTTTTTCTTCATGGGTTTTACATTTTATTCGGTAACATTAGGCAGTTTTGATTTATTTGCTGTTTAATGTTTGATGATCGCGTTGTTTTTTCATTTGCGTGCGCAATCTTCTATCACTTGTTTCTGCCTCTTCTTCACCTGTGTTTTGATCCAGAGATTCTGTACTAGAAGGTGCGTAATAGCACCCCCTACCATATAACAGTGAAAACACTTATAAGTAAAGTAGATTTGAAGTAAATTCCTATGTACACTACCAGTGAACTAGCCTACACAAAAAGTCAGATACGCAGAATTAGGAACATATCTGTTTTCTTTATAAATCAATATTTTCAAACAATGTAAGTTTATAAGACAATATCTAAAACTATGTGAAAAAAGTATTTAATAGGCTACTCAATCAAAAGATAAACACAACTACAAGCCAAGTATACTTAGAATACCTCATTATACTTTTAAATATATCTCGTCCAAATATAGCCTACATAGACTTTTCTGTCAGTATAAGTCAAGTATACTTAAGTGCAATTTTAAGTACATTTTTGTGAAGTACATAAAGTATATTTCTGAGAAGTACATAAAAAGTAGAATGAAAGTATACTTATTTTTGGTTTAAAAGAAGTATACTACAGTTTTTTTTTTATTTGCTTTGGTACTATTTTCACATCTAAGGTGTACATTTTCAAAACTCTTAGTACAAAACTCCAGACTGATCACACTTGTAACACAGCTAGTCATTCTTTCAAAACCTGATCTCATGCTTTCATTCTAGCTGTACATATTTTCATTCTACATAATCACTGTTTCAAAACACAAGATCGTTGTGATATGTAATGAGAACATTTGGTTTAATCACCGAAACACAACAGTATGATCTTCTTTCAGTTTAGTACTTTTAACAATCAGCAAACAACGCAAGATACATGTTTCAAATCACCCTTGATGCTGAAATAATTACAGCTAGGCTACAGATGTCACATTAGAAAATACACTTACATTACCTAAATTACATAATCGACATACAATCCATAATGTTTGTAATGGTATCTATTCAGTGTTATCAAAAGGTGTGATGAATTATGACACAGTCATGAGGTTTTGTATAGAACAGAGTTTGCTGTAATACAGTAAATGATCTTACTGTACCATATGACTGAATCTGTACTGTAGTTGACCTTTAAAGATGAAGGGTGAGTTATAGTAATGTGGCAGTCTCTACCATGGTAATACCTCTGTTTACAGTATCACATGGCATACTATAATGTAAAATGATGCCATCTATCGCTCTTCTTCTGATGCATCTTTGAGCAATCTGATGTTATACTGTACGGTTATTGACTGTTTCTTTTCCCTTGTACTCTATCCTGCTCTGTGTTCACAAATTTCAAATCCCTCTGTATCTGTCTCTCTCTCTCTCACACACACACATGCACCCACACATAAACATGTTTTCCATGTTTTATGGGGACTTTCCATAGACATAATGATTTTTATACTGTATAAACAATATAGAATATCCCCTACCCCTAAACCTACCCATCGCAGAAAACTTTCTGCATTTTTACATTTTATAAAAATATAATTTCGTATGATTTATAAGCTGTTTTCCTCATGGGGACCAAATGTCTAAACAACATCTAAAATTATTGGTATTACCATCCTTGTTGGGACATTTGGTTCACAACGCAGGGTTCACCAGGACCACACACACACACACACACTTTGGAAATTGTGGTTATCATCTAAGATAAATTGCTTATAATGTAAAAAGAATTCATTACATTTGATTATCCATATCAGAAATTGCAAATGAAACCATGCTATAATCAATATCTATAGAAATCTATAGGTGTACCAAATGATTCATTGATTAACCATTAAGATCAATTGGATTAAATAATAGACAAATGTATTAAGTTAAACGAAAAGAGATGCAAATCAAAAGTTTGATAGTAATAGCATTATGAAAGGCAGTTACTATGAATGAAATGTTTATATAGATGAAACACTTATTTGGCGTAGTGAAAAGGATACTTTGTGATTTTGTGTATTGTACTAACACATTTGAAAATATGCTGAAATGTTTGAAAAAAGTGCACTTTTGATGATCTGTTGTGATATTAGTACTAAGAGTTTTGAAACTTTACCAATTGCTTGTGAAAATTGCACCAAAGCAATTAAAAAAAAAAAAAAAACTGTACCAGGACCACACACACACTTTGAAAATTGTGGTCTAAGATAAATTGCTTACATTTCATTACATTTGATTATCCATATCGGAAATTGCAAATAATTTCTATAGAAACTATGCCTATAGAATCAATATCTATAGAAATCTATAGGTGTACCAAATGATTCATTGATTAACCATTGAGTTCAGTTAGATTAAATAATAGACACAATGTATTAAACTAAACGAGAAGAGATGCAAATCAAAAGTTTGATAGTAATAGCATTATGAAAGGCAGTTAAACAATTATATAGATGAAACACTTATTTTGTGTAGTGAAAAGGATACTTTCTGATTTTGTGTATTGTACTAACACAATTGAAAATACGCTGAAATGTTTGAAAAATGTGCACTTTTGATGATCTGTTGTGATATTAGTACTAAGATTTTTGAAAATTTACCAGTTGCTTGTGAAAATTGCATTAAAGCAATTAAAAAAACTGTAATAGCAAACTTTTTTTTTTTTTTTCGTAAGAGGAGAGAAGTGTCCTTAAAATTTCTTCAGCACGTTGAGCAGGTGTTTAAGCCCAGTGTGCAGGTGGATACATTCAAATATAATATGCCAACAAATCACACTGTTTGCCTCCTTTTAAAAAACGATTTCCCACTGAATGCGTTTAAGCAAAACCAAGGTCTTAAAAACCATTACCGTTTTGCCGTTTGTGTTCTTAAAGGAACAGTTCACCCTAAATCTGTCATCATTGACTCACCCTCACGTCGTGCCAAACCAACATGACATACTTTCTTCAGTGAAATACAAAAGGTGAAGACTGACGGCCTCTGTTACTATTCACTGAACAAGTGAATGGTGATTTGTGAATATAAACTATTTTGATAAACCTAAACCTGTTCGAGGTGGTTTAGATAGAGCTGATCGGGGTGTGTGTGTGTGTGTGTGTGTGTGTGTGTGTGTGTGTGTATCAGCTATAACACTCACACTCCTCTCAGGTCAGGAGTTATGGAGCTCATGGGTCTAAAAACACACCCTGCCTGCCGTTTCGTGGCCCTATAAACATTAAAATCTGCTTGTTAAATTTTACTAAGTGCCGAAAGGTCCAGCGATGGATTCTCCTACTGTGATAGCATTGAGATTCATCTAGAGTTCAGTTATTGAATCATAGTGTGAAATCTGTGGTGTGATATCTAATAATGAGAAGGTCATGGGTGGTCATTTTTGAGGATTAAATCTGGACACACACACACACACACACACTTGTATTTTTTTTAATCTGAGCTAATGAAATTTTCTCTCCCCTCACACAAACTGTTTAGCATTTTTAATTCATCATTAAGGCATTATTTAGTATGTTCATTAAGCTGTTTTCCCATGGGGCCAGTGTAGCTGATTTCATGTTTTGCTATTCCTGTTGTTCCCCACAGTGTATCCTGACCCAATCACACACACACTTCACTCTCTCCACTAGGGGGCAAAGTAACTCCAAAAATCTCCTTACTTTTTTGGGGGCAAAGTGACAGAGATTACTCATTCATAAAGTCATTAATAAACTAATAATAATATATTAGAATTAATATATAGGAGTCTTTTGAAACTCTCTTAAAACATTGACTGGAAAAAAAAATTAAAAGCATGAACAGATACGCATAGAGCTTCTCTCAGTTCACATATATGTAATATTTATTTTGTACCTTTATTTGGTCATGTATTTGCTCAAATATCCATCATTAGACTTTAAAATATGTATTTTGTGTGTATGTGATGTCACATGATGAAAGTCTGTGGAAACAGGATTTGAGGATTATAAATAAAGCATCACAGATCCCTCATAAACATCAGCGCTGAGAGCCTCTGGATAAAGTGTTTCCTGTCAAACTGTGTGTGTGTGTGTGTGTGTGTGTGTGTGTGAGAGAGAGAGAGAGAGAGAGAGAGAGAGAGAGAGAGAGAAAGTGGACAGTATTTTGACAGTCATGTCAATGCTGTTTTAACACTGACACAGTATACCTTTATCGATTGTTGAGGTTGTATTCTTTCTTTCTTTCTTTCTTTCTTTCTTTCTTTCTTTCTTTCTTTCTTTCTGTCTCTCCCTCTGGCAGATGAAACAGACAGGCATGCACTGTCCTGCCTCAACCACAAAACAGACTTCAGGATCTACTTGATTATTACCATCACATGATTTACAGTCACATGATCCAATTACTGAGCATTCATTGGTCAAGGGTTTTCCCCTTTTTTTATAATTTTATATTCAAGCTCATTTTTTAAATCTTAACTTCTTTATTTCATTTTGTATAAAGGAAATGACAATTATAATATAATAATAATAATAATAATAATAATAATTGGCTTAAGGTTTAAGATTATTCTATAATGAGTAATTCCATACTGATGCTGATGTGTGTGTGTGTGTGTGTGAGAGAGAGAGACAGAGAGTGAGTGTGTGTCTGTTTTGTTGTGAGTGTGCTAGTGTGTGTGTCTGTGTGTGTGAGAGAGAGAGAGAGTGTCTGTTTTGTTGTGTGTGTGTGTGTGTGTGTGAGAGAGAGAGAGAGAGAGTGAGTGTGTGTCTGTTTTGTTGTGAGTGTGCTAGTGTGTGTGTGTGTGTGTGTGTGTGTGTGAGAGAGAGAGAGAGAGTGTGTGTTTTGTTGTGAGTGTGCTAGTGTGTGTGTGTGTGTGTGTGAGAGAGAGAGAGCGAGAGAGAGAGTGTGATTGTGTGTGTGTTTTGTTGCGTGTGTGTGTGTGAGAGAGAGAGACAGAGAGTGAGTGTGTGTCTGTTTTGTTGTGAGTGTGCTAGTGTGTGTGTATGTGTGTGTGTGTGTGTGTGTGAGAGAGAGAGTGAGTGTGTGTCTGTTTTGTTGTGAGTGTGCTAGTGTGTGTGTGAGAGAGAGAAAGTGTGTGTGTGTGTGTGAGAGAGAGAGTGTGTGTTTGTGTTTTGTTGTGTGTGTGTGTGTGTGTGTGTTTTGTTGTGATGTTGTGTTATAATGTACGCTGCTGAGATTGCTGTTGACATCATTACTCAGGAGTCTCACTGTTCACATCAGTCTTTCTGCTCACACACACACACACACACACACACACACACACACACAAACACACACTCCCCAGCTGAGGGGATTTTTCATCTTTGGGTTCAGGTGAGGGTCACATGCACTTACACACAACGTCTTCTGTAATATGACACATCCGCTGCAGGTCCACTAATGCAGTGCTTCTCAACTGGTTGTGCTTCAGGACCAGATTTTAAATCGGACATTAACTGTATCACAACACAGTATCACAAAATCATTACACAGATATATCCTCAAAATCAGACACACATGTTAAAATAACTTTGAACAGCACAGGCCAAACTATATGCATATTGAAATATTCTATCCTAACTATACTATAACTATGTTGTTAGTTGCATTTTATTATTTACATCAAGCATTGTTTCCCCCCTTTTCTAACCAGCCTCCCATTTTTGGGAAGCACTACACTAATGTACCTTTAAACGACTTTTCTTTCCCTCACTCCTGCGGTGTCTCAGATTACACCTCTAAGTGCACACAACTGAGGTGAAACCGTTTTATTTGAAACAGCCGTCCATTTGAGCTGAGCAGTGACTGTACGGTGGTAATGTCAGTCATCAGCTCCTGACTGTCACGGGTGATTGAGTCTTTTTAAAGCGGAATATGCCCTGTGTGTCGGTCATTGAGCCGGCTGTCATCAGATACAGTAGCTGTAGTGGAGAGGTCAGTGTCTCATCCCACTGTACTGTGGAAGACACACAGGCTAATTTTCTTTGGAGACCCCCTCCCTAAAGCCTTGGCCCTGTGGTGTGTGTGCGGCGGCGTTCAGCGGCGGGTGTTTGTGGAGAGATCATTAGCTCAGTGGCAGTAGCTGTCGCGTGCCTCCATCTACACTGTAACCTGTCCACATCATTAACACAGCAATCATTAACACACTAAAACACACTGGACATGTCATGTAATACTGTACTGTACACTGCCTTTTCACCTATTAGACATCAGAAACAACCATTTTCAATATCCATTTTCAGTTGACAAATTGATAGGTTTACATGTTGTCATGTAACTGCTCCGAGACACAAAGGTTGAGGATCCAAATGCAGTATTTATTAGAAGGGTAAAACACAAAACAGGCAAAAGGTCATAAACACGGGCAAACAGTCCAAACAGATACCAGGACAGGAACTCAGGCAGACAGAGTAAACCAAGAGACTGGGAAACAGGGCAAATCCAGAGAACAGGCAAAGTGTGAAAACCAGGAAAACAGATAAACAATGGAGCACTCAGAAATGCAGCGTAGACGCATACAAGACTTCGCAAAGAATAACAGAATGAACCAAGCTTTTATAGGGTGAGATAAACAGGCTAATGAGACACAGCTGAAAACAATGAGTGCTGATGAGTCTGGGCAGAGGATTATGGGAAATGTAGTCCATGAAAGAGTGGCATTGGTCTGGGGTGGAGTGCCCTCTGGTGGCATCTTGTTTTATCTTGTTTAGCCTCGATTAACCCTGGGTAGTCAGGTTTTGAGACATACGTTTGTAAACCTTGAGTTTGCAACCATTATGCAACAAGTATGCAACCATTTTTTAAAACTGCTTGTCTATCTGTAGAAAGATTGCCATGTAAATCACTCTCATCACTTTGCTGTCACTGTTCGATTTATTAACTTAGATTTATTAACTTACTAGATTTTGAAACTGAAAGTTGCAGTGAGTGAAAGTTTCTGCATCTGTACAAAGCTCACGAATATTTTAGTTTATGATTATTATGGTTTATGGTTGTCTGATGTTAAACAGCTTTACCATTAAATAGTACAAGGTTGTTTCACAGTGCATACATATGGAACTTTTGCAGCGATATCCAACATCAGAATCCAACATATATATATATATATATATATAATTGCAGTGCATTTACAATAGCCACTGTTAAATGATGAGTTTGATGGCTTGCCTTTCTATAATAGATTTCCTTCAGTGATGTTAACTGGACATTTGTGTGAGTTCATTTAACACACACGCTGAAAAGTTTGTCATCAGTATTTCATTCAGGGATTTACTCTATAGTTTGCTAAAACTGGCTCAACAGTTTTACTCAGCACCATAATTTATCCATATTTAACATGAAGTTGAATGCTAATTCAATACCTTCTGTACTGGAAGCAAATGATGAGACGTGTGTGTGTGTGTGTGTGTGGTCCTGGTAAACATTATGTTATGGGGACAAAATGTCCCCTCAAGGATAGTAATACTGGTAATTTTTGACCTTGTGGGGACATTTTTGGTCCCCATGAGGAAAACAGCTTGTAAATCATACTAAGTTTTCTGTGATGGGTAGGTTTAGGGGTAGGGGAGAGAAGATACAGTTTGTACAGTAAAAAAATAATTATGTCTATGGAAAGGTCCCATAAAACGTGTGTGTGTGTCTGTGTGTGTGTGTTTGTGTGTGAGAAAGAGAGTGTGTTTTAGGAAGGGAGGACTTTCTGACCCTGCCATGAACTTGCTTAGCAGAGCAGAGGTCATCTGACAGGTCAAAGTTCAGGATTCATGCTGGCCTCAAACAGTGCTCAGATTTTAGCTGAGTACAAAAGGAGAAGACAAATTCAGAGTCAACATCACACAAATGGCATCAGAAGGCTGGATAACACACACACACACACACACACACACACACACACACACACACACACTCAGAGCGTCAATACAGAGTCAATGTGTTATTCAACTTTTGTGCCGAATAGTGTCAATAAATAGTATATTATTTCATAAAACTACATTACCATTTAATAACACACTTAATAGCATATTACTGTTTAATAACACACTTTAATAACAATATTCTTTATTAATATTGAAGATCAGAAGATTCGGTAAGACCCATAGATCTGAAATGTATTTGTCATAGCAAATCACTCCCAAAAGGGATATGTTTTATAAAGATTACAATACAAATATAGAATACAATATGAAATATAATACAAAACATGGGAGTACATGTAGAATATGGAAAAGACAGAGTGCAATTTAATATCACTAGATATGAATATACTTTGTAAAAGTGAGAAATAATAAATCATAAATAGTCAAAATAGTCTCTCCAGAAGTGTTGCTCTGTCCAATATACACAACAGTGAAAATGTGCAGTTGTTACTATAATGAGCTCAGGGGTTAATAATTCTGCATCTGCTTCATTTTCAGTGGAAACCTAACATTTCCTTTTGCATGGGATATTTTATGCATAATATTAGAATTGTTGCAATACAGAGAGAGAAATAAAACATTATTAAAATGGGTTGGCCAGTGACCAGAAACTCTGCAAGCAAATATGATGCTTCTTATTATTTTATTAACATAATGCCACGGAAATATAAAAACAAACCATCAGAAAAAACGCCCTGTTGCTTGATATGATCATAGCTATTTAATAGCACATCTCCTGTAGGAATGTGTTTTAGTTAAGAAAGAAGAAAGAAAGTGTTTTTGTGAAGCACTTTTTAACATAAGCCACAAAGTTTTGATATTTAGATAATACTTTAACATTAGAGATCTTACATGCCCTATACAAGAATATATGACTTAAAGTCACCATGAAATCAAAATTGACAATTCTTGGGTTTTTATGGAATATTGCAGTATTTATTATAAATGATTTATCTGTGCACATCATTATTTTTTTAATTCATGTATCTTCATAATCTTGAATCAGAATAACTTCCCCTCCCTCCCTTGCAGTGACATCTCTTCTCTTCTCTGATGACGAGGGCGGGGCAACCTGTCACTCACATGAGATCCACTAATAGCAAACCACAACCATCCAATCAATTCCCCACGGACAAAATCAAGCCCCGCCCTACATTTGTTCTTGTTCCAGAACCTGCTTAACTTGGATATTTGTCACAATAGGGAAGAAAAGACTGTCACAACTTCCCATTTCACACTGACTTTAAAGTTGCCATGAAATCAAAACTGAAGTTTTTTGGCTTTTAGTATGAATATGTTAGCCTTACTCTTATCTATAAGCTAGTGTGCTTCAAAACAATGACAAAATTGGTATTTAGAAGATTTAAGCGTTCAAAACTTACAGTCTCTCACTTCCGCCAATATGGATCAACGATTTCGATGACATCTTCAGCTTCTAATCAGATTTTGTCCAATCAAATGCTCTCTAGAATCTGAAGTCCCCCCCCTCCTACACTATAAACAGACGCTGAAGCTGCGGCTGAAATCGGTCACTTGTTCACACATTTACTATTTTCTACATGGTGAATGGCACATACTATATAGGGGATAGGGAACGATTAAGTGTAAAAATGCTTTCCATTGAGGTGAATGAAGTCTGGTTTCACGTTAGTGTCACGTGAACCGCAGCGCACACAGTCTGCTCCGGTCCAGAGACACGAGAGCACAGAGTGGATCATATAGTCCATATAGTTGACCACAAAATGAATCGGACCCATTTGAATTCACAGAATGCTCTATTTTAAAGCAATAAGAAAGAGAAACGGTTAAACCCGGAACACACCAAGCCGACGCCGACGAACTAGTGGCGACAAAAGCAGACTGCGGGGTTGGCTCACGTCGGCAGTGTCTGGGTCCAAAGTTACCCTGACACACCAAACCGACGCTCAACACCCGACGGCCAAGTAGCACATCCGTTCTGCGCCTGCGTAAGAAGAAATGCCTTTCCGTACCAGCAGGTGGCAGTAGCTGAACAGCCAATCAGAATGATCAGATGGTCGACGAGCTCAGACGCCGATTCAACATGTCGAATTGGCCGAAAAAAGCAGATGAGGACCAACTTCAGCCGACGGTGCGGAACACACTGAGGAAACTTAGTCAGCCGACGAACAAAAACTGCCCGACGGCCGACCGTCGGCTTGGTGTGTTCCGGGCTTTAGAGATTAGAAGGAAACTGAGGCTTTACCGAGCTCAACAGCTCTGGCCGAGCTGTGATATAAACGAAACACTATTGGCTATTTTAAAAAAGGGGAGGAACTGATCTATATGTCCCGCCCTGTCTTCCTGTTTCAGTGAAAATTACGTCAACACATTGAATAACGTTGTGTGTTCCAAGGCACTTCAGTGGGCCTTTAAGGAAATAATAATAATGACTTAGATCATCGCTTATGTATAAGACATGTTAGTCAGTACAGTGTCCAAATCCCCTGGACGCACATGCTTCAGCGTGTGTCTGTAGGTGTATGGTAACTCTCAGAGAGAGGTCCAGTGTTTGATCTCAGCAGCAGACAGCTGATGTGAGAGAGAGAGAGAGAGCGCTGCACTCTTCTTCACTGCTGCTTATCTCTGTGGGCTCTGGATACGAGAGGGCAGAAGGGCAGCTGCTGTATCTGGAGTGCTGAAGGATCAGAGGTGATGAAGGGGAGGATAGAGAGATCCTTGCACATTTCACAAACCTCCTCCAGACGTCTGCGCTAAGGCCTGAAACATACTCTGTGCAAATGCAGGAGCGCAAATGCTACTAGCAAATGTGTGGCTGCGTTCCAAAATGTGTTTTCAATGCTGCTGTAGTGGACTTCTTCTATGTCAGTTTTCTCTTTCAGGTCGACTACTGTCATTGTGGAGAATTGTTTGAAGAGAATCTTGCTTGAAAAAGTTACATAAAGTGAGTTACTGAGGTTTTTTTCCACCACTGTAGATGTCACATTCAAGTCTGAAGCACAATGCACAAACATTGTCTAAAATTACCAACAGATTTCCAGTGTCTGCCTGAAAGTTGTTTTTACAAGCCATTGGGATAAGAAAATTTGTAGTAAGTTAAACAAGATGTTCAAGAGCAGAACTATAAATGTTGTTTCATATTTTCAGTTATGTGAAATAAAAATGCCAAAACAAACTGCGAAGTGGACCAGATTTATGCTGTTTCTCAAATGTCTGGATACATAAGACTACCACAGTGACGCAATCATGGAAATTAAAGGGATATTTCACCCAAAAATGAAAATTCTTTCATCATTTATTCACTCTCATGTCGTTCTTTCTTTTGTGAAACACTAAACAAGATATTTTGAGAAAAGTCTGTGTTTTTTGTTCATACAATTGAAGTCAGTGTTCACCTAAACTGTTTGGTTTCCAACATTCTTCAAAATATCTTCTTTTATCTTCCACAGAGGAAAGTCATACCGGTTTGTCACAACATGAGGGGAGTAAATGATGACAGAACTTTAATTTTTGGGTCCTTTAAGTACTTGTATTGCAATGGCCAAGCATATATGCCTGTTTTGTGTACAGTCATTTTTAAGCCGTTCCACTAACATGTAGAGCGAGGAATGGACCTTTACATTTTTCCGGGATTCTCAGAAGCAGAAGTCGTCATAGTTGGGTAAACTTCTATATCAGTGAACAGGAGATGACAACAAATATAATTTTTGTAAAGAAATATCTGTGATATAGTTTCCACGACTTTCCAAAAGAGGGAAAAAGTATAGAGAGATTGATTGGTCAGAAGAAAGAAAGATGTCAAATTTGCTGTCACTCCCTCAGCTGTTGTGTTAGAAACACCCTCACAGCAGCGATAATTCATTTTTTTGTCATTTACTGACAATGTAATATAACACAATATATAGCATTATAAATGTGTTTTAGATTTTTTTTAAAAATGAAAATATGAAAAACTTGACCAGATTTGTGATGATGATAACTTTGGAAACTTTCATCACAGTCTGTGAAAAGAGTCCATTAAGGAATATTCCAGCTAAATTTGAATCTAATGTACTGCATCCTGTGGATTAACTGCTGTGGATTAAAGAATTAGTTCATTTCAGAATGAAAATATCCTGATAATTTACACACCCACATGCCATCCAAGATGTTTATGTCTTTCTTTCTTCAGTCGAAAAGAAATTAAGGTTTTTGAGGAAAACATTCCAGGATTTTTCTCCATATAGTGGACTTCACTGGGGTTCAACGAGTTGAAGGTCCAAATTGCAATTTCAGTGCAGCTTCAAAGAGCTCTACATGATCCCAGACGAGGAATAAGGGTCTTATCTAGAGAAACGATCGGTCATTTTCTAAAAAAAACATAAACATTGATATACTTTTTAACCACAAATGCTCATCTTGCACTGCTCTGCGATGCGCCACACATTACGTAATCATGTTAGAAAGGTCACGCTTGACGTAGACGGAAGTACCGCGGTAGGGCGAAAAACTCCATCTCATTTTCTCCTCTTCAAAATCGTCTGACATCGTTGATTTACCTTTTTTTGTAAAGGGCATTTGACTTAGTCTTTGCATGTTCGCTTTGTAAACACTGGATCTCCTATGTCACGCGTGACCTTTCCAACATGATTGCGTAATGCGTGGTACATCGCAGAGCAGTGCAAGATGAGCATTTGTGGTCAAAAAGTGTATAATCTTTATTTATTTATTTTTTTTTTAGAAAATGACCGATCGTTTCACTAGATAAGACCCTTCAGTGCACTTCAGTTCCTCGTCTGGGATCGTGTAGAGCCCTTTGAAGCTGCAGTTTGGACCTTCAACCCGTTGAACCCCAGTGAAGTCCACTACATGGAGAAAAACCCTGGAATGTTTTCCTCAAAAACCTTCATTTCTTTTCGACTGAAGAAAGAAAGACATAAACATCTTGGATGACACGGGGGTGAGTAAATTATCAGAAAATTTTCATTCTCAAGTGAACTAATCCTTTAAATACTGACAATAATTTTGAGTGTCTGAACAAACGCAGAACACATTTACAGTAAATACCCTTATAGTAAAAGTCAGTAAAAAAAAAAAAAAAAAATGCTGGATACTTGAGTTGTAAAAGTTGTCTAAATAGCTTTTTCACACTTAGTGCTACATCAGCATTGTGGCAATGTGTCTATCATTTGTGCTGCTGTCCACTAGGGGGAAAATCTGTGCTCAGATCAGTGTGTGTTTGTCCCATGTGTCCAGTCTGAAGGGCTTCTACGGATGATGGAAAGCTCTCTTAATTGGCTAGTTTTCAGGGATATGTCATTGTTGTAAACTGTAATTTTCAGTAGTGTGTCCCCTGATCCATGACTATACTGTTCTGTGGCTTAAACCCTACTGCAGTGAGAAACTTAACCTTAACCTGCAGAACTTTACACACACACACACACACACACACACACACACACACACAGTTCTGTACTGGAGAAGACAGGTTTTTCATCAGGTTTTACACAAACTTTATGTCAGAGTGCTGTCATAAAAGCAGTTTGTGGTCGGTAAGATTTTAAGTAAACCAGTAATATTGTGATTTTTTTACAATTTAAAATAACTGTTTTCTGTTTTATTATATTTTAAAATACAGTAATTTATTCAAGTGATCAAAGCTGAATTTACTCCAGTCTTCAGTGTCACATGATCCTTCAGAAATCATTCTAATATGCTGATTTGCTGCTCAAGAAACATTTATTATTATCATCAATGTTGAAAACAGTTGTGCTTGCTTCATATTTTTGTGGAAAACATTTTTTTTCAGGATTCTTTGATGAATAGAAAGTTCAAAAGAACAGCATTTATTTGAAATAGAAATCTTTTGTAACATTATAAATGCCTTTACTGTCACTTTTGGTCAGTTTTATGTGTCCTTGATGAACAAAAATATTAATTTCTGTCAAAAGGAAATCAAATAAAATAAAACGGTAGCATAAATACTGTACCAAGACAATGTGAAATGCATGTATATTTAGACTCACTTGTTGTCAGGTTAAAATAGAAAATCCAAAATAGCATGATTTATAATCATTTTCAGACAAGGTTTAAGATGAAGTTGTTCCTAGACCACCCACACCTGGGATTGAACCTCAGCCCTTATATTAGGAAACCAGACCTGTGGTGGATTAATGGAGCTGGGCTCTCTCACAACTACTGCACCACACTTGCTACATGAACTAATCCCTAAAACCCCTCGTTTTTAACCACTGGCACTCATATTGGTCAGCCATAACTGGGATTATATGCTTCTTACTTGACAACCCAGGCTCTTAAGAACTGGACGACACTGTGTACACAATGTTGTGGAGAAACTTGTGGTTAAATGATTCTTCAACAGAGAAGTTTGAAACAGGAGATTCTGTAATAAATGTGTTTTTGTTTCTCACCCTGTTTTGCCCAATCTAATAAGAGCGGCTGTTTTTCAGGCCACCTTAACCCCGTGCTGAACCCTGTAGTTAATACACTGTAGTTATGATTTTACCATCAATCAACAAGCAGGCACCTAACACACACACACACATACACAGCTCCCAGCTCTGCCCTACAATTTAATTGTGCCTGAACCCTCATCAGTTTCCAGAACAATCAATCCCATCCCCGTCCCTCCGTCCCCAGCAGGGCTGTGCTCTTTTCATTACACAGTTCAGGCTGCTCTGCAGGTGGCCACGGTGCCTGGTCCAAATCCCCAACCCTAGACCCCCACCATTTGTCACCTATAGGAAAGAAAAATCACAAATGAGATGTCGCGGTTGTTTCTCGTTGACAGCAATGAGATTAAATGCAGAGCAAATGGAGATTTTGCATCTTCTGATTGTCTCTCATGTGTTTATTCTGGAGTGTCAAAAAAGATCTCAACAATATCTCAAACTGTGCCCAGATTTATTAAGGCTACAAGTTGCAAATGTTTCTCATCAAATTCTTCCTGAGCTGTTATCCACGTTCCTTTTCCTTGAAAACTAAGATTGGGTTGTGATAGTGCAGCAAATGCAGACAGAGAGAGATTGAGATATTAAGGGATAGTTCTGTATGAATCAAGTGGTTTAATCCAAGTCTTGTGAACAGATATGATCGCGTTACATGATGAACAGATTTAATTCAGCAGGCCACGCCTTACTGACTCAGAGCGAAACGAGAACAAACGCGACTTGCCACGTGAATACAGTAAACAAACTTTCCTAGCAACGACACAGCACTAAAATCAAACTAGAAAAGTCACAAAAACACTTAAAGTATGTAGATCCTCCTGTTGCTTGACTGCTTTTAATTTGTGTTTCAAAGATTAACAAAATTATTGGAACATGAGGTTGAGTAAACGATGACAGAAGTTTTATTTTTGAGTTTAAATGATGCTGTGTCAGTAGAGTAAACACCAAAGTATGAGAGCAGAAACACATATTCATCTAAATACATCCAGGTCCACTAAAATGTCATTCAGTTTGAACTTCTGAATATACTCCAACTCTTTATATGCTTCTGTCTAAAGTGAAATATAGTATAAATTTACCCAGATCCCTGCTTGCATTACTGCAATACTTGAAATGTATGGATTTTGGTGCATTAGATAAAATATAAAACCAAGTGTTCAATATGAAGACAAACAGTATTTGGATGCTTTCTGGCTGTCAAACATTTGTGGATCATGTTCATAGTTAATGTGATGATTAGATCTGCACCTGTATTTACTCTGCTAGGACACCTGTGCCATTGAGATGAACCAGCTGTTATGTGTATGTTCAGTTTGGTTTTGTTTTCACTGTGTTCTGTCTCTGTTTTGCCTGCCTGTGTTCCCTAGTTATTTTCCTTGGTTGTTAATTAGTTCCACGCACCTGTTTCTGTTCAGTTGATTACCCTTCCTGTGTATTTAATGCTGCCTTTATGTGCTCTCAGAATGAACATAAATACGAGTTTCCTAGGTAAAAATTGAACGCCCTCCCATTTCAAAACTTGAATGCGATGAGCTTGTAATCACGACTTCAGAAGTGGGAATTATCAAATTTCCGATAGCACATGAAGGCAGCATATGCCATCAGTTTCCTTTGTTTCATTGTCTGGTATTGTCTTTGCTTTTAGTGGTTGTTCATTAGTTTGCTCCTGCAATCTCCTGTATTTTACTTTGTGGATTAATAAAGAAGTGTTTGTTTGGATTCTCCTGCATTGTGCAATTACTACAGCATTAGCTTGACAGAATACTGGACCTAAACTGAATAAAGATCGACTTGCCGACCGTCCGGCTGCTTTGCATGGAGCAGCAATCCCTTGAGGACCACATCCAAGGATTTTGATAACTGGCGTGCCTCAAGAATTCCACTGATCACTCCCTGTGCATTTTCTACATGCCAGCTTGAACGAGCACACAAAGGGCACATGGTAGATGTTGGTATTAGTCTTCGGGGGACATTTGTGGAGTATGTGGAGTGGGTGCAGGTGAACTGTGGATCGGCTTTCACCATCTGCCCCAAAGAGGATGTCACCAGCCCCACTCCAGACCAAGAGCTCAGCCAGCCAACCCTCCAACTCTGCACGGATCGAACGCCAGAGCCCACCACAGATGGAGAGCCCGAGCCTGCTACAATGAAAGAGCCAGGTCAGAGAACTGAGCCAACCACCACCCCGGAGCCCGAGCGTCACAGTGAGTCTGACTAGCCGGCAACATCGTCCGTCCCCGTGGGGCTGCTCATGGAGTACAAGGGCATGGATGAAAGCCTGTCCACACCTCCGCCACTGAGGGTATGCTGAGTTTGGCCTCTGAATTTATTTATTATGATGAATTGGAAGAAGATATTTACCTGAATCTCCTCCCCCTTCTGGTTCTGCCCAACTCCAAGTCTCCTGCATCTCCAGAGATCCCACCAAGCCTCCTTCTCCCACCTCCTCTTTCAAAGCCTGCCAGTCTGTGGGCCCTGCCTCCACTGGTTCCCTTCAGCTCCTCGGCTCCTTCTTTGTCTGCTCCACTATGCTGTGTGGATGCTCCTTCTGGTCTTCTGGTCACCAGCTCCGGCTTGGAAGGAAATCCCCTGGCTCTGCCTCCAGCCGCCGAGCCCATCACTCCACCTCGGCTTGTCAAACTGTTGGCTCCACCTTGACTCCTCCCTCCCTCGGCTCCACCCAGGACCATCATCTTTACGACTCTATGGGGCTCCCTCGTCCCTCCGGCTCTGCCTTGGTTAGACGTCACTCTGCCTGCGCCACGGATGTATGGGCCTTCACCTGTGCTTCGTCCCTCCACTCCTTTGGCTCCATCGGGCTCTGCCTTCCCTCCAGCTCCGTCTTGTTCCTCAGTCACACCGGCTCTGCCTCAGTCCTCTGGCACCCAGGCTCCACCTCGGACATTCATCGCTGCGGTCTCCAGAGCCATTGGTGTCGTATGATCCCATCAGCTCTTCGTATTCGCCTGGGTCTACACTTCCATAGGCTCCAACTCTGTCCAAGTCTTAACCTGCTCCACATCCTTATCCAGAGCTCCCACCCTCCCTCTTCTGTTGGACTTGTTATAGCGAGGGGACGCGACTTCCAGGAGAGGGGTGTAATGTTACGTGTATCTTCAGTTTGGTTTCATTTTTTTCACTGTGTTCTGTCCCTTTTTTGCCTGCCTGTATTCCCTAGTTAGTTTCCTTGGTTGTTAATTAGTTCCACGCACCTGTTTCTGTTTAGTTGATTACCCTCCCTGTGTATTTAAGCCTCAGTTTCCATTGGTTCATTGTCTGATATTGTCTTTGCTTCATGTGGTTGTTCGTTAGTTTGCTCCTGCGGTCTCCTATATGTTACTTTGTGGATTAATAAAGTGTTTGTTTGGATTCTCCTGCATCATGCAATTACTACAGCTACTTTTTTTTTTTTAATTTTTTTAATACAAATACTTTTTTGGCAAATTTGTGGCAAGTTAATATGTAATTCATACGATTTTGTACAATCTGCTTGTGGGTTGAGTTTAGGGGTGGAGTTAACTGTATAATGTTACATAATTTATGTATTAATATTATTTAAGTTAATTAATATACACTTTTTTAACTGTAAATTTAAGTAAATAAAATTTAAAATGTTGCTACCATACTTTGTTTATGGTAACCGCCAGAGTCGTTTTTTTTTTTTTATTGAATTTCACAGATTTGTTTTTACAGTTTAGAGTTTCAGGTTCATTATTAATTTTTATATAAATTGTACAAATCACGTCATATAAATCTGTACAAAATGGCCGACACAAATAGTGAAAGAAAATCACCACAAAACCAGTTGATTAGGTCATTGAAGAAAACTGAATTTAGTGAAGAGAGTCTAGCTTTACAATTTAAATCTTAATTGACTGAATACCTATTTTGGAGCTACTGTATTTTTCAGTCATTTCCAGAGGTTAAATCCTTTGATTCACATTTGAATATCTTACTCTGAACATTTATTTAGCACCCAGTAAAGCTCTCTCTATCTCTTCCTCTGTGTGTGCATTCTGTTTCAGCATATGTATCTGTTATTAAGACATATGGCTGCTTTATTGCTGCTAACAATACCAATCAATACTCATGAAGCATGCAGAACCGTCACCTACCACAAATCTCAGGACCTGAGCGGGAACTGACAGTGATCATCTCTCAAACACACTCTCACAAACATCTACTCTGCCTCGCATCCACGATAATTCTGCGCAAGCAGAGAGAGAAACACTACACTACAGAAACTGAACAGCAAGATTCATTGTTGCTGGAACATTTTATACTTAATAAAGGAAATGGTACATGACTCAAGCTGTCTCCTTACAAAGGGAGTGTGTGTGTTTCTGTGTGTGTGTAAAATCCATCATAATAGTGCAGCCCAGAGCCGCCATTTTACCTTATGGGTCAGTTATTGTCCGTCAACTGTTGTGTGTGTGAGAGAATAATGATGAAATCTCTCTGTAGTTTGAGATCAGAGGGTCAGAGTGATGATAGATGCTCACTTCCTGTTGCTCTCACTGCCAAAGGGCTGCACTTCCTTTTTCTCTTGGGCACACATGCAATCATATTCACACACACATACTCATTCCCCTCTCACGCTCTCTTCTCTCTCACACATCACACACCTCCTCTCAACCCCTTTGTTTATTTTGCCTTTGATGAAGAGATTCATCTCTGGCACGTGTGTGTGTGTGTGTGTGTGTGTGTCTGAATGCACGTATTTGTGTGTCTGTGTGTCTGCTAAATTAATAAAAGCAAATGTAAATATGTGTCTGCGTGTGGTAGACAAATTATAAGATAAAAATACAACAGCTGTAACAACTAATGTTCATATGTTCAGGATAAAAACTGTTTCTAAAGCAGTGAGAATAGGTAGAATAAAATAATATAAAAGAAAAAAATATAACAGTAAAATAAAATAATAAAATGAAATAATTGCAAAGAAAAATTCACGATTAACTAGCATTTGAATAAGCAACTAACGTCACAAAGAGGAATAAATTACAGAGGTACCATCAATCATATTAAATTACAACAAAATGTATTAAAAGATAAAATACATAATTAAATATTGACTATAAATACTGAACACACAGAGGCAATCCTCTCTTTCTCTTATCTTTATTGCCATCAGAGTTGAGTTCTCTAGCTCTTCTGCTTTACATCATTGCCATTCCATAGCTCACATTCCTTCCCTATCAGCACACACACATACACACATACATATAATTGCTCTCACATACACAACACATAATTACACTTGCAGGAACACAGTCTCAAAGACTGGCATGCTCTTGCCTTTACTTACATCAGAAGGTCAGTTTCTCAAGACTTTCTTAGACCGCGCGCGTGTGTGTGTGTGTATGTGCGTGTGTGTGCTGCAGTACCACTCGCGTCCAGTTGGGGGAGTCTGTTATCATGTGTGAGTTCACTGTGCCTGGGAAGCGATTCATTCGTTTAAATGAACCGTTTCGTTTCAGCCATGTCGTAAATAGGCTACATTCTTTGTTATTAATTACTGTTGTTTCACTTTATGTTGTCGATTGTACTATTTGTGAAAAATATACTGATGATTATGGATCCAAGAGGTTACTCTTCTCTCAATTTTACCCCCAATGTTCTCTTGAACCCAGTGATTTATAAATGAACGAACGTTCGACTCTTTAAAAAAGAACCGGTCAAAATCGTTATAGGATGTTATACTGTACGCCTGAATGTAAAATAATCATTCACAGACTACTCCTTAAAAGAAAACATTCATGTAGGCTAAATAATTCCCAAGTTCAACCACAAATGATTTGTGTTCTGTAAAGTACGTTTAACCCAAGGCAAATGACTGTCAAATATTTGCCAGGGAGAAAGTGAGTGTATATGTGAAGTAAAGCAGAAGAATGATGAGGAAATGGTCGCTTAACCATCCCATCTCTCTTCTACAAGGCTAGGATATATGGAGCGCAGTATTCACAGTGAAGTTTGTGATTTCAGATTAAACTATTCTCCTCAGTCAACACTGCGCTGAATTGACACTCGCTGGGAGACCAGAGGTTTACCTAATGTGTTTAATGTGCTTTAATGTGGAGGTGCTTGGTTCACACTCTACTCAGTAAACATCATTCACTTTGGAGCCAATTAAATGTTTGGATATTCAAATGGCCAAATGTAGCATACTGTGACAGTACCATAGTTCAGTGTCTGTAATACCTACATATATTATGATATGATACTGTTTAAAGGGTTAGTTCACCCAAAAATGAAAATTATGTCATTAATTACTCACCCTCATGTCGTTCCACACCCGTAAGAGCGCCAAAATCCCATGATTTCAGTAAACGAGGCTTCGTTACGCCATAAGTGTTTTGAAACTTCAATAGTTCACGTGACTTTGGCAGTTTGATACGCGCTCTGAACCACTGATTCGAAACAAATGATTTGTAAAGCTTCGAAGCTTCATGAAGCAGTGTTTTGAAATCGCCCATCACTAGATATTGTTGAATAAAGTCGCTATTTTGTTATTTTTGGTGCACAAAAAGTATTCTCATCGCTTTATAACATTAAGGTTGAACCACTGTAGTCACATGAACTGTTTTAAATAGTAGCTTTCTGGGCATTGAAAAAGGGAGTGTTATTGCTGGCAATGCAAGCCTTGAGACATCGGATTTTATGAAAAATATTTTAATTTTTGTTCTGAAGATGAACGAAGGTCTCACAGGTGTGGAACGACATGAGGGTGAGTAATTAATGACAGAATTTTCATTTTTGGGTGAACTAACCCTTTAAATACTATATTCATATACCCTGCCTATTCAAAGAATATATGTTATTATCATCATGACACTGTCAGCATAAAGTCTTGACATGAATATTATTAAAGTAAACCTCTAAAATGTATGTCTTGCTTAACACTAATCTGCTGTAAGAATGTGGCGAATTGATATTAACTGTAATGCTGTATGATATGAACTGTAAAACTACTTCATGGCTGTGCTGCGCAGCTGTAAATAAAAGTCACTGAGGCTGTGATGTAGGTTATTATAAATATATTGTGCGTGTTTTGCCCAGCAATGCAAAAAGCATGGCTACTTGTAAATTATTCAGGGCTCAGCAATAAAGATGGCCTAATAAGAGTATTTTGGGCCTGTTGTTGAGTGATCGACTTGTTATCACTGCTGATCATCTAATAATGCCTTTTTGTTTGTTATTGTAGGCTCTTGAACAATGTTGTTATGATTTAAATATGTAAAATATACAATCTTGCTGGATAATATAGATAAAGTTTTACTAAATTGCAAAGTGAGAACTGTGATTGTGTTGGAGCATCAAACAAACACTGGATGCTATCGTTGTCTAAGAAATAGTTGCATGGTTATATTTGCTTGTATAACTTTCATCTTAGTTTAAATCTAAAAATCAAATTAACTTTTACGTAAACAAAAACTTCACTGTAAGGAAACAATGTTAAAAATATATGATTTGTGATGCATTTACATTTAAATAAAGTTAATGTGAATAATTAAAATTAATTAAAACTGCTAATAATAAAATATGAAGGGGGCATAGCAGTGAAAATGTTGATAGAAAAAACAACATACCCTTATTGATGAGCCTGACTTACTGCTTATGACATGTTAATAAGAAGTATGTTTATTGATATACAGTAGATGGCTATTGAGCTGTAAGCAGAGACGAGCAGTGAGCTGTTTTAGGAGTCCCTGCAGTGTACTTATCTGGCCTATTTGACAAAAGACAACAATAAGAGTCAGTTTGTTGTTTCAGGAAAGTCTATCCTGACCAATACAACATGACATTTCCTCACAACTCAACTCATTGCACAGTTAATAATTCCTGCTTAATCCTGCTGAGCCAAAATGTATGTCTCCTGTGTGTGTGCGTGTGTGTGTGTGTGTGTGTGTGTCTTGTCAGAGCAGACAAATTATGTGGAAGCAGAGTTTCTGTACACAGTGGCGAACACACATTCTCCATTCAACACACACTCAGCCTCCAGTGCTGCTGAAACTACAACTGAAGTCATTTTGTGTCACACTTTGTTTGATTCATGTCCGATTCACACTTTTCCCCTTTGATATGTACAGTAGCGGTAATTTTATTCAAGCTGTCTGCGCATCACATCTATCCCAAGCCATCATCATCACATCTACACTCTTAAAAATCCAGGTTAAAAATTGGGTTTTCTCAGCAATTGCCATAAAAGAACCATTTTTGGTTCCAGAAAGAACCTCTCAGTGATCAGTTCTTCTTCTTCTTTTTTTTTTTTTCTTAGAGTGAAGAACATTTTAATAATCTAAAGAACCTTTTTCCACTATAAAGAACCTTTTGGGAAATGGAAAGATTCCATGGATGTTAAAGGTTCTGAACCATCAGTGCCAATAAATAACCTTTATTTTTAAGTGTATTCCAACTCTTTTAAAAATAAATGTTTTCAGTTAAGAGCCATTTTAGGTTCCATAAATAACATTTTGGTAAACAGTTTTAAAAAGAATTCCCTTTTCACCTTAGTATAGGCTAATAGTTTAAATAAACTTTTGCAACCCAGGCTCATTAGAAAAACGTACCTGTGGGAACGTTTTCGCGAGTCGCAAAATACGTACATATCGCTGCAGTTTCGATGTGAAATGTCCACTGAGTGGCGCTAAAAGCGTGTTTAATTTTTTTTTTTTTTTGCCGGAACAGATAAACGTGAATATGGTAGGCCTACGTTTTTATGACGTTGGTTTTTATACGAATCACCGCAGATCTGATTTGAAATTTGCACTCCATTGCGTTTTAAAATAACGTACCACAAACACTACACCTAAACCTACCCGATAGTGTTAACAAAAGCAAACGTGACATAAAAAGCATCCGTAATCGTGCCGTTTTAGCTTGTTTAGATCTCTCTTTGAGCTCTTTTACCGTGACTCGCCTTTCACGGGATTTGTACCCAGGGATTACTCGTCTTAAGTACAACTCCGTATCAGCTGAGCTACCGAGCAAGCTTGTTATGTTAGAAAAGCGAAACATATGGAGCTGGTTAAGCGATGCAAAGTCCAAAATATATTCGTTTACAAATCGTGCACTCTGGTAAAAAAAAGCGTTTTGAAGTCATAACATAATATTGTGCAAGGAGACGTGAAAACGAGTCTTTATTAATCCATAATCTGACCCCATAATCGCAACTGTATGAAAACGATCAAAAGCGCTTGCCGTTTTACTGCCTCTAGCGTTCATTTCTGTTGGAAACTGCAGTGATATGTACGTATTGGTACGTATTTTGGCGAATCGCGAAAACGTTCCCACAGGTACGTCTTTCCTACGAGACCGGGTTGAACTTTTTCCACTAAAAAGAACCTTTTATGGAATGGAAATGTTACATGGATGTTTTCATGGAAGCATAGATGCCATATAAATAACCATACTTATATATAAAAATGATTCTGTGGTGAGGTAAATACTACAGAAAAAAACAAATGTAATTTCTACATGAAAAAGTTAGTTCAGGCAAGAATAAAAAAACAACAAAGTAAATTCTATATTAGTACTCAATTCAAGCTGGTAGAAATTAAAACGTAAACATCAACGATATAAAATTAAGTAAAACCTACTCAACTTTTTTGATACCGGTGTTCCCATCATGCACTGGGGCATGAATAATTAATAAGGTTGATTTTTGCTGTTTTCCAGCTGTATTTACACTGTTTTATCATTGCTTTTGTTGTTAGGTTTAGTATCTTGTGATTTTGTGACATCTGGAGTTCATTTTCTACTCAGAATGACACATTCATACTCAAAAACGATCTTTTGAATGTTACCATCATTGTGTATTGTGCAATTATTATTATTATTGTTGCCAAGTAAACTTTGACTAAGTAGAAATTACTCAACAAACTTTTACTGGCCAAGCTAAAATTACTTAACTTAGTTAAGTAGATTTTACTTAATTCTATATGTGAAATTAAATAAGTATAATTTAGTAAAATTAATTTCATTTTTTTATGAATGTTAAGTTCAATAGTAAGTAGATTTTACTTGATAATAACAGGTATGTTGTACAGAGCAGTGTCAGTAAAATTTACTCAAAATGTGTTACAAGTAAATCCTACAAGTTATTTCTTTCAGTGTATATAAAGAACTGTACTGCATAAATTGTGACTATATTGTAGAACAGCTTTATTAACGGCTGAGATATTTGTCAGTAGATAAATTATATACTGCTCAAACAGTAGAGCATGCTCAATGCCAAGGTCATGATTCACAGCGAATGCATGAACTAAACTAAATAAAATGTATGGTAACACTTTAGTTTAGGGTCCAATTCTCACTATTAACTAGTTGCTTTTTTTTAGCATACATTTTATTAGGATATTGGTTGTTTATTAGTACTTATAAAGCAGATATTAATGCCTTATTCTGCATGACCATATTCTACATCCCTTAATCCAACCCAATACCTAAACTTAACAACTACCTTACTAACTATTAATAAGCAGTAAATTAGGAGTTTATTAAGGCAAAAGTCGTAGTTAATAGTTAGTCAATAGTGAGAATTGGACACTAAAGTGTGACTAAATGTATACCTTGAATGCAATGTCAGTCACTTTGGATTTAAAAGCATCTGCCAAATGTGTAAATGTATATGTTTGTCAGATCTTGAATTTGAAGCTTTGTTCGCCTGATGTGTTAATCATGGTTCATAGCAACAAGTTTTTTGTAAGGATCAGAATCAGGAATACATTATAAAAATTATTATAGATGTACACTTCTTGTCATGTGTCTCCAAAAAGAGGAGACAATCCCAAAAAAGACTTTAAGTGTTTTGTTTCAAAAGTGCTTGATGTTGGCTAACACGATGTCTATGCTGGCCACGACCGTTGTCGCGTCGCAATATTTTGAGGAATGCGTCAAAAAGACAGTAGCAAAACCATTTGTCCATGTCAAAAGTAGAGCAGGCGCTTGGAGTACGTCAGAAATGGAACAGGGCATCATTTTACTGTCGGGGATTTGATGTGTCATGCTGCATCCAGTGTAGACATTCCCTGCGTCTGAATATGCCTACTTCTATACTATATAGTAGACAAAAAACAGTATGTGAGCCAAGTAGTATGTCTGAATTCATAGTATTCATAAAATAGTAGGCGAAAAGTACATGGATGACCTACTACTTCCGACGGGATTCTGAAGTGTGCATCTGATGAATACTTTACTGTCCCATGAGGACACTGGAGAGGATTTGTGAATGGCAGTGACGCGACGCAACTGACGCTGGTAGATCACATGACTGTCAGGATTTGATACTACACACATTCTTATAGAACATACTTTTTTAACAGTCACAAAGTTTCAAACCAACTATACAGTATGTGATTTCAGTATCACTGATTATAATGGGTTCTATTGTTGCGTGCGGAGCAGACATGGTGTCACTAGTGTCTCATGAGATGAAAAAAATACCAATAAAATTCTTAAAAAATACTCCTATCTGAGTTACAACATACACACAGACACACTTATGTGCATAGTCATTGAAACATATGCATGCACACACAAAGACTGTAGAGGTAAATGATGTCATTTGTCTCCAAGTGTCAAAATCTGGGTCAAATCACGGTCTACTCTGAACTGCCTGCGCGCTCATATACAGTCCGACTCAGACGTCTGATCTCACCGCACTGTAATTTGATCCACTTCTTGCCCCACACCGATCCAAACACACATCCCCTCCAGGATGGGTATATTTAACCCTCGACGTCTCCTCGCATTACTGCAGCCATTATCTGTTAGTTAAAGGCTGGGAGTGGTGTGCAGGGTGCTCTGCCTCCCTGACCAGCTGCTGAACTCTCGCACACTCCTGGAAAACACGCTTGGGCCGCGCTGCTCGTTTGTCACGCAGCACACTGACAGTAAAAGGTCATCGCCTCCCATCGCTGCGAGCCAGAAACAGCGGCCTCCATATTACCCAGCACAACGGATTTGTTTAAGACTGGGAAGACAAACGCACATGTGCACACACACACTCAGAGCTTTATCTAATCTAGGCCACCTGTCTGTGCATCTACCTCCCATGGCGGCAGAGGGACGTGAAGTGTAGATGTGCAGACACTGTGTAACAGTGCACTGGCTCTTACAGTCATCTGCCCATAACAATGTCACTAAATGAGCACTGAGACCCTTATTCTGCTCACCAGACACCTCAGAGTGGACAAAGAGGAGACAGTTTCTCACTTTATGACTAGAGGCAAGTTGTATTCTCTCTCTGCAATGGAACAATCCAGACTTTTGGACATTAATTAAGCAGAGCGAGACCTGCTGACACACTTACTGCATCTCTCTAAATATGAATGACTAGATTTTTATATGTGAGCATAAGAAATTTCTCAGGTTTTTCTGCCAGGCCCCTCAGTGTGCAATCTGAACGCAGAACAGAACAGAACAGAGCGGGGTTACTGTTATGAAAGGAACTTTTTTCCTTGATGCTGCAAAAGCCGCGAGATGCGAGCTCAATGGTTAAAGACATCTGCGTTTACATACAATGTACGTACAATGGCACATTCCGAACCAGGTGAACAAAATTCGATAATACAGGCATTTGCAAACTGCACAACGTATGAAAAGAGTTATATAAAGAATAACACATGCCGTCACGTATCATTTATGCAAAGATATGGTGCTCGCAAATATTGTCAATAAAGCACCTTCCAAAAAATGATACAGACAAGTATTTGTGTAAGGAAATATTGTTTCAAAATTGTGATTAAAATCAAAATTGCATATTGATCAAAAAATCAAGATAGTATTTTTTTGTTCATATTGCACAGCTTTAGTCTATTACTCACACAAAGTAAAACTTCTATGATATCATGACCAGTGTTGGGAAAGTTACTTTTAAAAGTAATGCATTACAATATTGTGTTACTCCCTAAAAAAGTAATTAATTGTGTTACTTTTTATGGAAAGTAATGCATTACATTACTTTTGTGTTACTTTTTATCATCTGGGCTGGGCTTGCTTGTTTTTATAACAAAAAAAGTTCTATTTTTGACAAATGTTAAGGCCCTTTCACCAAAAGTGAAATGAATAAGCCTCAGGCTGAAGGAAATGCAAATGCATGCCTGTACAGTAGAGGACGCAGCTCAAACAAACCTTTCAGCTGTGCTGCCATTCTGGATTAAAGAAGAATATGATACAGGGGAAGAAGAAAATGAGTAAATGCATGTTCACATTTAGTCTAGAACTACAATAGCCATCATGTTCATACACAACACTGTAAAAAGTAATACGCTCTATCTACTCAATAAAATTGTGGCAACAGATTACAAGCAATATTATTAATTAAATTCAACATATAAAAATTTAGTTAGAATTAATCAAATTAATTCCTTAAAAGTCAACTATTTAAAATGTGTAAAATTAGCAAACACCATTACAAAAACCACAAACTGACATAAAAAGCAAAGAGTCAAACTGCCCAAATAAATTAAACACTGATCACCATAATGGTGACCAAACATTTTCAATAAAATAAACATCAACATCTAAACCTCTGTTTATTTCTTGTGTTTCTCTTTCCTTCAGTGATTCTGCTTGTTATCATCAGGTGTCTTCAATGTTGGCAATAAAGGGTTAGGTCTACAAGAAAACCTCCCCTTTTTTTACACAATAGGGGACATAATATAAGAGATTTCTGGTCAACTCGGATACTTTCATTAAGGAGAATAAATATGTGACTTTGGACCACTCTACTGGGTTTTTTCCACGTAAGATCTGCTCAGCTTGTGAAAATGCTATCATAACTGACTCATTTATGAGCACCACCACTCAGAAAACATACAAAATCAGAGAGACTCTTTTCATCGCCTTTTGTTATTTATCTCATCACATGTCCATGTGGTCTACAATATATTGGCAAGACCAACCGCCAACTGAAGACCCGCATTAATGAACACAGGAGCTCTATAAGAAGGACAGACATTCATTCTCCTGTGGCCAGACATTTTGTAGATGCTGGCCACAAGCTCACTGTCATGAGATATTGTGGTATTCAGAGACTGACTAGTTCAAGAAGAGGTGGTGATTCTAACAAAATACTGTTACAATGTAAAGCTAAGTGGATCTATTATATGGATTGTGTATATCCAAAGGGAGTGAATGAAGAATGTTTCTTATGAGTTATACCTTCTTGTTACTTTAGAGTACAGCTATCATCCTCTAATTTGATGAAAACTATTAATTTATGTTATGATGATTATAACATCTATATATTGTGTGATATATTTTTTATGGGTTTACATCCATTGACTTACTTTGTGATTCAGCATGTGAAATGTATTTATTTTATCTTATTTTTATTTAAAAATGTTATATATATATATATGATTTACATATATATATTTTCCCCTTCTTCTTTCTTTTTTTAATATTTTATATTTTTATTATCATTTTTTTTTTGTTTGTTTTTCATCTTTTTTATTTTATTTTTCCCCCTCTCTGTAGCATGATGTTCAACTATTTGTTTGGCTTATCTGTCATACTTTTAGTCTGATTGGTCATGTGATCTATGTAACCATGTGACTCCTTAAATTAAGATGGCTCCTGCACTAATCATTGTAAGCTTGGCATTGAAAAAGGTCACATGTGACTGAAACGTTTGCCTTTTTTCTTTCAGTAAAGCCTTGATTTGATCTCGCATCCAATGATTTTTTCTTGGTAGAGTGTGCGGACTCTTTTGAAGAGCTCTTCTATGTCTGTACACTACCATAATTTCTGCTGAAGATTCAGCTTTGCGTTACAGGAATAAATGACATTTTAAAATATATTCAAATAGAAAACAGATATTTTTTAAATCTTAATAATATTTCACAATATTTCTGAAGAGAAATAGCAGAAGAGACTTCTTTCACAAGCATTTAAAAAATCTGAGCGACCCCAAACCTGTGAGTGGTGGTGTGTGCTGTAGAGTTCATGTGTGTTTGCTGCCGCAGAGCTGAAGTGAGTGTGTATCTGTCAGCCTGAGGGGGCAGTCACTCTACATCTGACATCATCAGGTCATGAACTCTGACCTCTTCACCTCTCTTCAGTCATATCACACAGCACTCATCAGCTTCAGACACACACACACAAACACACGCCACCAGGTCTGAACCGACCAGCTTCACGAACAATTGTATGATTCCCACAGAACTGTTCGGTAACACTTTATTTTACAGTGTCCTTGTTACACGTTACATGTACTTATTAAGGAATAACATTAAATTACGCATAATTACACACAACTAAGCCTAGAACAAACCCTAATCCTAACCCTTAGCCTATAGTATGTATATGCTGTTAATTAAATTTACTCAGTACATGAATGTATAACAAGGACACCTTAAAATTAGAGGTTCACATAGTCGATGCAGAGATTGTATACCTTGAGGAAATCAAGTAGTTTTGGTGAGTAAAGACGTGCCTTTTTTCAAATCTTACTGAGATTGTGCTGAGCTGGTATGGAAAATTAATAAGAGTAGTGAATATGGCAAGTAAAATTATATGAAGACCACATTATTAATTTTTTATAAAGAACACATTAATGATATTGAATGATCCTTTACATCAGCTTCTTAATGAATTTGAAACACTGCCATCAGGAAGGTTCTATATGGTACAGCAACTAAAAACATTTTTAAGAGATATTTTGTCCCTTTTTTAATCGGTTTATTTAATAACTGGATAGTATATGTGTTTATGTGTATAAGTTGTATGTATAAGTTATTCCACTTGGCGGGAATTATTTATTTATGTAGTGGTTCAAACATTTGTGCGTCTGCACAGAGGTATCTAGCCCCACTTGTACCTTTCACTGTTGAGTTTATCCTCTTTAGATATGCTGATCTGTAATTTTGCAGATGTGTTAATGAGGTGAGTGCAGCTTTTGTTCAGTCAGCACCTTGATACAGTCTCAGCTGACTGATGAGTCTCTGGTGTTGTAACCATCATAAGAGCAGAACTGTAATGCTTGTGGTTATGGGTTGAGTGAGAAGTATTTGCTAGAATGGAGCATTTGCAGCAAATTTATGTGAGCATCTAGATTTCTTAATGTTTTTGAAAGAAGTCTCTAATGCTCACCAAGGCTGAAATACAGGAGAAACAGTAATATTGCAAAATATTATTACAACCTAAAATAACTGTTTTCTATGTGAATATATAGTAGAATGTAATTTATTCCTGTGATCAAAGCTGAATTTTCAGCATCGTTATTCCAGTCTTCAGTGTCACATGATCCATGAAATCATTCTACAACCCGAATTCTGGAAATGTTGGGACGTATTTTAATAAAATGAAAACTAAAAGACTTTCAAATTACATGAGCCATTTTTTTATTCACAATAGAACATAGATAACATAACAAATGTTTAAACTGAGAAATTTTCCACTATTTTCCACTAAATGAGCTCATTTCAAATTTGATGTCTGCTACAGGTCTCAAAAAAGTTGGCACGGGGGCAACAAATGGCTGAAAAAGCAAGAAATTTTGAAAAGATTCAGCTGGGAGAACATCTAACAACTAATCAAGCTAATTGATATCAGGTCTGTAACATGATTAGCTATAAAAGGGATGTCTTAGAGAGGTGGAGTCTCTCAGAAGTAAAGATGGGCAGAGCTGTGAAAGAGTGCGTAAAAAGATTGTGGAATACTTTAAAACCAATGTTCCTCAACGTCAAATTGCAAAGGCTTTGCAAATCTCATCATCTACAGTGCATAACATTATCAAAAGATTCAGAGAAACTGGAGAAATCTCTGTGCGTAAGGGACAAGGCCGAAGACCTTTATTGGATGCCAGTGGTCTTCGGGCCCTGCATCACATGATTGTGTCAATGACATTACTAAACGGGCCCAGGAATACTTCCAGAAACCACTGTCGGTAAACACAATCCGCCGTGCCATCTGCAGATGCCAACTATAGCTCTATCATGCAAAAAGGAAGCCATATGTGAACATGGTCCAGAAGCGCCGTCGTGTCCTGTGGGCCAAGGCTCATTTAAAATGGATGTTTCAAAGTGGAAAAGCATTCTATGGTCAGACGAGTCCAAATTTGACATTCTTGTTGGAAATCACGGACGCCGTGTCCTCCGGAGTAAAGAGGAGGGAGACCTTCCAGCGTGTTATCAGCGTTCAGTTCAAAAGCCAGCATCTCTGATGGTATGGGGGTGCATAAGTGCATACGGTATGGGCAGCTTGCATGTTTTGGAAGGCACTATGAATGCTGAAAGGTATATAAAGGTTTTAGAGCGACATATGCTCCCCTCCAGACGACGTCTATTTCAGGGAAGGCCTTGTGTATTTCAGCGGGACAATGCAAAACCACATACTGCAGCTATTACAACAGCATGGCTTCGTCGTAGAAGAGTCCGGGTGCTGAATTGGCCTGCCTGCAGTCCAGATCTTTCACCTATAGAGAACATTTGGCGCATCATTAAACGAAAGACGACCACGAACTCTTTAGCAGCTGGAAACCTATATCAGGCAAGAATGGGACCAAATTCCAACACCAAAACTCCAGAAACTCATAACCTCGATGCCCAAATGTCTTCACACTGTTTTGAAAAGAAGAGGAGATGCTACACCATGGTAAACATGCCCCCGTCCCAACTATTTTGAGACCTGTAGCAGGCATCAAATTTGAAATGAGCTCATTTTGTGCATAAAATTGTAAAATTTCTCAGTTTAAACATTTATGTTATCGATGTTCTATTGTGAATAAAATATTGGCTCATGTGATTTGAAAGTCTTTTAGTTTTCATTTTATTCAAATTTAAAAAACGTCCCAACATTTCCGGAATTCGGGTTGTAATATGATGATTTGATGATCAAGAAACATTTATGATTGTTATCAATGTTGAAAACAGTTGTGCTGCTTCATATTTTTTGTGGAAACTGGATACATTTTTACCTCCAGAATTCTTTGATGAAAGTTCAAACGAACGGCATTTATTTGAAATATAAATCTTTTGTAACATTATAAATGTCTTTACTGTCACTTTTGATCAACTTAATACATCCTTGCTAAATAAAAGTGTTTATTAAAAAAACAAACAAACAAACAAAAAAACAATCTTACTGACCCTAAACGTTTGAACGATATAACTTTATTTAGAATGAATCACTTCAATGTTCATTTTAAACACTGCTTTGTGAGGTAAAAGTATGAAACCTTTGCAAATGGATGTTAGATTTCTGTGAGCATATAGCTTACTAAATTAAATATTCTACATTATTAAATAGACTTCCTATTAAGTAATCTGCATGATATGGAACATCTGATCATTATAATGGAACTATAGCCACTGTTTGTGTTGTTTTTGTTCCGTTTAGGTTTTATCCGAAATAGACAAAGCCAGTCAGTCAGATTAAGTCTTGCCAGATCTAGAAGGTGTTTTCCAGTTTTGTGTAGAATAAGCGCAGGCGGTCAGTGAATGGACTGTGGGTAGTGTGTGGGCGTGCCATCTGAGACCGAGATTACATTCAAGAGACCCATATTTTTCAGAGCTCATGTTGCATGAGCCTATTTTACGGTCCTTGCAACAACAGCGGGCAGAATTACATTCATCCTGATAGAGGACAGGAGACCCGCACACACACAAAAACATGGCCCAGTTACACACATCCCAGCCTGTGTGTGTTTGTTTGTGTGAATCTGTGTGTGTCCCTGGGGAGGACAGTTAGTCCAGAACTACTACACTGGCACATTTTCTCCAGCATGCATTATCCACACAGACAAACAAGAGCAGCTGAATGTGTGTGTGTGGATGGAGGCAGAGAGGGTGTGCTTTGCGGGCGGAGAGGGGCGAGAGGTGAGCTCTGGTGGTAATAAAAGCATATGCTGGCTGTTAACTGAATGAGAAATAAAGACATCGCAATGATCCATCTTCATTACTTCTCTTCCCCTCTCCTTCATCCGCTCCCGAATCTGTTTCAGCAGGTCACATGATATTCAACTATCTCTCTCTGCAGCTGCCCGGCTCTCTGGTTAATGGCGGTGTCCTGATGTTATGGTCGGAGTTTGCATCTGCGTGGGGAGAGAGAGAGAGAGAGAGAGAGATGCAGAGCGCTGGTGTCCATGCCGAATGACTGCAGTTCAAGGGCGTTATGGAGATGGTGCTGCTTTCCCTGAAAATGAACCATCACCACCTGACACATTCTAACAGGGACGTTTAGACCAGCGCTGAGAGGAACCACTGTTCTCACAAACACACACACACACACACACACAAACACACACACACACACACACTGTATGACAGCCAATACAGCTTTGTACAAACACCTGCTCAGTCGAGTGCTTTTGTGTGTTCACACGCTCACAAACACACACATGGACACATTTTAAGGGCAGGTTGCTGCTAACTAACACAGATCCGTCTCATTTTGATTGTGAATTAAAAAAAAAACAAAAAAAAAAACATTTTTACTAAGGATATTGTTATTACTAAACAATCAGAATACATTATTAGGATATTTTTGGACAAACTCAGCGGTTGGGTTAAATGTTTGCCCAACGTGCTGGGTAGTTTTTTATTTAACTCAACTATTGTTTAAAAATGACTATATGACTTAAAATGAACCCAAAATATGTTGGAAATTAAAAATCAGACACAATTACTAGAGGCAACAATAATAATCTGAAGGTGAACATTTATTAATAAGCAATTTAATAAATGTGTATTGTTTAATTATTATTCATTAAACTTGTGTACACAACACAACATTTATTAAACATATTAATAAATGTTAATTTCCAGCATACTTTGTGTTCATTTTTAGCAAGAAATACAGTCATTTTTAAATAATAGTTGAGTTAAATGAAACTGCCCAGCACGTTGGGCAAACATTTAACCTAACCGATGGGTTAAAACAGCCCATTCGCTGGGTTAAAACAACCCAATTCGCTGGGCTAACCCATTCACTGGGTTAAAACAATCCAATTTGCTGGGTTAACCCATTCGCTGGGTTAAAACAACCCATTAGCTGGGTTAAAACAACCCAATCGCTGGGTTAAAACAACCCATTCACTGGGTTAAAACAACCCAATTCGCTGGGCTAACCCATTCACTGGGTTAAAACAGCCCATTATCTGGGTTAAAACAACCCATTTCGCTGGGCTAACCCATTCACTGGGTTAAAACAATCCAATTCACTGGGTTAAAACAACCCATTCGCTGTGTTAAAACAACCCATTAGCTGGGTTAAAACAACCCATTTGCTGGGATAAAACAACCCAATCACTGGGTTAAAACAACCCAATCGCTGGGTTAAAACAACCCATTCACTGGGTTAAAACAGCCCATTATCTGGGTTAAAACAACCCATTTCGCTGGGCTAACCCATTCACTGGGTTAAAACAGCCCATTATCTGGGTTAAAACAACCCATTTTGCTGGGCTAACCCATTCACTGGGTTAAAACAATCCAATTTGCTGGGTTAACCCATTCGCTGGGTTAAAACAACCCATTTGCTGGGATAAAACAACCCAATCACTGGGTTAAAACAACCCAATTTGCTGGGCTAACCCATTCACTGGGTTAAAACAGCCCATTATCTGGGTTAAAACAACCCATTTCGCTGGGCTAACCCATTCACTGGGTTAAAACAATCCAATTCACTGGGTTAAAACAACCCATTCGCTGTGTTAAAACAACCCATTAGCTGGGTTAAAACAACCCATTTGCTGGGATAAAACAACCCAATCACTGGGTTAAAACAACCCATTCACTGGGTTAAAACAACCCAATTTGCTGGGCTAACCCATTCACTGGGTTAAAACAGCCCATTATCTGGGTTAAAACAACCCATTTCGCTGGGCTAACCCATTAACTGGGTTAAAACAATCCAATTGGCTCGGTTAACCCATTCGCTGGGTTAAAACAACCCATTTGCTGGGATAAAACAACCCAATCCCTGGGTTAAAACAACCCATTCACTGTGTTAAAACAATCCAATTCGCTGGGCTAACCCATTCACTGGGTTAAAACAACCCATTTCACTGGGCTAACCCATTCACTGGGTTAAAACAATCCAATTCGCTGGGTTAACCCATTCGCTGGGTTAAAACAACCCATTCACTGGGTTAAAACAACCCAATTCGCTGGGCTAACCCATTCGCTGGGTTAAAACAACCCAGTCGCTGGATTAAAAGAACCCATCTATCTATCTATCTATCTATCTATCTATCTATCTATCTATCTATTTATCTATCTATCTATCTATCTATCTATCTATCATACTCAGTTTTACTGTAGTAACAATTGCAAATATACCATTGAGTCAGAAAATTGTTTTCATGGTACATTTTCGTAAGTGATTTGATCTTTCTAGTGTACCTCAGGGCAAGAAAGCAAAAAACCCTCAGCTTGGAGA
Organism: Mylopharyngodon piceus; assembly: GCA_039654765.1. NCBI lineage: Eukaryota > Metazoa > Chordata > Actinopteri > Cypriniformes > Xenocyprididae > Mylopharyngodon > Mylopharyngodon piceus. The sequence goes on along the minus strand of CM077441.1, from coordinate 32,956,392 downwards.
AAAGTTTTATGTGGTTTTCAGGGCAATTAGAGAGAATGTGTGTTTGCAAAGCCTCCGTGTATAAACTCTTGTAGTTAAGTGCAAAGATGCAGCAGGGTTTTATCTGTCTGATCGGGAGTCTAAACGCCACACTGACACCATAATTACATGATTTATATCATTCTGCGATTCTAAGACAGGCACGGCACCTCTCTTCTGCTGATTCATGAGGAACGCACTCAAGTGGCTTTTGAGGGCACATCAAAGGAATTACCTTGATTCATACGCTTGATGTTTGTTTAAATAAATGCATGGTGATCAATCTTAAGACCTTCTCCAAAGTTTGTTTGGCTCCAGACAGACTGAGGGACGGAGCCAGATCTCATCTCACGCAGACCAGCTCTTCAGACCAGAACTCGGCCCACTGGGTCTTCCACTCGCCGGCTAAGAAAAGACCCAGAAACAGAGCTCGCTTCACCTGAGTGTGTGTGCGACAACTTTGTTTTCCGTTCTAAGAGCATACGACCTCAAACAGATCGCCAAACTCTGCCAGTTCCTCCAGGGGCCGGCAAAATAGGTGTGCGAACTAAAAATAAATCTGTTACCGTGCAGCGGCAGTCAGTTTAGTCACTGAGGAGGTTTTTTTTACTCTCCAGCTGTACTCAGGCGGGTTTTGCCTCATGGTTTGGAGGCATACATTAATTATCGCGCTCACAGGAACTGCCCTGCCTCACTGCTGACTTACTGCCCTTCACTGCCTCCACTCTGAGGGGGTTTTAAAGCTGTCATTTAATACAGTTCGGGCGGTTAGGCCTGCAGACGGGGCTGAATGCTGCGTATGCAAATGGAAAGATACCTTCTGAGTGTCGAAATGAAAAGGAGGCAATTCATTAATCACTGAGGTGTGTGAAATCACATTGTGTGAAAGTGATTTTTAGTATGAAGGAATTCTGGGATCGTGCAGGTCCCATGGTGGTGTGTGACTGCATGTGTGTGCGTGTGTGTGCTTGCTGGGGGCTGCTCGCTTCGATGACAGTATCTCTTAGTATCTGGACACAGCGCCACCATTGCCACCGATAATATTTGTTTATCTCGGGCATTCTTGAGATGCTGCTTGGCTCTCCTCCGAGTGTTGACGCAGCAGTCATCCACACTCACGGTTGTCCTCCATCTAACCCATCTCACTCGGTTACAGGAGCTGACCGGCTCTTCTACGCCGCTCATGTTCACTATGTGTCGCTGAATAACGACTCGAGATGAATAACAACACTATTGTCTTCTGTAGTTACTTATAGCTGAATTGAACTCATTTCATAATTGAGGAACTTTACAACAGTTATTGAACTGATCTGAATCAACACTGAACTGACTTCAGCTGAACAATGACACTATTGTCTTCTGTAGAGCTGCTTTACAGCAGAATTTGAATTGGTCTCATATTTGATTATGTTTCAGTATTGATCATTACTTTCCTGTTTATTACTGTATGTATAAAGTGCTGTATAAATAAATGTGACTTGACTTGGTTCCATATAGAACCTTAATAGTGTTAAAAGGTTTTTTTTTGTTTTGTTTTTTTTGGACATTGATACATGAATAATTACATAAAGAAATAAAATAAAATAGAGAAACAAAATAGATGTGATGAACACCAAATTCCAGTGAAATATGTTCACAATCCTCTATGATGTCGTTGTATCTATCATTAAAAAAAAAATAAAGTGACGTGACGTGTAGCCAAGTATGGTGTCCCATACTCGAAATTTGTGATCTTTTCACCCATCCAAGTGCACGCACAGAGCAGTGAGTATTGAACACACACATACCGTGAAGACACACCTGGCAGCCATTTTTGCTGCGGCGCCCAGGGAGTGATTGGGGTTCGATGCCTTGCTCAAGGGCACCTCAGTTGTGGGTAATGAAAGTTGAAGAGAGTACTGTTCATTCACTCCCCCCACCTACATTTCCTGCTGGTACTGAGACTCGAACCCACGACCCTCTCTACTTGAACCCACTGACTCTCTAACCATTAGGCCACAACTGCCCCACACGTACAATTGTGTATTTTGGTGTAACTGAGTGGCAGTTTCCCTCTGCAGACGATTAATTTGTGGGGTGTGACAGCATCTGTCTGGGTAGAAATACACATTTGAGTTTAGAGTCACAGTTTGTCTCGTCCATTTGTTTAAATAAAAGCAATTACTGTATGTTTAAGAAGGCCAAAAGTGTCCGTTGTACATGGACAGAATGTGAGTCTGGGCATGTTTATGCGTAAACCCATGTAATAATTGCAAACTCTAACAATATACGGACCATAAATTCAATATCTCCGTCACTTACTTGCTTGGTGAAGAGGAAAACTGAACAGAGCTGGTCACACTTACACGTTTTGTTAAAATTCTAGAGAAAGAAAAAAGGACATGATTGGTAGAAAACCAGATAGAATTTGAAAACTTAAAACCAAACTTACAATATGAAAGTAACAATGTGTAGACATTTTAAGAAATATAAAAAGTACCTGTTGAGAGTGTGTTGACAGTCTGCGCAGTTGGAAGGTTGGAAGGAATGAGTTGGCTTTGATAGGTGGCTTTAACACAAAGAACCATTTCAGCATAAAAATATAACTATTAATATGTGTACAGAACCTTTAAAGAACCATCATTTTTTAGAGTGGAAATGGAACATGTTTGCTGAGTACGTTAACTTTGACTCTTTATTCAAAGCCAACGGGACTTTGCAAATATTCATAACAAGCGATTGTTTCACAAATGTCCAACAGTGTTTCACTCCTCCCTGTGCTGCAAAAGCATCCAATCAGAAGGTACTCAGTGTATCATTACACAGCCTACTGCACAGCTCAAATGAGCATGGGCAGACGAGGAGACTGACTTCAGCTGGCCAAACGAAACTAAAACAAATGCTGCATATCAGACATGCTCCAGTGCATGTATGATTCATCTGGCTGTGTAAACTGTTTTTCTTTTCAGGTGTTTGCAGAATGCCTCCAAGTGCTCTCCGTTATTGTGTATTGCTCCATGCACCCCGGCTCATGTGCCACTGAGATTGTTTTCAACTGGAAAATTATAACAAACCAAACAACAACACCTGAAACCATATGAAATGAAATTAATCGAGTTACTGATTTGGAAACTCGAGCCATATGTGAAAATGAACTACAGCAGGATTTGCAAGTAGAATTTTGACAGTGTGTGAAGCAGAGAGGTGTTTATCTTATTATAATTACAGATTTAAATAAAACATTATATACTTGACTTTGTTCCTTTTAATTCATAAATGACTATGTAGTTTCTTCTAATTTTTGTGTGAAAACTGTCACAAACAAAAACTGTAACAACAGTAAACAGTACTTTTTAATGAAGGTCTTAGTAGGAAATGATAAGTCATTTTTGTCAGACAAGTCCACTGGTTCGAGAAGCATCACTTAACTCATGTTGAGACGTCGCATACTTCAATGCTCTTTTGCATCTCGTTGTTGTTTTTCTAGACTAATATAACGCGAGGATGCTAGTCTTTCTTTCTTTAACATTTGATCAAACCAATTTCAAACTCCACCTCGGGTGTGCATTATTTTTCAATAATTCAAACATTCCTTACATAACAGAGCTCAAAGTAAGGAAAAATGGCATTAAAATCTCCATATAGACCTTCTATGAGCTCTAAAGGATTTGTAATAAATGCTTCTCTATAAGCAAGTCAGAAACTTTTTTTTTTTTTAAATAGTGTTACATTGCCAAGTTCCTGGTGAAGTATAACACTACCACCATCCTGAAATGAGATCCACCAATCAGTCTTAATGTTATCTTGGAAATGAGAATTTTGGCATACAATGAGATTTTGCAAGCTAAGTAACGTCAGCCATGTATTAGTTATAAAACTAACTTTATTTAATATGGAATGTTGCATAGACCAAAAATAAAGTGGTAGTGTATTTTAAATAGAACAAAACATCAGATTGATTTACATTATTGAATTACATTATCCTCTGTGCTTTATATAAATAGTCACTGCAAACCTCAGTCCAAACTGAGGAGGAGGGAGGGAGGGAAGGGGCTCTGGAGGACGACAAGGAGCAGGCAGAGGAAGACAACAAGGAGATGACGAGGGAGGAGGGAGGAGATGAAGGTGGTAGGAGCCTGGGCGGAGACAGGGGGAACCACAGCAGAGCTAAGCAGGAGGATGACCCAGAGCAGAGACATGAAGGTCCACTGTGGAGCTGATGGAGGGAGGAGCCTTGGTGGAGAGACCGGGTGGATCCAGGGAGATGACCAACTGAGGTGGAGATCCAGGCGGAGCTGAAAAGCCAGGGTGACGCCGAAGGCCTGGAGGGCCATGGCAGAGCTGCAGGTGGGCGCAACCAAGGTGGAGGCGTGGGTTTGGCAGACCGGGGCGGGGATGGTGGGAGTGAGGACAATGGAGGAACCGGAGGGAAGGAGAAGCCCAGTGGAGCCAAAGGGGTGGGGGGTCGAGGAGCAGCTACTTATGGACCAAGGTGGAGCTAGAGGGATGAGGGAGTCCAGCAGAGCCTGAGGGATGACAGTGGTGGAGCATTGAGCCAAGGTGGAGCATTGAGCATTGAGCCAAGGTGGAGCTGATGGGTCGGAGGGCCGAGGTGGAGTCTGGGGCTTGGAGGCTTGAGCTGGAGCTGTGAGATCCACAGGTCAAGGCAGAGCTGATGACTAGGAAGCCCCAGGCAGATTCATGCAGCTGAACGGAAGCACTGGAGTAGCCAAGGTGCTGAAGGGAGACAGTGGAGATGCCAGATATAAGAAGTCCCTCATGTTATCCTCGAGGGAGCGATCCCCCTGCTCCAGCAGGAGGAGGTGGACAGCCATTTAAATCTTATCTAGGTTTCGTGTTCTGGCAGGAGTAGCTGTGGTAGACAATCTACAAGAATGATAACACAAGAACATGAACACAAGGAACAGAGGGCTTAGATGGACTAGATGAATAACAAGACAAGGAACAGGTGTGCAACTAATAAGAAACCTTGACGACTAATGAAAAACAAAACAGTGACAAAAAAAAACTATGACTAGAAACTAAACGAGACAATGAAACAAAACATGACTGTGACATATATATATATAAATAAATAAATAAAAAGTGAGAAAGAGAAATAAAAAGAAAAGAAAAAGGAAAAAACAAAGAGGGGGTAATACACAACACACACTACGGTAGAGTTGTTGTCATGGAACAGAAGAATGCAAACACAGGTAATCGTCTGAACAGTTTTTATTGAACAACACTCAAGCAAAGAGCAGGTGAGTTTCTGGTAGCAGATCGGTACTGTGATATTGGCATGAGAATGAGAGTCTTATCTATTTTGCAGGTTCTGGAGAGGAGTGACTTAAGGGCTGAAGACAGGCAAATTAAAGTGCTCAGAAGACAAAGGTCGGGACAGTTTGATGCACAGGTAACGTGACTGAGGATTGTGACAGCAGGTGACGGCGGAGGCTTAGGGGGAGGGCGTGGAGATGGTGCAGGGATGGTAACAGGAGATGGCGAAGGGATGGCAAAAAGAGCAGCCGAAGGGATGGTGATAGCAGGCGGCAGAGGAATGGTGACACACAGACGACGAGACCCTGGCGGCGATGATGATGAGTGTCCGACGGCACAGACCCAGAGCCCAGAGACGACAGCCCACGGTGGAGTCAGGAGCCAAGGAGGGAGGAGCCAAGGTGGCGTGGAGGCTGACATCAACTTGGGGATGACCAACGGAGACGGAGCCGATGGGTCCGAGGGCGCAGACATAGAGCCAATGGAACAGAGCAACATTGCTGGCACAGGAGACCTAGGCGAGGCCGCAGCGACGAGCATCTGAGGAGAAGCCAGAGTGCCCGAGGACTGAGGCAATGCCAGTGTGACGGAGGACAAAGGTGAAGCTGAATTGAAGGAGGAGCCCGCTGCAGCCGAAGGGGTGGAGGAACGGAGCATAGCGGAAGAACCGCAAGTCCGTGGCGGAGGTGGAGGGACCAAGGGGAGCTGGTGGGACGAGGGAATCAGGTGGAGTTCAAAGGCGGAGGGTGTCTGATGGATCCGAAGGTAGGAGGAGCCAAGGCGGAGCAGACAGGTCGACGGGCCGAGATGGAGCGAGGTGATCAGAGGCCGGAGGCGGAGCCACAAGATCCACTTGCTCATGTGCTGATGGAGTTTGCTCAACCTGAGGCTCGATGACACAGCTAGGCATCCCAGGAGATGGCGAAGAAGATAGCTCTCCGTCTGCGGGGGGCTCGCACGATTCCTCTGTGATCGATGGTGGTGGAACTGGCACTGGGTCCGGCTGTGTTCTAGACCGGGAGTAAACACTCTCCAGACACCAGATGACAGTGTCCCTCCATTTCAGTCCAGAGGTGCCTGTGAGCTCTATGGGGTGATGTAATTAGCCCCGATCCAGAATAGTGACTTCAGGGTCTCAAGAAGGCAGAATTGTCCAGTGAATGTTAAAAACTCCTCGCTCTCTCGAGCCAAAACAGAAAATTGTGCTGCATATTCTACTTTGGTCTGGTCAGAAGAATGCAAACACAGGTAATCGTCTGAACAGTTTTTATTGAACAACACTCAGGCAGAGAGCAGGTGAGTTTCTTGTAGCAGATCGGTACTGTGATACTGGCATGAGAATGAGAGTCTTATCTGTTTTGCAGCTTCTGGAGAGGAGTGGCTGAACGCCTAAAGACAGGCAAATGAAGATACGCAGAAGACAGAAGACGAAGGTTGGGACAGTTAGGTGCACAGGTAAGTAATCCACAGGTAAGTAATCCACAAGTAAGTAATCTACAGGTAAGTAATCCACAGGTACGTAATCCACAGGTAAGTAGTCATTTAGAGGTTCAGTACCGAATGACGAGACCAGACAACCATGTATGTTTGGTGCTGGCTTTTATAGAGGAACTGATGAGGCTGATGGCAGACAGGTGTGGTGATTGTTGAGTGTGCTGAGCAGGCCCGGTTCTAGGATTGCGTGATTGGGGAGGCATTTTGAAAACTTGGTGGGGCAGCATAATATTGTAGTGTTGGTTGGTCACGTTTGATTTGATTTATGATTCCCCCCTCTCCCCCCTTTTTAAAATACTAAACTAATTAGGATTGTTTATTGCACCAAAAGTAATTTGAGAGGAACTTTAATTGTACAGTTCCAGTCACAATATGTTTGTTTTCATATAGACCACAAGAAATTAATAAATTAAGAACTTTTTATCTTTCCTTTCCTATACTCCCAAAGCTAAGGAAGTACACTTTAAAATTTTAATGATATTTACCTATCCTTAGAACTTCTAGATATAGATTTAATATTGATCACAATAGTTTTACTTTCTGTAATTGTGAAATTGAAACAACAGTACATTTGTTTTTTTTTTACTGTTTAGAGAGTTTTGGTCTGACATATACGAGTGGCTTAAAATTACAATTAATTTGATTTCTTCATTTTCTACAAATGACATAACTTTTGGTATAATAATGGAAGATGTACACATTCAATTTCAGCTGAACAATATTTTCATTTTGGGAAAACTTTATATTCATAACTGTAAGTGCCTTAAAACAAAGCCATTGTTTTCTGTTTTTCATAAAGAATTTTGGATTTACTCTAAATCTTTAAGAATGTTAAAATTTAAAAGTGGAAGAAGACCACTTGGTTCACTGAAGAAATTTAAACCAATAGAAGACCTGGTTGTATAATTTTTTCCTTTTTCTTGTTTTTTTCCCCCCTATATTTTGGTTTTCTTATAAAGTTGTGCTCGGATATTTAGTGATTTTATGTGATTTTTGTATTGGCTATATAAAAATAAAAACCACAAGACATAATAATAACTGAATTTACACAAAAGATCCAGTTCAAAAGTTTACATATGCTTGATTCTTAATTCTTAATAGCGTGTGTTGTAACCTGGATGATCAAAAGCTGCAAACATTCACTGATGCCCAAGGCAACACAACACATTAAGAGAGCCAGTGGGTGTAAACCTTTGAACAGGATGATTGGAAATTGTTCTTATTTTATTTAAAGATCTAATTTTTTTTAGTACAAAAGCTACATACTTTCCAGAAGACAAAATAAAAACAATTTACACCCCAACCATCCTGTGCAAATGTTTATACCCCTGAATTTTAATGCATTGTTTCCTTCTGGAGTATCAGTAAATTTTTTTCACCTTTTGTAACAGTTGAGCACCTCAGTTGTCATCAGTGTGAAAATATGGATCTTAAAAATCATACAGTCACTGCTGAAAAGGGTTAAAATATGCAGAATATGCTGGAAAACCAAAGAATGTGCTGGACCTGGAGGATTTTTTTGAAGAACTGTGGGCAGAGCAGGACAAACTCATCATAAAAAAAAAAAAAATCATAAAAACAGTCGTAATGACACACAGTACTGAGAATCAACTGCTTCATTTGTGTAAATGCAGATATTATTATATATTGTGGATTATATGTAAACATCTATTATAATAAAACATTTTTGTTGCAGTGCTAAATAAAAAAAACTTAATTTATGATCTTTGTTATTTATTTATTTTTTAAATTATTGATATTTTGCAGATTCTGCAATGTGCATGTAACATCAAATAGGCTACTATTCAACAAATAGTGCAATATGCTGATAAAATATTTTAGAGCTGAGCATAACTGAGTAAAACTATTTTATATTTTACTAGAATAGTTACATATATATTTTTAAAGTTGTTAATTTATTTATTTTCGAGATTTTTCATGGCTTGGAAATCACAATTTTAAAATTCCAAGTGTCCCATGATCGTGTAGTAATGTATCAGTGGTGTGCACGTGTTTAAATAGAGACTAGAGCGCATTTATGAAGGAGCTGCATGTCATCTGCTCATGTGATTGTAAATGGCCGTCTTGAGAAGCGATCAGATAAGGTGTGCAAAAGCCTTGGAAAACTGCTTAGAAAAAGGATGTGGATGAGGACATGAATGCATTTTACAAGTTGAAATCTAATTATGGTAATTCTAGCATGGTGTGAGCACCTGAAGTGCTCAGCGTGTCTGTGAGGGAGAACTGTAAAAGGATGCGCGCACACCAGAAAAATACAACCGCACAATGTTTCTAGTAATTTGCGTATTTAACTAATTTAGTGTTGATATATTTTTACAATATTGTGTGCTATCACAAAAAACAAGTATCCTGGGGATGATGGAGGGGCACAAGAAGAATCTGGGGGGGCATTGCCCCGCTAGCCCCCCCTAGCCCCCCCTAGACCCGGCCCTGCTGAGGTGACTGGTCTGGTGACTGAGGATTGTGACAGTTGTATGTATTTGTACTATATTTGTTTCAGGTTTTATTTGGTGTTTTAATTGTTAAAATGTTAAAATGTTGCCACACTGCACCAAAGATAAGTGCAAATAAACAAAACAAAACAAAAAATGTACAAAATTTAAACTGATGTCCATATTTTTTATTAGTGTTAGAACTCATCCCAGCACTTTGGCACTTTACTAGATTATACAGTTTAGGGATAAAGTGCTCGCAGTTTAACAGAGGAAGTGATGGAGAAGTGAAGCCAGTAGAGGGAGTGCGATGCCCTGAGCAATGTTCTGCTGGGAAACCCTGGGTCCGGCCATTCATGTGGATGTCAATTTGACATATGCCACCTACCTAAACATTGTTGCAGACCAGGTACACCCTTTCATGATAATGGTGTTCCCTGGTGGAAGTGGCCTCTTTCAGCAGGATAATGCACCCTGCCACACTGCACACATTGTTCAGGAATGGTTTGAGGAACGTAAGTTCAAGGTGTTGTCCTGGCCTCCAAATTCCCCAGATCTCAATCCAATCGAGCATGGGAGCAGGGATGTGCTGGACCAACAAGTTCAATCCATGGTGGCTCCACCTCGCAATCTACGTGACTTGAAGTGCTGCTAATGTCTTAGTGCCAGATACCACCGGACACCTCTACAAGGGGTCTTGTAGAGTCCTGTTTTGGTAGCACGCAGAGGACCAATAGCAAATTAGGCAGGTGGTCATAATGTTTTGGCTCATCGGTGTATATATATATATATAGGTTATGTAATGGTGTGTGTTACAGAGCCCTTCTGCTGCTATGCTTGAGTACAGAAGACTGACAGTAGGTTGATGATTATTTTAAGTAATATGGTCCAATGTCAGGGCGTCAAAACAATAACAGGCACCATCCCCTCCTTTCCATTCCCTGACCACACCTCCCGCTCTGAGGATGATGGAGAGAAAGTAGCAGAAACAGAGAGAGTGAAGGAGCCGTGGGAGTAGATGTGTGTGAAAACGGCACTCTCAGCTCTTTCTGTGTGAAGATGCACGACCATCTGCGGGAATACACGTGCACGTCTGGACGTCATTTGTCCAGTGTGGAGTGATATTATGTGAGTGTGTGTGTGAGAGAGAATGCCAGCAGTAGTTCTGTCAGATGATGTATGTGTTTCTTCAGTGCTGTGATTAGTGCTGTGGTGTGGGGGAGCTAGACTCACCTCATCAGTTCCACTCACTGTCACACACACACACACACACAATAACCACAAATATCATCACACAGACACACATTTACCAAGCTAAATGGGGACATGCCATTAATACAGACCAACGCTAACACTGCAATAACCTTCTTTATTTTTAGATTAAAAAATATTTATTTTATATAAGAATTCTGTTTTGTCAGATTACTAACTAACTTTGGAAGACAAATGTTCCCCAAAGAACATCCCAGTATTTTTTTTATATTTAAAATGATTTTATTTTATTTTTATCTGCTTCCCCCCTGACCTCACCTTTCTAAGAATATGAGTGTCTACTGTCATTTTCCTCTGGCATCTGTCCCTGTTCATTCTCCCTCTATCCTTCTTTGTATGTGTGTAACAGAGAGAGTGTGTAGAGATCACTGAAGCGATTGGAGGTAAGTGTTGTCCCTACATTTGTCTTAATTAATCTTTAATGAAACGGCCTCATCTTACCCCCTCTCGCTCTCTCTCTCTCTCTCATAAATGAAAGATGGAGCTGAGCAGTGCTGGTCTCAGTGTATTATTAAGGTTGAGCTGCTCATGGTTTTCTTCTTCTCTCTCTAATATTTGACTAGCTGCTTTCTCCACTCCCAGGTCAGGTTCAGGTTCCTTCTGATGTATGGAAGTTTTATTTAAAGGTTCAGAATGTAATTTCTGTGAGATTTTATTTTTGCAGTTCTGTTTAGTATGGCGTTAATGGCACTGAAATTACACATTTTACTTCTGAACTGTAAAAAGTGGTAACATGCAATTGTTACCTTAAAGAGCTATTTCTACCTACTAATGTATTTAGGTTGATTCAGTACTGTTAAATAATATTTTAGACTTTTAGAGAAAACCAGTTAATTTAGATGTTACCATTTTTTTTTTTTTTGTGCTAACTGTCATTGACAGGAGAAAATGATCACGCTCTACCTGAACTTTCTTTTCAGGCTGGTCTGACTCTGCAGAAGTTCAGTCTTGACTGTGTTCATGCGGTGTAAATGAGGTCCTTATCCAGAATGACACCAAGGTTCTTGGCTCTCTGGGTGAATCGCTTTTGTTTTCTATTGAAATTATGAGCTGTGGAAAAGAGAAAACAGCATATGAGTATCGCATATGTAAGAATGATAGAAAAAGCCATGAAAGGTAATGACTTTGCAAAGTGATTATGTGTAAAGAGAGAATAAAAATGGTCCGAGTACTGATCCCTGTGGAACGCCGGCAGGTCTGGTGGGTTCTGTTCTTGATTTAGGACTTAAACCCTGTGAGCCATACAAAATATGAACAATTCCACTGGCTGATCCATGTGTTCTCCGCAGGGCTTGTTTGATAGTTAAAAAAGTTCTTCTTCACTCTCACACTTTCTCTCTCTTTCCTGTTCAGTGAGGCCTTTAAGGGTCTTTGCCTGGTTCGTCAAAACTCTGTCACACAGCCATTCTTGCATCACATCCGAACAAAAACACTCTAAGCAAAATCAATCGGCTGTTTTTCTTGAGAGCAAAATCTATCACTCAGATCAGTGTAACATACATTTATCACACACAGCTGACTGTTTCAGAGCAAGCAGTGAGGAGAATCTCACCCAACATTCTTTGCCTTGGGAACGAACTTCACTGACTTGAGAAGCTTGACTTAAATTTTATTATTAGAAATAGTCTGAATGAATTTTAGATGCATACAATGAGATTCTGTGAAGCTGAGATGTGCGGTCACCTTAGCGAAAATTTCAGTTAAAATTTCCTAGGCAAAAAAAGGTCCATTGTCTATTTTCAACAGCTCACACAGAAATCACTTTCCAAGTGACCAACTTGAACCCATTGCAAAATGAGCATGGAAAATTTTTGCTCTCACACAAAATTCCTGATCGTGTGGATTTCTATTATAAGGACTGGATTTCATCCATGAAAATTTGTCAAACAACAGTAAATGTGACTGCACCATAAAATGGCAGCAGAGTGTGAAATAGAAAACCAGGAGTGATTTGGAGTTGATTGTGGGATGTTTTGGAAATTGCTCCAATCTTGCTTTTCCTGCAAAGTTTAGTTCTAATCCTAATGAAATGCACTTGAAAGTAGCTAAATTCTGCAGGACATTGGCCCTCCACGAACATGAATGGACACACCTGTCATACATAATCATGTGACAACTGTATTAAGCTGCAGTTTATATGTGACCCTGGTGAAGCCAGAACCTACAGTGTCACTGAGGAAAGTAGACGTATCTTCACCATTTACGGCCATCAGGACTATTATCACCCGTTTTGTCCTTCAAAGACTGAGCACAGTCACAAAGAGGCATGTGGTAAATAAATGACTCTTGACTTCTGCAGTGGGGAACAGCATGAGAGAAAATCACTTATTTTAAATCACAGCAGTATAGGTGATGGAAATTTAGACTTGACTTCTTTCATTACATGCAACTTCAGCTGCATTACAAACGATTCAGTGTCAGAAAAACAACCTTTTCAACTGCTGACAAAACCTACAATCAACAGAATGGCTATACAGGTACAACAAATCTCTAAAATGATCACAATTAGCTTTATTGCACCTTGGGTTTTGCCCAAATTAATTTATATGCTGGTCCAAGCTGCTTTAAACTGATTAGCTGGTTTTGTGCTGGACTGGCCAGTGGACTGGCACAACCATATCGGTAATAAACAAAAATGCTGTCAACCAGAATGGTATTTCTGAAGAGTTTTCTGGTTAACCTATTTACAAAACCACACCAGCATCCGTAACATATGCTGGTCTTTTCAACAGAGAAGTGTGTGGTGTAATCCTTTTCAAGTATATACCAGGAGTATAACTGTTTGCAAGTGATATTTTTTAAAAGTCAATTTAGGATATATTCAAGATCGATTTAAATACCTACATGACAGTTATAGGTAAAGCATATGTGACAGTTGCCGGCAAAGAAGTACACTAACTCATTTTGTGTGTCCCTCTCTACAGAACAAAAGAGAGACAAACACAAGTTTTACAAGAGAAGATGATGTTGTGCAGAAAATTATAATAAAAAACTGGTGCAGTGGTTCATGGAGGCTGGAGGGAAGGTTCATTTCACCCCTGCACACAAACATTATCATACACACACACACACACACACACACAATGTGAGGAAATTCTAATTAATGTGTTAATGACAGTTGGACCTGTGGTTAGCTAGGGAGTGTATAATAAATTGTGATAATAAAAATGCATCACTGAACCCTTCTGAGGGTTTATTTAATGTAGTTACAAAAATGCCAGCAGCTGATGTGGACCAGAGAGCTTCCCCGTACACTTCATTTTCAACATCAGACCTCACACTGGGCACAGTACTAAACACACACACACACACACACACACATCCAGAGAGATTCTCCACACTCGGTTGCACGTCGCAGGTGAGTTTGTAGTTTTCATTAATTACAAATATTTCAAGGCTATTATTGAAATATTACAGTAGCATTTTTACTGTTTTCCAGTTAAAAAAAAGTATTTGTTGGGGTTTTTTTGTACCTCACTGGCAAATGAAGTCCCTTGCTTTATGAGAAAAAAACCAAAAAAACAAAAACAAAATGTTTAAAATAAAACTTGCAAAGATATTTTCTGAAAACAATATTTCTTGCATTTTTCTTGTCAAGTAAAATATACCTTGCTTTTTTATTTATTTATTTTTTTAATGGAAATCAAGACAAAAATAATTAGTTTTGCTTCTTTCCAAGTTAGCAAGTCAGTTCACACAGCGGCCATGTTGGTTGCAACCTGGGCAGACCATGTGATGCCTTTTTCAGTAAGGGGACCAGCTTCTTTAATTGAAAGACATGACTTCCTTTCTACAATGTATTGAGATTTCAGTGGCATATCTCTGACAGAACACATGTTCATGGGAATCTGAACTCTGGTGATAATGCTATAGGGATGGGAGATCTGGGCTGGTAGTCACTTTATCCAATATGATGATCTTCATTAACACCATTATTATCATCATGTTGAAGCGGCTGGATGCTGATAAATTACTGAGTGCACTGAAGGGCACTGATGGGTTAAAGGTGCCAGAGTTTTGTACTACTTCGGTTTTTGAATATGAATCATTAGCAACAGTTGAACTAAAGCCGTACAGTGCAGAGAGAAATATCTGGAAACTTCCTCGTCTTTGATGTGGCACAAAGCCTCTTCTGTGGAGAGAAAAACCCTGAAACACACACACAAGGGCTATGTTCGGAATGCAGTACTAGCATGCAATAAATACCATATGTGAAACAGTATACAATAATTATAAAATATGATTTCACCACATTGCATGTTAACTTCAGTGAATTACTAATCCAAGATGGTATTAAAAAAAAGGTTAAAAATCTGCTGATCTGAGCAAATAATGATTCAGAATTTAAGCGATAAAATGTAATGGTTGATACTAGAGATGCACCGACACTAAATTTCTCTGCCGATACCGATAGCCGATTATTCAGAATGATATCGGCCGATACCGATAGTTTGGTTTTTCTTAAGGAAAAAAAAAATCTCTCTCAAATAATGTTGCAAACATTTATACATTTATACATTTATATCAGTTTATACTCATTTGGTACACTACAATATTAGAGGTTACAATTAACAGCAGAGGTATTATATTCAGCTGCTGTTTATTTTCAGATATAATAATTACACTCAAATAAAAACTGAAATGTATAAAACTTAGTATCACATAAGGTAGTTTTCATAAGCACTTGTCTTCATGGCAAATTTGCACAAACATATAATTAACAGTAAATAAGCTCCTCTCTAGTGTTTTTTTTTTTTTATATGTAGATAGCTAAGGAACTGTGAACACTGGAAAACATTCCTGAGGTAAAAGTGACATGATGTGACATATTGTTCACAAGCTGTTTTATTGACGTCTTTCCGCAGTTGAAACACAAATAAAGTGATTACATGAGACGTGATACATTCTGGTAAGTTGTACAATATATTTCAACATACCTTTGATGTTCATTCATGTTTTTCGAGATATAACTTGTATTGAAGAGGAAGAAAAGACTCGCGCTCCGCGCTGCCGCCTGAACTGAGGCATTACAGCGATCTGACACGTCACATTTAAGAGCGCCAAAACACCATTTATTATTGAATTTCATGATAAAATGGACAAATTTGAAAACTGAAACTTTTATTCTTATCAGAAGTAATAAAGCACAAATCTTTTTGCGATTATTGGATGGGAGGTGCTACAAATAATATTTGATGTAGGGAAAAAAACGCAGACCTGGCAACCCTGGCTTGAACTACGGGTGATTCATAGGGTCAAAAAGAGCCTGCTTTAACGTCACTATTTTTAAACTGTTAAAATTCAACACAAGAGTGATTTTCTTCACACACAGTATGTATGAGTTGCAGTCTGAACACGTCTTTCCGCACCCTTTTGATTGACAGGATATAATCGGCCCTGACCATCGGCATTTTTTAAACAATCGGCCGATGGCCGATAGTGATAATAATAGCTCTATCGGCTGATACCGATTGTTGGCCCATATATCGGTGCATCTCTAGTTGATACTGCTTCTGGTAAATGTGTCACTGGAAATGTAAGATCAGCTCAAGTACTGGATTATCCTCTGGTAGACTGCTGCATATTTTGGCAAATGGAATTCCATGCATACAGAAAATCTGCCAGTTTACAATGGTAGTATGCTATTCTGAGCATAGCCAACAGATCTACAGATCACTGTTGGCCTTTGGAGTCCCAGTAGACATAACATAAAGCCAGCATATGCAATGTTATATTTTAAAGGATTAGTTCACTTCAGAATTAAAATTTCCTGATAATTTACTCACCCCCATGTCATCTACAATGTTTATGTCTTTCTTTCTTCGGTCAAAAAGAAATGAAGGTTTTTGAGGAAAACATTCCAGGATTTTTCTCCATATAGTGGACTTCACTGGGGTTCAACGGGTTGAAGGTCCAAATTGCAGTTTCAGTGCAGCTTCAAAAAGCTCTACATGATCCCAGACGAGGAATAAGGGTCTTATCTAGAGAAACCATCGGTCATTTTCTAAAAAAAATAAAAATGTATATACTTTTTAACCACAAATGCTCGTCTTGCACTGCTCTGCGGTGCTTCACACATTACGTACTCACATTGGAAAGGTCACTTGTGATGTAGTCAGAAGTACCGCGGTAGGGCGAAAAACTCCATCTCATTTTCTCCTCCAACTTCAAAATCATCCGACATCGTTGTTTTACCTTTTTTTGTAAAGGCCATTTGACTTAGTCTTTGCACGTTCGCTTCGTAAACACTGGATCAGTACTTCCGCCTACGTCACGCGTGACCTTTTCCAACAAGATTACGTAATGCGGATCGCATAGAGCTAGTGCAAGACAAGCATTTGTGGTCAAAATGTATATAATTTTTATTTTTTTTAGAAAATGACCGATCGTTTCACTAGATAAGACCCTTATTCCTCGTCTGGGATCGTGTAGAGCTCTTTGAAGCTGCACTGAAACTGACATTTGGACCTTCAACTCATTGAACCCCAGTGAAGTCCACTATATGGAGAAAAATCCTGGAATGTTTTCCTCAAAGATCATAACTTAATTTTAACTGAAGAAAGATATAAACATCTTGGATGACATGGGTGTGAGTAAATTATCATGAAATCTGAATTCTGAAGTGAACTAATCCTTTAAGTTTAAAAGTAATACCCTTACACATAAAAGTAAGTACCTACAAATGTAGTGGTGGTTCTCCAGATGACTCTGAAAGAATAAGAGAGTTTGACAAGAGCCAGACACTGACATGTCTGAGCATGTCAAATACTCCTGAAGCACTTGGAAATGCTTAGTAGTCTGAAAACACACTTCTGGTATTAAATAGTACAATCAGTGTAACAAAGAACACCACTCTAATGTAACATAAGAACATCACCCTAACGTCAATCATAGATTTTTACATTATCTGGAGAAAAAGTAAGTGATGATTTCCTGTACAAAAGTCACTGCTGTAATGCTAAGGGTGTTTGCCAGAGCATTGCTACACATTTTCTTATAGTGATCTGAAGCAATTTCTTGCACATTGCTATATGGTTGCTTGAGGATTCTGGTTGGTTGTTCACTTTTTCACATTGATTTCAAAATGATTTCATTTAGCCAATATTGGGGTGATTTGAGATGTTTTTTGCTTGTTGACTGAGATGGTCAGTCACTATCTGGTTATGCTCAGTCAAGTCAGGCACCATGTCGCCTGGTTCGCAGAGTACCGGGTTCAAGCTTGGCCTACAGGCAGAGGCTGAACATGCTTCATGACACCACTTAACCCTCAAGCTCCATCCAGGTCGTCTTGCCACAACATTGCCCTCTATGTGACACTGGACAGCAGCACTGAGAGCACAAAGCCAGCCTGTAGCCTGCAGCTCTCACACACACAGTTCAATCAACAGTCCTTCATTTCAGCTGAGAAACTGTGAACTCATTAGGGCTTCAGTGACCACTGCCTCACCCTGCTGGGGTCACTATCTGGACCAGACACTGGGGTCAGAGCAAGGATCCACTCTGGGATGGATGGCTTAGGTCATTGTGTGGGCCACAGATGAACAAAACCGACGAGAGAAGCTGAAGACAAGGGGAGATTATGATGGACGGAAATTAGATAAATTGTGTTTATATAATAAATCACACAGGGATAACATGGCAACAAGCAAACTCTCATCCACATCAATAAGGAGCTTATATATAGGCTTTGCACAAAAAGTCTTGTTTAGAACCATGTACCATGTTTTTACAATGAGCACTTCAAAGGAAAAACTAGTTGCCGGATTTGATTTCCCTCATAATTTGGCAGTTTTTAGTCAGATTAATCTATACATACACTCTAAAAAATGCTGGGTTATTTCAACCCATGATTGGGTCAAATATGAAAAAACTCAACAGTTGGGTTTAAAATTTTAATTAAAAAATTTAAAATAACAGTTGGGTTTGTCCGTATTTGACCCAATCATGTAAAACCAAACTTTAATTAATTAAATGAAATGAGTTCGTTTCACTCAAATAATAATGAAAGTTCATTGTATTTAATAGAAAAAAGTTACGTGAACTCAAAATTTCATTGTAGTAAGCTGAACTTAATATGATTGAGTTGATTTGCTGCAGATTTCTAATTCCCAGCATGCTTTGCGTCAGACTGTATAAGGAAAATAAATGTTGAAATTAAGTGTTATTTTGTGTGTTTTTGCATAAGATTAACATAGGAAGACATAAGTTAGTGTTTAATTTTGTGTTATGTTGGGATTTACAGGGGTATCTGTTATGTTAGTTTTGTAGGGTTACCCTTCTGGTGAAGAGTAGAGCCTGTGGTTGGGTTGAGGATGGGCTGCAAATCTTTTAAGACCACATATATTGTATGCTGTTTGAGTATATACATGCAAGTACATAATGAAATTCTCTTTGATAGGTATAATAGCATGTGTTATTTGCTAACATTTAACCACGATCTGAATGTGATGTTTACGTAAATGAACTGTATGTAATTAACATTATGATGAGTTGGGTGAGGCTGAGAACTGTGGGAGCGAAGGGATGCCAGTGACTAGAGTTGTAAAAAGTACCAACTTCGGTACCAATAGGTAATGAAATTTTAAAAATGTGACGCTTTGAGCGCTGTTGAGCAGATTCATAAACACCTCTGATTGGACATTGTGTACACATGCTCATCGGATATATCTGTGATTGGCTACAATAATCAACGCACGAGAGCATTTGAAAGCACACGGAAGTATTTGAATTTGAAAGTGTTTTGAAAGCGGGAGCAGGATCATTTGAAAGCAGGCGTCTATCAGCGGACACCTGCTTTCAAATGCTCCTGTGTGTATCTGTGTAAGCGCTCAGTGAAGAGTGTCATTGATGACTATTGGCTACAATGATAACATCATTGTAGCCAATCACAGACATATTTGATGAGCACGTCAACACAATGGCCGCTCAGAGGTGTTTACAAATCCGCTCAACAGCGCTCAAAGCGTCACATTTTGAAAATTTCAGTACCGAAAATTTTCAGGTACCGAAGCTGGTACTTTTGACAACACTACCGGTGATGTAATTGTAATGAGAGACACCTGTGCACCACACTGGCCTTGCACCGCTTCTAGGGCTTTCAGCCCCGCCCCACTTGTCACAAAAATTTCTACTAACTTAAAAAAATGAGTTGGTTTACTTAAATGTTTTGAGGTAATAAGTTTCCTCAAATATTTTGAGTATTCTGAACTTACTGAGTTTTACAGTGTGGGTTGAAACAACCCAGCATTTTTAGAGTGTACTCAGTGATGGGCACAAATACATGACAATGTATTTAAAATAAAAATACAAACCTCAGTTTAAACAGATTAAAATATAATATAATAATAATAAAAATGTATCAAAATACAAATACAGTACGTTTTATCTTGAAAATATACAAAATACATGTAAAATTAGCCATTCAGTGAAGTATCACTGTTAGGCTGAAATTTATTTGGAACTATTCTAAATGCAAAGAACATTTTACAACTACTTAACTTTTGTTTTCATTTCACCTACCTTTTCCTTTCCCTTGCCCAGTAGGAAATTGACATTATTACAAAAAAAAAAAAAAGTTCTCAACGATAGCTAGTGAACTCGCTAATGAAAGCTTCTGTCTGCTGACTAGTTTTGATTTCCTCACTGTTTATCTGCGACGGGTGAGTAGTATCCTAGCTAACTTAATGTTTTACAGGAAATTAAATAACAGTTGACAGCAATTATTATGTTTATCTTACTTCCAGAAATTTTGGAATCGACTCCAGGTTCAATTCCATTCTTATTGCAAAAACAGCTGTGTGTGTGTCAGAGATCATGTGTGATTATAGGGATGTTTTCAGCAGTGTTGGCCAGGAGTGTCACTACTCACAATAATCTGACAATGACAAGCTGAATTGAAAAAAAAAAAAAAAAAAAAAAAAAAAATTGTGCAAAATATGATTCATTGTTCTTGATGAAGGCATAATTTCATTTGGTAGGCCTACAGCTAAATTTAGCACAAAAAGTTGAACACATTTTAAATAATTTGATAGTAATTTTAAAATTAATCAACAAAAATAAATAACATCAGTCAGATGAATAATTTTAAGCAAGACAATACAAATATATAACCCTAACAAATGAAATAGCCTAACAGTTAAAGGTGCAGTGAGCGATTTCTGAGAAACGCTGTTGATATTTGAAATCACCAAAACAAACACAGCCCTACCCAATAGGATCACACCCTTATCTTGATAGTTCCGCCCCCAAATTCATGACCCTCCCTTCTAATGAGTGGACACGCCCCTTACTGCTGATTGGCTACAAGTGTTTTTTGGTGCTCGGTCCGATCCACTTTCAACAGCGTTCCTCAAAAATCGCTTACTTAAGTTACTATTGCGTGAACATTGATGTCTGGATTAGATTTTTGTGATAGTAAATTAGCTGAGAATAAATCTTACTCCTAGTCAAAGGTATAGGTATAAACTAAAAAGACTTGACTTGTTTCCATGGTGAAAATAAAAACGATACAGTGACCCGTTTAATATACAGGAAAGAGTATTTGGAGACTGACAACTTATTGAAAGATTTTTTTTTTCAGCAAGCCTGAATTGTTGGAAATAACTGACGAATTATCAGCGCAGTTGCAACATGTAACAGATAGAAACAGATCGCTGTGTGATTGTTTTACAATGTGCATAATAACATTTTTTTTTTTTTTGGCTCGGCAGCCATTTTTAATCTATTCGTTAGAGTCAGTAAATTTAAGATTGTAACCATAGCAATGTGAATATCTGCGGTAGAATGTGTCAGCATGGACACTGGCCATTGCTGTGCCAAATCGTAGTTTTAAATTGTGCTACAGGCCATCTGGTGCAACCAGCCCCAGGTGTTCAATCGACTCCAACCATTGGAATTGACTCTCAATTCCAAATGTCTGGGAATTGAAGAATCAGCCCTTTTTGGAATCGAATCCCAAACCTACTCCAAATTACCTTGCATGCAGAAAATTTGCTCTCCAATGCTACAGGGAGCCATTTTCTCTGACATCTGCTTGTGGTGTACATGATCGTTGGTGTTGGAAGGCCTGAAATAAAAGTAAATGAGTAAATGGCACATAAACAGTCTTTGAATGAATGCTGGTGGATAACTTGCGTTTCTTTTCTTTGTAGGTTGAGAATAGTGATGATAACGGAGGAACTGGATGAAGTGCACACCTCTTTACGAGCATGGTGAGTATACAGGTAATCTTATTCCACAGGTTTCAGGCATGAAGACGAAGGAGATCGTTGGAGAGATGAAGGAGACACAAGGGAATCAGTACAGGAGATAAACAAGCTGAACAACCAAGGTAAGCAGAGCAGGAAAGGAGTCTGTTCAAGGGAGAGTGACGGGAGAGTCTGGCGTGTCCGTAACAGTTCCAATAAGTACCAGATATTATACAATACATTAAAACGCATGCATCATGGTGCTCACATGAACAGCGTCGGCCAATAATGAGCCAGCGTTCGGACATAAACACGGAAGCTCTGCACTGCGTTCACTGCGCCAACTGTGTAGGAGACTGACAGGGAAGAGGATTTTTTGATTTTCGTTATTTTTGTTTTATTTTTGCACACAAAATGTATTCTTGTCGCTTCATAACATTAAATTTGAACCACTGCAGTCATGTCGACTATTTTAACAATGTCTTTACTACTTCTCCGGACCTTGAATGTGGTAATTTCGTTGCTTTCTATGGGAGATAGAAAAAAAAAACTGTCAGATTTCATCAAAAATATCTTAATTTGTGTTCTGAAGATGAACGAAGGTCTTACGGGTGTGGAACGACATGAGGGTAAGTAATTAATGACAGAATTTTCTAAAGTAACATCAGATGTACAGATCTTATGTGCTGGTGAAGTATATATTTAGCTCAGGTGATTTTATTTTTACGCTCTTCTCCCCACAGTTTCCTGTTACTTCATCAGTTTTCTGCCCACTTACAGAAAAAAAAAAGAAAAAAAAAAAAAATATATATATATATATGGGTAATTAATACCTAATAATCAATTGGTGTCAATCACACCAGCCTCAGACTCAATGAGGAACACAACAGATAAAAACCTAATCTAACACACAAATGTACTTAAAATGAACCTCAACCCTGAACTAAAGTCATTGACTCCTTCACTAAAACAAGGAACACACACACACTCCTACACACACAGTCAGTATAAGAATAGATTTGTTTCATAGGACATACCTTTCTTGCTTTTTCTTTATACCTGTGAGTTTATAAAAGCAATAAATAATGAGAATGTAGGGTATATGTAGTGTAATTTTACATGAGAAAGAAGTAGAGTTGTTTTTCCCCCCTTCTCTATCTTAGTTCCCATGATACTGCAACAATTACTCCCTGCCTGCTTGGCAGTTGTGTTGTTTTAGTTGAGAATGTTTGTTATCCTCTCTCATTCTTCCTCTCTTTCTTTCTCTCTCTCTCTCTCTCTCTCTCTCTCTCCTGTGAACAGTATTAATCATAATAGAGAGTGTTATTTATCACCTGCCAGTCCAGAAATGATCGTTTTGGCACCGCTGGGCAGGACAACCAAACGCACCAAATTAAATAAAACATTTAACCACATACACACATGCACAAACACATGAACACACCCGGTTTCACACCACATACACAACTAAAAAACAACTACACAGACACTCTACCCAAGTTCACACATATTCTTTCTGTGCTCATCCCCGTCTCTTTTCTCTCATTCCACTGATTAATGGGTTTTAAAGCCATGCAGCAGCAAATGTTTATATGAGTAAAATGTGTTTTGATGTTTGGTCATATATTTTCCCTGAGCTGTCTGTTGGTGAAGTACACTGAAATGCATGGGAATAATACAGTGGGGTCCAAAAGTCAGAAACCACTAGTGAATTCACAGTGATCTCTGACTTTTGGTTTCAGACAAGGACAATAAAGTCTTGGACTTAGACTATAACACTGGACTTTTCCTCTATAATACACACAGTTCTTAAAGGGTTAGTTCACCCAAAAATGAAAATTCTGTCATTAATTACTCACCCTCATGTCGTTCCACACCTGTAAGACTTTCGTTCACCTTCAGAAGACAAATGAAGATGTTTTTAATGAAATCTGAGAGCTTTCTGTCCCTCCATAGACAGCTACGCAACTACCACTTTGACGCTTCAAAAAGTTCATAAAGAGTTCGTAAAACTAATCCATATGAATCGAGTGGTTTAGTCCAAATTTTCTGAAGAGACTCGATCAGTTTATATGATGAACAGATTTAATTTAGGCTTTTATTCACATATAAACATTCATCAACTCACATCAGTTGTGGTAAACAGAAGCTCAAGCATGTTTGCTTGACGGGTGCGAGAACCAATGAGGTTTATTCTTGTGTAACGCAGTACGTTTGAACTTCTGCAAGAACCAGTGAGGTTCATTCTCGTGTTACGCAGTACGTTTGAGCTTCACCAAGAACCAATGAGTTTCATTCTCATGTTGCGCAGCACATTTGAGCTTCTGCAAGAACCAATGAGGTTCATTCTCGTGTTGCGCAGTACGTTTGTGCTTCAGCAAGAACCAATGAGGTTCATTCTCGTGTTACGAAGCACGTTTGAGCTTCCGCAAGAACCAATGAGGTTCATTCTTGTGTTACGCAGCACGTTTGAGCTTCAGCAAGAACCAATGAGGTTCATTCTCGTGTTACGAAGCACGTTTGTGCTTCAGCAAGAACCAATGAGGTTCATTCTCGTGTTGCGCAGTACGTTTGAGCTTCCGCAAGAACCAATGAGGTTCATTCTCGTGTTACGAAGCACGTTTGAGCTTCAGCAAGAACCAATGAGGTTCATTCTCGTGTTACGCAGCACGTTTGAGCTTCCGCAAGAACCAATGAGGTTCATTCTCGTGTTACGAAGCACGTTTGAGCTTCCGCAAGAACCAATGAGGTTCATTCTCGTGTTACGCAGCACGTTTGAGCTTCAGCAAGAACCAATGAGGTTCATTCTCGTGTTACGAAGCACGTTTGAGCTTCCGCAAGAACCAATGAGGTTCATTCTCGTGTTACGAAGCACGTTTGAGCTTCCGCAAGAACCAATGAGGTTCATTCTCGTGTTACGCAGCACGTTTGAGCTTCAGCAAGAACCAATGAGGTTCATTCTCGTGTTACGCAGCACGTTTGAGCTTCAGCAAGAACCAATGAGGTTCATTCTCGTGTTACGCAGCACGTTTGAGCTTCTGCAAGAACCAATGAGGTTCATTCTCGTGTTACGCAGCACGTTTGAGCTTCTGCAAGAACCAATGAGGTTCATTCTTGCATGTTACGCAGCACGTTTGAGCTTCTGCAAGAACCAGTGAGGTTCATTCTCGTGTTACGCAGCACGTTTGAGCTTCAGCAAGAACCAATGAGGTTCATTCTTGCATGTTACGCAGCACGTTTGAGCTTCCGCAAGAACCAATGAGGTTCATTCTCGTGTTACGCAGCACGTTTGAGCTTCAGCAAGAACCAATGAGGTTCATTCTCGTGTTACGCAGCACGTTTGAGCTTCTGCAAGAACCAATGAGGTTCATTCTCGTGTTACGCAGCACGTTTGAGCTTCAGCAAGAACCAATGAGGTTCATTCTCGTGTTACGCAGCACGTTTGAGCTTCAGCAAGAACCAATGAGGTTCATTCTCGTGTTACGCAGCACGTTTGAGCTTCTGCAAGAACCAATGAGGTTCATTCTCGTGTTACGCAGCACGTTTGAGCTTCAGCAAGAACCAATGAGGTTCATTCTCGTGTTACGCAGCACGTTTGAGCTTCTGCAAGAACCAATGAGGTTCATTCTCGTGTTACGCAGCACGTTTGAGCTTCAGCAAGAACCAATGAGGTTCATTCTCGTGTTACGCAAGACGTTTGAGCTTCCTCAAGAACCAATGAGGTTCATTCTCGTGTTGCGCAGTACGTTTGAGCTTCAGCAAGAACCAATGAGTTTCATTCTCATGTTGCGCAGCACATTTGAGCTTCTGCAAGAACCAATGAGGTTCATTCTCGTGTTACGCAAGACGTTTGAGCTTCAGCAAGAACCAATGAGGTTCATTCTCGTGTTACGCAGCACGTTTGAGCTTCTGCAAGAACCAATGAGGTTCATTCTCGTGTTACGCAGCACGTTTGAGCTTCAGCAAGAACCAATGAGGTTCATTCTCGTGTTACGCAGCACGTTTGAGCTTCTGCAAGAACCAATGAGGTTCATTCTCGTGTTGCGCAGTACGTTTGAGCTTCAGCAAGAACCAATGAGGTTCATTCTTGCATGTTACGCAGTACGTTTGAGCTTCAGCAAGAACCAATGAGGTTCATTCTCGTGTTACGAAGCACGTTTGAGCTTCCGCAAGAACCAATGAGGTTCATTCTCGTGTGTCAAGCAGGTTCAGTTGAGCTTTTGTTTATGTTCGCTGATTAATGTTTATATGTGAATAAAAGCCTAAATTCAATCTGTTCATTATATAAAGCGATCATGTCTCTTCAAAAAATTTGAACTAAACCACTCAATTCATATGGATTAGTTTTACGATTTCTATGAACTTTTTAAAGTGGTGGTAGCTTAAAGTGGTAATGGAGAGTAAAGAATATCTTCATTTGTGTTCCAGAGATGAATGAAAGTCTTACAGGTTTGGAACAACACAAGGGTAAGTAAATTATGACAGAATTTTCATTTTTGGGTGAACTAACCCTTTAAGCTTTAGACTGAAGAAAAGTCTGTCATTGCACATGTGTCCCTTCCAGACAGGAAAAAAGAGAAGGATGGAGGGAGAGCGAAAGAAAGAGAGGCAGTGGAGTGACCTTAATGTAAAACTGTACTTAATCACACTGCAGCCAGATCAATAGAGAGTCCTGGGTGGCCGTCCGTGGGGCCGTTAGCAAACGCAGTCTTGCAAGGAAGGAGAACATCTTTGATAACCTCTAGAACTGAAATACACAACATTTATTCTTGTAGATGAAACGCCTCCAAACACTGACCTCTTACATACTCTGAAGGCATTCCATTGGACTGTTGATTCATTTGGACTGTATTTCAGATCAGAATGGCAGTTTTCTGTATTTTTTTGTTTTTGTGGGTACATAAGGAAATGATTTGTTTTGGTGGCTGAATCCACTGGTTTAGCAGATGGAGGTCAGCTGTGATACACATTCTTGGACACAGATTGTGAGATTGATTTGTGGTACAGTGTGTCAGGGATTAATGAAGTGCTACAGCTCGCCACACAGATGCTGTCTTGAGATGCTCCTGCTACATCTCTCTCACTTCGGGACCGTTCACTCAAAAGAAGTCCTGGTTCATCTCCAGACACTGCCTTATTTTGAGGTAGGAAGGAACATGTTCACATAACATCCCATCTACAGAGATGCCTCCTTTGGTGTATCTGATGTATTGCTATATGGTGCCTTGGAAGACAAACCATTTTCCTTAAACTGCCTATTCAAGAGTAGACCGACCACTCGTAATGGAGCTTTATGGCAGTGATGATGAGGCTCAATATACTGCGGGAAGGGCTACTCATATAACAAAACACCATTTAGTTTAAATCGGAATAAAGTTACATTACTCTGTCATGTAGTTCACCCCTTGACTTATTCTCTACATTGGTGCAAATTATTCTTAACAAAGAAACAAATTTACGTATGAATGAACAATTGCTTAAAGGGTTAGTTCACCCAAAAATAAAAAATTCTGTTATTAATTACTCACCCTCATGTCGTTCCACTCCCATAAGACCTTCATTCATCTTCGGAACACAAATTAAGATATTTTTCATAAAATCCGATGGCTCATTGAGGCCTGCATTGCCAGCAAAACAATTAACACGTTCAATGCCCAGAAAGCTACTAAGGACATATTTAAAACAGTTCATGTGACTACAGTGGTTCAACCTTAATATTATGAAGCGACGAGAATACTTTTTGTGCGCCAAAAAAACAAATAACAATATCTAGTGAAGGGCGATTTCTAAACACTGCTTCATGAAGCTTCGAAGCTTAAAAAATCTTTTGTTTCGAATCAGTGGTTCGGAGCGTGTATCAAACTCCCAAAGTCATGCCGCCCAGTGGTGAACCACTGAAATTTCAAAACACTTATGACGTAACAAAGCCTCGTTTACTGAAATCACGTGACTTTGGCAGTTTGATACGCGCTCTGAACCACTGATTCGAAACAAAAGACTGTTTTAAATATGTCTTTAGTAGGTTTCTGGGCATTGAAAGTGTTAATTATCTTGCTGGCAATGCAGGCCTCACTGAGCCATCGGATTTTATCAAAAATATCTTAATTTGTGTTCCGAAGATGAATAAAGATCTTACGGGTGTGGAACGACACGAGGGTGAGTAATTAATGACATAATTTTCATTTTTGGGTGAACTAACCCTTTAATCAAAAGATTTCCAAAACATCAGTGATATTACAGTAGAATTGAAATACAGAACTGTTGCAAACATTTCTTTGCGCTGACATTATATCCAAATAGTGTACTCAGTACAATCTCATGGTATTTCTTACCTATTTTACATTGGTACATTGGCTAATAGGTGGCTAATTTGTAGGAATTTGTATGTTTTCATGCAGTGATGGTAATGTTTAGGGGTGGAGTTAAAGGTGAACCTTAATGTTTTTTTTTTCTTTCTAAAAATCTAACATTTTTATACAAATCGCATTGTTCGAATTCATTTAAAATCGCCACCTAGTAAAATGGTTAACTTTCCCTGTGAGATAGGGTTGACCCAGTCTTACACCATCTTACAGTATAGTACTTCTGAAAGATATCTCATTCATGTGTGTTAGACACCGAGAAAGAGGGGATGAGAAAGAAAGAGGGAACGAATGAATGAATGATAGAGACAGAGTATCAGAGACAGAGAATGGTTGCAATTGCACCAAACAAAGCCACTCAGTTTGAGGCAGTAGCAAAATACTGAAAGAAATCCATTGTGTTAGCTCTGTTTGAGCTCTGACAGAAATTAAATTGTGTCCAGAGACTTTTTTTATATAGCAGCACAAGGTCTGAGACAATATTGCCAGTGGCTCAGAGTCGGCTGTCTTTGCCTCAATCCTCGATGACTCCAAAAAACTCTACAACTCTCATTTATCTTAGACATGAAGTTCCTCAAATGACTGAAATCTGGAAATGCTTATAACTTGATTTCATTTTCCAGCATGGTTATGATGAGGGATTGTATACATATTAATGTAGGTTCAATCCAATTGTTTGTTGGTTGAACCTTGAAGGTTTACATTTAATTAGTATTTAATCTATATTATGTTTGCTTTATGGCTTTGTTAGATTAGCCTCTCTCTTTCATGGCAGGTTCTTTGTCAGTGTGTATGTCTCTTGCTGGAATGTTTGAGTAGTGTCTTGTGTTTCATGAGGTCTGAAATCAATGACATTATAATGTGCTTATATTTGTTCCTCCACACAGGAAATTATATACTGGTGTTTTTATGTATTTAAAACATCTCTGATCTAAAACTGCAGGCCTTGCTCATTATGAGCACTTTTTTTTGCTATAAACATGATAATAGGGTTGTGCATGTGCATTGCACATGTACAGGTAGATGTGAGGTCCTGCCTGATTCTCTTTTGTATTGAATGAATTGGAGCAGCTGTGCTGAAAAACTCACACAGCAGTGTAAACACACAAAGACACACTGATGTAATCAGCACTGACAACGGAGGCTCACAGATCAGAGACTGAAGCGAGAGAATGAGTGATGATAGTGGGAATGGAGTTTATAGCTTTATATTAAAATAGCACAGAGACATGGTGGAACCGACAGAGAGACCACAGAATAAGACTGATTATACTTAGAGAGATAGAGTGAGTGTGTGGCATGTGAGCTGCAGCAGAGTGAGACACATAGGCTGTGTAGTGTTGTGAGCGTTGTGTTGTGTTGCAAAGTGCTGTGCTATGTTGTGCTGTACATGTTATGTATTTCTCTGTGGTGCGATGTTTTTGTGATGCGATGTTTTCCCAGCATGGGAATCGGGTGTGCTGGTGGACCAGCATATGCTATTTTTTGGATGCTGGTTATGATCCCAGCAGGACCACAACAAAACTTGCATATGTGTTAAATATATTTGTTCATAGTTTTTTTTTAAAAAAAAACAAAAAAAAAAAAACAAGACAAATATCCACTGCTTGGTTTTCATTTGGTCCCAATCTATAGAGAGTAAAAGTAACGCTAAAGCAGTGTTGCAGTTAGTGATGATTAAGCATTAGTGATGACACCTGTAGTTAACAAGCAGAATCACTGAAGATAAGAGGAACAAGAAGAACAAAAAAAAAATGAGAAGAGAAGAGAAGAAATGAATAGAGAAGAGAAAAAAGAAGAGAAGAGAAAAGAAGAGAAGCGAAAAGCAGAAACACAACAACTACAACTAACTCACAGCCACACAACCTTAGATGAAATCAACTGCAAATAAAATCAATAATATCTCACCAGAAGATGCTTAAACAACTCCAGAAACATCATCAGCACGTTCGCTTATTATAATAAACCATTTTGGCTTTTTTCTTTAATATGGAACATGTACAAAGTTGTGGAAGTCGGTTTAAATCACCATTATGGTGATTAGTGTTCCCTTTAGTTGGGCACTTGGCACTTGACTTTGGTTTAATTAAAGCTGCTGTCCGTAACTTTTTTTTTTTTTTTTGGTTAAAAATTATCCAAAAGCAAGTACATAACCAGCCAGTGTTCAAAACTATCTCCTTACCTTAGCCCGATTCACAACAGTAAGCTTGTAATAATGTTTTCTAATTCGAGTGGTACTGGTAGGTTTCCGCGGGAAATTCGAGCATGCCGCCGTTCATCTTTGTGTCATTACGTCACGTCTGTTTACATGAAGGAGTCCCAGCTAGTAGGCTATATCATGTGAGGATGCTGCAGGTGATGGATCATTTATAGCCTTTTCTCAAAGCAGCTGGAATAATTAAACTTATCATTTTGATGGCGAATTGTATGGTATGACAAATGGACAATTAGAGATTAGACTGTACATAAATTGAAATCTACAGGTAACGCTAATACACACTAAATACATGTAGTCACGCAATGCTGATGTTGTTAACATTAACAATTTGAGAACAAAGTATAACAGTAATAATAATTTGCAAGGTTTGATGTGATCTGAGCTAAGCGATCGTTAGATTTAATCACCATTGGTAGAGCGATTTATTGTAATGCTTTTTTTTTCTCAGTTAGTCAGAAGATTTGTTACGTATTTGTTCAGATGACATTTTCCGGTGAAAATTTTTATTTTGGTCGTACTTCCAAGACTACAATCTGTGATTCCAAAGTACAGTATCCAGCGTTGTGGTGACTGACAGCCACACATTCTCCTCAAAGCATTAGATTCATCCGCGCTGACGAGCCGTGCCGATGCACAACCCACGTAAAGATGATTATTCCGTAAACAACTGCAATTGCAGGTTTCGAGCAGAGATGACAACAAAGAGGCAAAACCTACAGACTGCAGCTTTAATTTTCTTTCAGCAGTTGTTGAAAGTGCATGCTATCACTATTGTCTACAATATTTCATGCTCCTGACTGCAATGACATACCTTTTACTATGTGCACTTTTTGGAATCAGTGACTGACAGCTGGATTTTGACACATGTGAGTTCCCAAATGAGCATTAAAGTTTTTAAAAACATTTCATTATCAAGTTGCTATTAACTGTCCCATTGAAAGAGCTCTTCTCATAATTATTGAACAAAATGCTTGTGATTTGGCATTTTTTCTTTGTTTTCTTATCTCTAAATGTTTTTGTTTTGCAATGTACACTAGTTCTCTTTAACTGATTTGTGTACAGGTCCTTTTAAACAGGAGACAAACCCTTTGATATTTTAAAATGTTTCACCAGTTTGAATTTTTACTTTGTTATTCAAAACTTGACATTATCTTAAATCTTAAAACAATTAAGATTTTCAGTTCTACTTTCAGAGGGAGCAAAAAATACTAAGTTATAATTATATATTGTTTTTCCTTTTCATCATTAATGTAAGAATAAAAATATGCAAGCAAAAACAAACCTCACTTCCATCCGGGTCATGGCACCAATGTAACTCCTCCGGTTCTACTCGCACCACGACAAGTGGGATTCAAACTGGGAAGCTGGTGTGCTATCAAGGACGATAAAGACCGCAGCCTCTAACGTCAGTCACTAGTGCGCCTCTTGAGGCCAGAGGAGTGAGGTTTACTCACACAGCTCTTACTAGATAGCCTCCTTTACAATGTGACAGTGTTGCCCTGTGATGTGATGATATGATGGGCTGTGTTGTTCTGTGATGTCTTGCCCCGTGATACGTGTGTTGTGATATGTTGCCTTGTTATGTGATATGTTGTGCTGTATTGCCCTGTGCTGTGATGTAATGTAATGTGATGTGCTGTGCTGTAATGTGCTTTTATGTTGTGATGTGCTGTGTTGCTCTATGATGTAATGTGTTGTGTTACCCTGTACTTTTTTGTAAGGGTGGGTTTGATGTTTATTTAGTACTATGCATATGTGCATTAAAATAAACAGTGTGTAACATCAATGAGTGCTTCAGAATCAGTGTGTGTTCCCATGGCTGCGGTGATGTGTTAAATGGGCTGAATTGTGTAATTGTGTGTGTAGGTCCAGGGGCGTCTCTAACAGCGCTCCCAAGCTCTTTCTGGACACACCTCATTGCTTTACTGGTTCCCAGTCGACATGATTTGCCTCATATTCCTCTTATGAAATATCTAAAACCACATGTACTCCCACACTTAACCTGGAAGCTGTTTAAGATGCTTACTATATTTAAGCTTTATTCTCATTTAGCATAAAAAAACATTTACTCGGATAAAACCAGCTACCACCATGCTGGCGACCGGCGCTAGCAAGGTGGAACCACGTCTCTTTGACACTCGGGGGACCAAACAGATGGTGAAACACACAAACACACACTCTACTGGACATCGGAGCCCTCACACAGGCAGACATATTGTTCTTCAATGCATACGAGAGGGACAATACTAAACAGAACAGAATGTGTCAGTCGTGTAAGCGAAACGCCCCTCCCCCCATCTGAAAACAATACAGATTGTTCGAGATGTTGATTAATGGCACAGATATAAAATGTAAATGTTTGCACTATTGTACGTGTCCTCTGCTGTTGTGTGGAAATGCGGGTCAGACACTTTAAAGGCAGCATGGTGCTGAGCAGGAGGGACGAGGATCAGCCAGGGGACAGCAAATGTATTCAGATTATACTGCCGCTCAGGACGCATCCCAAAATCTCCCTGTTTGATTTTAGCTCATTTATCATTATTCTCTTTGGCAAGCACAATGTCATCCTCTCCCAGAAGAATTATAGGATTGCACTGCAGAAGACAAACAATTTACTGGCACTTTGCCTCACTGAACAACACTGTCTGCCTGCCAGCTCCCATCCATTTCACTGTTCGCACCATACGTCACAACACAACGCAACACACACACACCGTTTGAACGGGCACCAACATATATGCACAATACATACTGAAACGAACAAACATCTCGAGCCACAGACACAAATAGCACAGACCTGACTCAATGTACAACCCAAGCAAAACATTTGTAACAAGCAGCATGTGTAATCATGTGTAGTGGTTCCTACTAAAGGTCATGCCTTTCACTTTCTTGGAAGATGAATACTCAGGTTGGTTTTTCACATTGAAATGTTTGTATGTGATGTTTTTGTGATGCTAAAATGCTTTATCATATTCCAGTTTAATATACAGAGAAAATTACAAGTAAGCCATTCATAGGTTGATTTACCTGAAAAAAATGTATGTAAAAAATGTATAAAATGTATAAAAAAATGCCATTGGCTTTTTGCCATATCAGAAAAAGGGTCACCGTGATTTTGCCAAGTCAGACATGTTCCTGGACCAACATATATTGTTGACCCTGAAACAACATTCCCGTCTGAAAATTTAGCACTAACCAGGGCTTGACGTTAACTTTTTTTGCTCAGCAGCCACTGTGGCTAGTGGTTTTCCAAAGTTACTAGCCACTCAGCATTTTCACTGGCCACAATTTTGACATCGATACAATGGGGAAAAACTGCCATATAGATATTTTTAATATTATTTCATAATTTGACAGCAGGTTTATTAGGCTGCTGTCACTTTAAGACCTGACACACGGATCCATTATACTGTTACACATGCGTTTTCTTTCTCAACTGTTTACGTTCACTTAAAACATAATTGACTGTGTTTACATGAATACTCACCAGGTGTGACATTATTTTGTGTATATTTGACTGTTTAAGCACAATAAGCAGTGAAAAAGAATTAAATTTAGTACCGAGAGGCGGCTTTATGTGCGCACACTTTGGGTGTGAGCACAAAATCTTTGGAAATGAGTAAAATAATGTGCAATACGCACAATCCCATGCCGAAATACAAGCCCTGTAACACCAACAATATTCATCTGGCGCAAATGAAACAAGTGAGTGAGGGGAGGCGGGTTCGTGTGTCAACTCGCTGTCGGAGAGATGAGAGAGAGGAAGCGCAGCTGGTATCGTGTATCTATTCAACAGAAAATGAGTATTGGAAGTGTTTGAGATATTTCAGTATCAATATGTATTGAACAATTGATATTTTTGACAGCACTACATTGCGCTTAGTTTATCAACTACAGTTGAAAAATGTATAAAATTGAACCCAAAATTTGAAGAATGATTGCGTTACACGCCACTGCTGAAATTCACCCGCATTTGGCGAGTTGGCGGGTGTTAAATTTAAGCCCTGGTACTAACCCTATACCTACCCCTAAACCTACCCCTAACCATACCCATAACTTAATCCCTAAATCAGAGGGAAACACTAGGTGAATAACACTGATGTAGAAACCCTTAACCCTTGTTTTAAGCCTAAACGTGACATAAACTTGTCCCTCAAATCCAATGTCGTACTTGGTGAAATCACTAAGTGAAATCACCATCAGTTTGGTAACGCTTGTCATGTAGAAATCACAGTTCACCTTTTAGGTATGGGAATATGGAATTTCAAAGAGAATGGCAAATGTGTAGATGGGAAAGTGCTACAAGAAAAGGAAAGAAACATGAACGCTGAGCTTGGCGGCATTTTCTACTGCAAACTCCCTGTTGGTTTCTGCCGCAAATGAGCTGTGAGGAGCTGCCGCGGGCCTCAGCCGAACGAGTGGAACGGTAGCAGGAACAGGAAGGAGGGATGGGGTGGAGGGAGGGGGTGGCTGGAAGAAGCCTGACAGCCCAGGCCCTGCTCACCCCCCACCCCCAGTGTCCCGTGCTCGCTCTGTCCCCCTCAGCCACTGCATTCTCCAGACATTTACATTATTCAAAGATAAATGCATTGTCAATTCTGTGTCTCCACACACTAGATATGTGCGCTGCTCCACTCCCAGTACTGCCAAGGGTCTCTCACCCCTGCTGCCCACAAGACATGCTACAAATGAAATCAAATGGATACTGCTAGAGTGTAGAATAATTTAACCTCACAAAATGCGTGTGTGTGTGGTTGCACTATGATTAAAATACAACGTACCAAAGCTCTGTGAATTTATCACTACAATGTCACTTAGAGTTTTTGCCCTAGATTGTGTAAGAAATGGGCAGTGATTTCAGACTTGTGGTTCAATATATCTCCATGTCATTTCTTGTAATGTGTAAGCGATGTTGTCCCTGTGAGAGAACATGATATTGATTAAGTGCATTACTATGTTCTTGCCACTAACAGATAATAACCTGTTCACCCTCCTTGTGCATACATTATGCATCAGCGAATTTGTATGGTGACGTATGGTCATTGGCGCTACAGTCTGCACAAACACAATGATCTCTCTCTTTTCCATGAAGATAAACACCCTGTTTTTCAGTATTATGACATATCCCCCTAATGCTCCATTATCATCAAGTTCTCTCTCTCTCTCGCTCTCGCTCTGTGTGCGTGTGTGTGTGAGAGAGAGAGAAAGAAAGAGAGAGAGAGAGAGAGATGTACCCCGTGAGTCTTTGTATATATATATTGTCCACTGAGAATCAGATTTCCTAATGAAGGCAATCTCAGAACACTCCTGAGATCCTCTGCAAACGACATGGGCTTTCATCAGCCATTTTGTGTGATCATAACATGAACCATAATGGACCCATTCTGCCCACCACTAATTACCCATCCGGCTCACACCCAAAGACGAGCTCGTCTTGCTCAACCCAGAAGACTGAACAAGAGCTCAATGGAAAGGGCTCAAGAGATACATGGAGGTCTTAATGTAAATTAGTGTTGTATACTTCCAGAAATACTCTTAAATGTATTTATATAATAGTGTGCAAAATTAATTCTCAAGCCTCAACACACAATGAAAAAATGGTGACTTAAAAAATCTAAATTAACTGGTTTTATTCAAGCCAAAAATAGTATTTATTTAATCACTGAATCAACCTAAATACAAAACAAATTTTATGCAATAAATTCAGGTAGAAAGCAGTTCTTTGAAGTAACAGTTGCAGGTTACCATAACCCGATCTCATGTGAAAACGTAACTATTTTACAATTTTGTATGAATTCGTACAATGTGAATGGTACAAAAACACACTTACGAAAATGTACAAATGAGATTGTGAAAATTCATTTTTTCCACCAATTAGCCAATTCGCCAAAACATAAAATAGTTAGGAATTGCCATGAGATTGTGTTTACAGTGGATCAACATTACAGATAGTCTTTGCTTTCCATCTCAGAAACCTGATGCTTCTGTTTGCCTGCCCTTTTCAAATACACATGTAACATAATATAAAATATCAACACATTTCCAAACCACACACATGAAGTGGATCCACAGCTGTCAGATCTAACAATCACAGAAATAATCTCAGGTTTCATTTTCATAAAGAATCCGTGACTGGAGGGCTTGTTATGGGCTTTTGCAGCTTGTATCTGTCTACTAACATGCAACCTGATCAGCTCTCTTGCTCTGAAACAGATCATAAAAGTGGCTAATGTAATGCAGTGGAGCGGAGCTGTGCACGGAGAGAAGAACAGGATGTGCGTTCTGTAGTTACCTGTGGAAGTGAGGATGATAGAGATCTTTTCTGTGCTCAGGTAAGCACTCAGAATGGATCTCATATAGGTGTCTCCCGCTCTGGATAAGATGTTTAATTACCCATTTTTTAAACGTCCTTTTTAAAGAGAAAGACTGTGACGTTTAAAACCCAAACCCATGAACAAAGCTGTCCGCCAGCCATTTTTCATATTTAATAGTGGGAGGCCATTTTACAGAAATAACGTGTCTGGGATTACAAATGAAAAGTAGAGAGATTCATTCTTTATCAAGCAGACAGATTAAATTCCAAACCCTGTTACTGTAATAGGTGCACTTGTAACTCCACATAAATTAGAGCATTAATTCAATCAGCTTCTGTTTTAAACAAAATAACACATAGCTCAGAATCCAGAGGTGTAATTTATAGCGAAGCCAGGTTCATTTTCCAGAACAATCCATTTCTCTGCACGTCTGAGGGCTAATACGATGATGTTCTGTGGAATCGGAGTGTCTGAATCTCTCATCGCAGAGCCAAATAAAAGACAAATGAAGATGTGTTTTATTCCTTCATAATTTCCCACTGAGAATGCCATAAAGGATGACATCCATATGGATTGAGGGTGGGGGTGGGGGTGGTGTTTTTATGTGGAGTGGTATAGTGCTTCTGTAATTTATGGCATCTTTCCTGTGTGATCAGTTTGTCTGTCAGGTTGGTGGAGGAGAAAGGAAGGACCAGCCTCAGAAAGAGAGAGAGAAGGAGAGAGAAAGACGCTGGCTGGGTTAAATATCCTAATGATAAAAATAAATCAAAATTATCAACTGCTGGTCAGTGAAATATACGCTGGAAAAAAAAAGTGGAAAAACATACATGCCATAAATTTGTGTGTGTCCACAGAAGACATTTTTTTGTCAATTCTTCATGTTGTGTTGCAATTTAACAACAATTGGCATAAGACAGTATTATGAACACTATTATATTACGGATACTTATTATATGGCTGTGTTTGTGCAAACTCATAGCTAGTAACTATTAGTCTTCATTATTTTCAGGCTTGTGACAACTGTAGCATGATGCTGCGCCCCAAATGGAGGCCATAATGTAATGTGATGATGTATGGAGACCTGCTAACATTAAGCTTTTCACTCATTTCCACGCGCTCTTTTTCTCATACTGAAAAGAGAAACTGGTGAAAGGGCATCGCTCTACAACTAAACATCACAAAATTGCTGCTTCAGCAATTTTACAGCAAATCCAGCAGACATGGTTGACCTTATGTGATGACTTTTAGGAAGAGCAGGCCAAAAATACCTTTTCTTGGTAAAAGAACCAACTATACATGAGTCAAGCTTAGCTATTTAATCATTGATGTGGACTGTACTGTTCCTGCTTTGGCTGACAAGATCAAACTCAGGGCACAGTGGGGATAAAGAAGGACTTGGTGCACAGTAATGACAGTTCTTGAGTTATTTCTAGTGAATGTTTGGTAACACTTCAGTATAGGGAACACATATTCACTATTAACTATGACTTTTCCCTCAATAAACTCCTAATTTACTGCTTATTAATAATTAGTAAGCTAGTTGTTACATTTAGGTATTGAGGATTAAGAATGTAGAATATAGTCATGCAGAAAAAGACATTAAAGGGTTAGTTCATCCAAAAATGAAAATTCTGTCATTAATTACTCACCATCATGTCGTTCCACACCCGTAAGACCTTCGTTCATCTTCAGAACACAAATTAAGATATTTTTGATAAAATCTGATGGCTCAGTGAGGCCTCCATTGACAGCAAGATAATTTACACTTTCAGATGCCCAGAAAGCTACTAAAGACGTATTTAAAACAGTTCATGTTACTACAGTGGTTCAACCTTAATGTTATGAAGCGACGAGAATAATTTTTGTGCGCCAAAAAAACAAAATAACGACTTTATTCAACAATATCTAGTGATGGGCGATTTCAAAACACTGCTTCATGAAGCTTCGAAGCTTTACGAATCTTTTGTTTTGAATCAGTGGTTCGGAGCGTGTATCAAACGGCCCAAGTTAATCCCCCCCAGTGGTGAACCATTGAAATTTCGAAACACTTATGACGTAAGGAAGCCTTGTTTACTGAAATCACATGACTTTGGCAGTGCGATACATGCTCCGAACCACTGATTCGAAACAAAAGATTTGTAAAGCTTCAAAGCTTCATGAATCAGTGTTTTGAAATCGCCCATCACTTGATATTGTTGAATAAATGTTTTTTATTGATAATTGATATTGTTTTTTTGGCGCACAAAAAGTATTCTCGTTGCTTCATAACATTAAGGTTGAACCACTGTAGTCACATGAACTGTTTTAAATATGTCTTTAGTACCTTTCTGGGCATTGAAAGTGTTAATTATCTTGCTGGCAATGCAGGCCTGACTGAGCCATCGGATTTTATCAAAAATATCTTAACTTGTGTTCTGAAGATGAACGAAGGTCTTACAGGTGTGGAACGACATGAGGGTGAGTAATTAATGACAGAATTTTAATTTTTGGGTGAACTAACGCTTTAATATGTGCTTAATAAGTACTAATAAACAGCCAATATTCTAGTAATATGCATGCTAATAAGCAACTAGTTAAAAAAAAAATAAATAAAGTGTTACAGAATGTTTTACTTCACACCAACATACAATTTTATCTTCTCAACTTTGTTTTATTTGAAAGAAGATCAGGCTTGCCATTTGTTAACACACTATTAATCCCGTCAGAATATTTTAAACTCTCCATCTGATATCTTGAATACAAAAGTGTTGCAGTCCTGAATACATTTGCTCTGACAGAATTCACATCACCAGTCTGAAGACTAAACAGCTGATTTGGGCACTCTGAACTGACACACAGAGATGCTTATATTCTGCACTTGGTTTAAGTGTTCAAATTATTCTTTCCAATAACACTTGGATTGGAATACCATTTTTATCATTAGTTTATAACTTAGCACACAGTGACTAACTTTTATAAAAGTTGAATAACTTGAGGCGGCAACAACAACAAACTCTCCTGAGGTCAAAATGATCTAATCAGACATCAAATACATATCAGTGGGGGAATTCTCCTATATGAACTCTTTGGTTACAATAATTTGCTCATTGCCAAGAAGTGGACTGTTGTGACCTGCTTCATAAGATCTTGCCTCAATGTAAACATTAATCAATTCAAAATTAAAGCTCCATCAAATAAAATAAATAACAATTAAAAAATGCATAGTTTCATTATCACAGTGCTTAATATTTAAAACAAATATTAGTGCAAATCAATAAGGGCATTCAGACAATAAAATCTACATCATGAGTAAGATTTGATTTAGTTCTAGGCACTTTTATCTTGACAGTGAGAGCAGAGCAGATGAGGCCTTCCTTCTCTCTTCTTCTTCTTCTTCTTCTTCTTCTTCTTCATGCACCTGTTCTGGAAACAGATCTTCACCACGAGATATTTCAGTTCTTGATTTGCCCAGGTACTTGTTGAATTGAAACTTCTTCTCCAGTTCAGTGGGTTGTTTGGTGAAATTAGTGCGGGCAGCAGTGTTGCTCGATCAGTTTGCATGTCTGTTACCTGCAAACAAGTATAGACAATGTAATAAAACATTATTTACTGTATATAGGTTGGTTATAGTTACCGTCATCCCAACAAAACGTACTGCTTTTTAGATATTTCTTCCAATTGAACGTGTTAACCGAGTCTCCTGTTTGTTCAAGATCTCCTGCTCACAACCCAAACTTTGGGAACTGCCACACTTATGTGTTGTTTTATCGCCTACATATTTCTCCAGAGTTATTGTAGCGATGCTCGTTGAGTTAAGTCCTCGGTTTCCGTGCAGCATGCGTAAACTACATTTAAACCTAGTTCGGGACCCATGTGAGCCAACTCACTAGCATTTCTATCATAATGCACTTGAAAAGAACCTTGAAGCATGTCCGAGGTTAATCGGGTGTTGACACGATGATCCAGAATGCTTCTCGTCAGTCTCTCTCGGGTGCCTCCGGGGTAAGACGGGGGCGCAGTCTTCCTCTGATCCTGACAGTACTTGGCCGTGAAAGTCATAAAGTTCCCACCTGGGTAACAGTTGAAGAACGAGGTCATTATGTCTCTTAAAGCGCCACTTTAAACGGTGAATGATAGCTCGCGTCGCTTGTCTTCATTACTTACTGTACTTTCTGGCTCAACATGTAAATATTGCCTACAACAACGAGGGGAGGAGCCACCCTTTCCTCTGACCAATCGAAAGCGACCCATGTGTCGGCTGGCCTGGGGACTTGAGTAGTGCTCAGTCTATATCGTTAGGCTATATCTCAGAGAATAACTGGGTATGATTTAAATTATGGATTTATATACCCCCTATTCCCGCTCCCAAACATCTTTGCAAGAAAGTATTTGCTTTGCTCACAGACTGAAATTATTTTGAATTGTCAGGAGCCAAATTCACAGGCCATTAACAGAAAGACATTATTCAACTAAAACGCATGAATTAGCCTACTTTTATTGTTATTATTACCACCACATTGAAGCCTACCTATTAGATAATCTAAAATTTGATATTTTGTTTTTGGCTTGCATTTCAATATTATGTGCTTTGTTGGAGAATCATAAAAAAGTGAGAATAATATAGAATCTAAATGCTTCTCTCATCATTATAGCGTGTGATGAATTGACTGCTTGCTTCTGCGGTTTTTGTCCCTTTTGAGCTGAAGATAGACGCAGCGCATCTGGCTTCTCCCCTCGGAAGACTCGGAACTGCTGTCGAGGAAAATTGTGCACAATCAGTGATTGATGACCTCAAGCTACCAAATACCCATGACAACTGCAGCACTCAAACTACGACTTGCACTATTTTTCTGTAACGTGTTATCAAGCGCCTTTATTTTAAACCGATACAACAGTGAAATAAAGCGTAATTGGTCACATTTGTTTAGAAATAGACGTCGTATCAGTTAGTTGGTTGCTCCTTTCAAAGCCCATAACAAATAATATGAGCCATCGAGCGGTTCAGCTTGCTATCAGAACTGACACAGGTTTGCAATTCTAGAGGAAATTAATG
The DNA here is from genome assembly GCA_039654765.1 of Mylopharyngodon piceus. Lineage (NCBI taxonomy): Eukaryota > Metazoa > Chordata > Actinopteri > Cypriniformes > Xenocyprididae > Mylopharyngodon > Mylopharyngodon piceus. The sequence continues at coordinate 32,914,781 of CM077441.1, read as the reverse complement.
CAAAGCGTGGTTTTCTGAATCCACGAGACAAACGAGGGATTAAATCCTAATTTTTACATATAAAACAGCCAATGATGGTGGTGCTTTAGACCTCCATACGCAATGAACTACCTTGCCTGCTAGTCAAATCTAACAGGCCTGTATGTCACTGTGATATGAAAAACGATTACCTAAAATAAGAAGCATCTGGAGCTCTTTGATCTTTGAAATATATATCTATAATTTCAGAATATTATCATTCGCAGGGTCAAAGCAGGCTGACTTCCAGTTGATGTGGTGCAAATGAGCTGAAAAATATCTTGTCCTAATCTCAAACTGCATATAATATTTTTGCAATTTATTATCTATTTATTTTTATTTATATTTCTCAGGTTTACATGTTATTATGAATCATTATCCTGTAATGCAGAAGAGGAAAGATGTAAGGGCTCACTTTTTTATTATAACTTATTATTTTTTTGTGTGTCAGAACATGTATTTGATATATGGAATTTTAAAATTCTCATATACCTGCCTACATATGTAAATACAAATGTTAAAATTCATATAAAAGCTTTAAAAACACGGATAAAATGATGACCATCAAACTAATGACTTGCTGATGTCAAGAGGAATAATTTCACTTATTGCGCAACCAACAATTCATTATAAAAGTGGAAGAAAATTGCTTCCATTACGATGAACAAAGCTGCATAGCCACAAGAAACGAATAATCTAATGTCACATTTGATAATAAGAGACCTTTATTTTCCATTTCAACACACTTTCCTTCTGTGTACCATTGGAAAACTTTGTATCTGTGTTTAGGGTGCATTTTTGGTTCCCAGGCATTTTTTTTTTTTTTTTTTTTTTTTTTTTTTGGCTTTTGTTCAATATAGGTCTAGTCGTGATTAAATAGACCGATATTTTATTTAGAACCGATACTGTGGATAAAAAAAATATGTCCTTACCCTCAGTGTTTGAGCCCTTCACGAGTTCTCTCTCATCCATGCCATGATTGCAGCCAGAGTGTGTTGTCACAGTCTCTCCCAGGACAAAGTTTGGCCTCTTGCAGTTTGAAATGTGTTTCCACAGTTGAGAAAGCAAAAAGCTTTGTTCATAAGGAGCTGGAATCAGTAGCGAGACTGAAAGCGACGAGTTTTTGATTAATGAGCTTTGAAATGCCTCGCTAGGGGGAAGCCGGGAAAGAGCCTATTCTGTTAGAGACGGCTTGCCAGTGCTTACAAAGGCAGTGACGCTTTAGGCTATTCATTACCACATTATAAGGTGCATTTTTAAAATACATAGACCTATATGTATTAATGCTTGCGCAATGGTGCAGGTTAATGTTATATCAAACTGTTTATAAGACAAAACACTTGCTCTGTATCAGAATTTCGATTGCGATCCTAATCTATTTAAATTACTAAAAAAAAAAAAAACATTAAAAATGATTAGCAATACTTTAATCTTAAAAAGTTGCTACAGCAATAGTGCTCAAGAAAAATGCCTGCATTTTTATTTAGATCTGCACCAGTTTAGCAAAGGAAGGCATCATATTTACATTTAGGTATTTAGTAAGTAGCCTAACCAGTGTGAAATGTAGGCTACCTTGTGAAATCTTCCAATTTCCCCAATCAAAACAACAACAACAACAAAAAAAAAACATGAGCTGATCTGTTTCAAATTATATGGTGATGCAGTTCTCTTAATATTACCAAATTTGAAATACTTGCAATGCCTGGTATTGTGTTTTGTGAATAGCCATGACACGGGTGCGCGCACATTCACGCGCATCTGGATGGGGGTGAGAGCGAAGGTGCCTCCTTTGTTTACTATCCGTATGTTTCCAAAATGGCGCCTTCGCCTTGTGAGTTGGGCGACATCCAAGTTGGAAATCTATTCATATCCACACACAATATGAAGATTTTAATTTCAATTGATCCTAAATTCTAAATATGAAAATGAAAATACATGCATAAATTTATTAATGTAGCATTTGCAATTTCATTTGTTTAGCTTAAGCACTTTATTTACAAAATGTTTAACACAATAAAATATAACATTTCCATATCGTTACCATTTCATCATTTTATGCATGGACAGTGCAACTTACAAAATAACATTTATAATGAACGTGAGGATGTGTCGGTACGTGCTGGTGTTTTTAAGCAACATGATGTTAACCATGGCAAGCTAATTAAAGATTGCCAATTTCCCAAATGTAATAATTACAATTTCGAGATTCTTGTTAATTCTTCATTTTCACAATATTTTATTACTGAATGAAGAAAGAAATACACCAGTCCCACATTATCACCTTGTTTGCACCAGTTCAACGGCTTCTGCTCAAATAAATTCTACAACTGTTATATAAATAATATACATGAGAAGATAAATAATGTGCAATAAAATGATAAATAATAAATATAATACTCAGTCAATATAAATGTTCGTCATACAATCTTGGAGGAAAATAATAAATAATAGAGAAAATAGGAAGAACCCGTGAGAAGAACAGACGACTTAACAAAGACGCAATGGTTCTTTTCCTCTACAAATCCCATTTCTATAAAGACGGATGCCTATACTGTCAAATCTACAGAACTTACCTTCAAGTAATACGTTATGGAAATTGCCCTCATTTTGCCAATTCGGTTCTTCCGAGAACCAAACAACTGACAACAAACAACCGTGTGACTTCAACAGTCAAGAGAAATGGACCACAGCTATTATTAAAAATAATTACAATCATAGCAGTAATAGTAATATCAATAATAATAATACAGGATAATACGGTATGTTTCTCTCGAAGTGTAGTTTTATAAATTAGTTTAACTAGTGAGGTAATAAAAAAGCGACATTGCGCTTAAGCACACGGATGGGATCCTTACAGATGCGTGAGTTTGGGCGCATCCGGCAGCCTTCCCTGAGACGCGTGGTGAGAGCTGAGGTCTGTGTATGTGGGGTGGGGGTCACACGGTCCATGGTGGTGGTTACCCGGAATCTGAGCGGCACAGCTGTAGTCCACACTAGCGGATGAAGGATGGGGAAGATGACCGAGGTTGAACATGGGGCCCGAAGCTGGCATTGAGTCAACGAAGTTTCCCCCGACGTACACAGGGCTACTTTGTAAATTAGCATTAGCAAAGCTGCCGTTCCCCTGCATGCTGTGGTGGTCGTACTCTGTTCCCGGGTACCTTTTCTGTTGCGGTATGCAGCCGCCCAATGGCGCCGTGTAGGCTGCCAAGCCGTACATATTCTGTTGCGGTTTGGCGAATGACGGAGGAGATGGCGCGTCGTAGTTCAGGCTGTTTACGTTTGGAAGCTGACCAGAATATCCAATGTGATTCGAGCCACTTAACGGCGGGCTTCTGTCCGGAGAGTGTCCTAAGGGAGAGTGCATTATGCCTTTAGATTTCTGATCTTTTTTGTACTTCATCCGCCTGTTTTGAAACCAGATCTTTATTTGGCGCTCGGTGAGATTGAGCAGATTAGCCATCTCCACTCTTCTGGGACGGCACAGGTAGCGATTAAAATGAAACTCCTTCTCCAGTTCAACTAGTTGGGCGCTGGTGTAGGCAGTGCGCACTCGCTTCGAGGCAGGGCCAGGTGGACTCTTGTCATCGCAGGTTTCTCCTGAACACAGAGAGCAGAAATGTGCAATGGATTAATTGTGTTACACAGCCTATTACATCACTTAAAGGCCAAAGAGAGAGACAGCCTATTGTAAACAAAAAGAACTAGGTCATAATGATAGTAGCTGTCTGCAAGTGTAGTTATTCATCTTATACTGGTTATAGATAAAACCATTTTCTCATGCCACACACACCTGCAGTTGGGCAGTTGGTGCTTTTCTGCTTTGCGTTTTGGCGGGTCTCTTTCATCCATGGGAAAATTTGCTTGGTGATGACTGGGGTGGCAGTGCTGGAGCCAGTGGAGCTGGGAGATTTCTTTTTTTGTGTAGAGTTGGTGTTAGGGCTGGGTGAGCTGGCTGCTAAAGGAGCAGCCTGCTGCTGCTGCTCGCTGATACTCTCTGTCTGGCTGTTGCCCTGGCTGGCACTTGGTCGCATACAACTTCCATTGATGTCTCCGTTTTTATGTGCTGGTGGCCGGACTGATGTGGTTTGAATGGGGCAGATAGGATTTTGATAGTCATTCTCTATGCTGGAGGATGAGAAGCCCTGGTGCGTAGGACCATATGTATAGGAGTCAGATTTAGGGTACGAATATCCTCCGAAAAGTCCAGCGTTGTCATAATAAGTGGCTTTCTGCATTGTGAAGGTTCAAACTAAGAGAGCCTGTGAACTCCTGTCCAGTTGCATGGACTTGCCAATCACGTGATTGGAGCTTCCCACAGATTTTCTGTCCTCTGACCTGCTGAGAAAGGAAATGAATCAGTTTTAGCAAAGATTTTGTGATTAAACTTGAAACAATCATATATGTGAGATTCCACTGGGGCACTTGAAAACCTCCATATTTGCATTTGCATTATACCTTCTCTTTAAAGTCTAAACATCATGAAGGCTAACCAGACCCCACTGCAAATTAAAACAGCCCGTAGCGTTTTCACTTTTTAAATATGAGATTGAAATAGATTTCTCCCAACTCTGCCATTTCTGGCGTCAGATGTCAAGCTATACTCCCTATTCCTTCTAACTTTGTGGATTTGATAAATGTTTTTTTTTTCCTTCTTAATGCACTTCATGCTAAAGATGGGGGAATAGTCCAGCTAAGGAAGCAAAATAGACGGAATACCCCATTCATTCAATGTTGCTTCCTTAGCTGGACTATTCAACTTAGCATTAATTTCTTATTGTCACCTTGTGGAAGTGCCTAAATCTTATTGCTCTAAAGAACATATGGCCTTCTGCCTCTTTGCAAATCAGGTTGGAAAAAGGGGTCCAATTGTACATAGTTTTGCACCATTGTTTTTTAATGATTCAGAATTTTTAAAACACATAAAAACATCACTATTCACCATATCTAAACAGTAATAGATCTCATGTTGTGATCAGCCATCTTTCACATAAGCCCCCCCCCCCCCCCCCCTCTCTCTCTTTTTTTTTTTTTCTCTTCTCTTGACAAGCCAAACCCCTTCATCTTTTCACTCTCAGAACTTTAGGGAAGAATGACACAAGACGGTTAAAGTTTAACTTATGCTAAAAGTGCCCCATTGAGTGAAACGATACGGCAGCAGAAGGAGAATCAGCATTTCTCTTCAAACAATATCCCATTCTTTTCCGACTCGTTGCTCACTACTAGACATTTTGGGGTTTTTCTAGGCTTTCAAATGTCGTTCAAGCAATACAACATAAAGCATTCTATAGCTATTAAATCTATCCGTATATTTTAAAGAAATATCTCCTCGTAACATAACGGGGGGAAATTAGATGAGCCGTTGTTTGTCCTTGAATTGTACGTATTTTGAAACTACTTAGAGATTCCGGGTAATACTTTGATCAGTTCGCATTATATACGAAGTTCATCGATTGATGTGTGCTAAGTTTGATATAACTGGTGGCAGGGCTCCATGCACGCTGTTTCTTGCCCTTCTTTGTGAACATTATTCGAAAATACAATATTTATAAAGAAATTACATCAATATCCGAGATATAGATTATAAGAACGCAAAATAACGAAACAACTCTAGTCTATTTTGTCCTTTTATCGTAACCGATACATGTAAACAATGTATAATGTTTAGTTTATTATATTCCGAAGCTTTTGGAACTCTCTGAAATACCGGGACTCAGACGATTTAAAATTTACATTTGAATTGCTACTTAATCTGTATCATTAGCTTCGGTTTTTAGGCCAATGTGAGATGTAAGATTAGGTGGATCACCCAAGAATGCGAACAAGATTTGGTTCGTAGCAAATGTTGGTAGCAAAGTCCTTCCAAAAAACTGAGAGCCTAATGTGCAATACACCACACCATAGAGACTTTCTTTCTTTCTTTCTTTCTTTCTTTCTTTCTTTCCTCTTAGTCTTATTCTAAAGATAGGTTTTCACCAAAGTGACTGTAGCTTGTGCTCAATACAGTAGTTATTAGACGGCCTGAAGCTCCGCACGATACATATCAATGCACCTGTCATTGTAGAGCCCAACAAAATTTATGACTGGCCATGCCACAGCCGTAAATGCCTCAGAGAGGGGCGAGAAGAAAAGCACTCCTCAAGACTTGGTACCGTCAGAGGGGTAAAACTCTAAGCGTAGGAGGATGGCTGGGGGCAAGAATGTCCCGCTAAAGCCAGAGCCTTCAGCCCGCCAGTATAAATCCAGCTCCTGCAGTAATTCACACACTGTTGTCTTGAACGTTCTTTAACTACTTGTAATGGAACACACTTTTGATCAATTGCACGGATAGCCTTGGATTTGAGTAAAGGATACTCTAAATTAAGAAGAAAGTGCGGATGGGAATATTTGTTTTTGTTTTTGCTTGCTTGCTTGTTTGTTTGTTTGAGATAACATTGCTTTAGCATTTTATAGCTTGCCTTAAGTGTAAATATCTCGTTTAATGTACTCAATAGCCTGTGTAATGTACTTGAAATTGCATTAGAAAATCCTAGTAAATAATTGTTAACTTAAATTGTTAATTTGTTGTCTAAGCTCCACACGATTTTTAATTTATACAAAAAGCACGCATTCCGATTTCTGGTCCATAAGTTTTTATGGGCTATGTTGCGAGCTTTGAAATAAGATGCACAAGACAGTACAAAGCAGGTTATGAGTAATAAATACCATTGTTTAATTTCAGTGCAAACTTAAAATTGTAAGATATATCTTACCGCAGTCTGTGGTTTCCTCTCCTCTCTTTCTCCTCAAGCAATCTTCATCATTTATACGGCGACCTAAAGAATAAAAATTATTTAAATTGTTGATAGTTTTTTGCTTCCCGCTCCCCGTTTAATTTATAAAGGCTGTTCTAATTGGTTCAATGCGTTACCGCCGAGTACTTATGTGGCCAACACTTTTTGTATACGTTTTCGTTTGCAAAATGACAGCTATTGTTCAGTTTTACATTATGGATGTGAATTCACGGCCATCAGCGATGAGACCACAAATTTATAACATTTTCTACATGATGTCCCATTTTTTAATGAACGAATTTATTTTGCCCTTAGAAGATTAGAATGGTTTTGAGAGCAGTCAAAGCTGCATGAGAGAGAGAGAGAGAAAGAGAAAAAAAACCGACATAAGCGATTTTACACAAAGAGATGCTGGCCAAAATATTTAGCACTCATAAGCCTTTTAGCTGACCTTTGGCTTCCTCTCCAATAACTCACTGATTAATGAACAACGGACGGAAGGGACTCAAGTCACAATGCAATCCACACCACACAACTTTTTCACCGGTGATTTTAAAACCAAGCGCGAGCCTGAAGTCGAGATTTTAATCCTCATCCTCTCAGACAGACGACCTGTTCTGTTTCACTCTGAAAATCCTTTCGAAAACACGAGACGTGGACATCACTTTTGAACTAGCCTATGGGATTAATAATACTATTAATATTATTGTTATTTGGCGATGGACCGCAACGTTGGCAAATGTAACGAAAGCAAGAGAATGCACGCAGCCTGTATTTTAAACTTGTGTGTCATGTTCAAAGTCTTAATGGGATAAATGTAGCGAACAAGTCAGCCGAACATGGTCTGCCTTTATTAGGCGAGCGTGTTTTCGCCCACGCACTCCCACGGTAAGTTTGGTACTCATAATAGAACAATAGGCTGTAAAAATAATGGACTCTGGAAGTCGGTCTGTAAATATACACATTTATGTATTATCTATTACTAATTTGCATGCTGTCTCTTTTGTAGAAAAGTGTTTTATATGGCTATCAATTTAGGCCCTAGTAAATTCTGAAACGGAAATAATGTGTGCATTAATGCCAAAAATCCCATATCATCTCACAAATCAAGTAGAATCGAAAACAAATACGTTTGTGATTGAGCTCAATGTATTTGTCAGATACTGCAAAATTAAGAAGAATGCAAAAACAGAACTGAATGTTTTGTGAAATGCATATGAAACAATAACTATTTATAAATAGACTAATCAAAGGCGCTTGTCTGAAAACCTGCTGTATATTTGTAATATCATTCAGTAAATAGCGCTCAGTTGCAAAACGGGCTTAGAAGACCAAATTCAATTTGAAAACAAAAAAGAAAATCTAATCCTTAAAGGGAATAGTTTAGACGTCATATTAGGTCTTCAAAGCTAATATTATAAGCCACCATATTAGGTCAGTTTTCAAACATCTAGATTGTCATTGCATAGCATGCTTTTACTTCTTGTGGCAAAATAATCAACTTTACATCTTAATCCATTTTTACATCTTAAATGAATTTTTGCTCTTATATTGCATGCGAAATATGGTTTCCATTCAAAATGTGTGTAATGTTAGAGTGTTTGAATCCCATTAATTTGGTATAAATTACAATCTAAAACAGAGACACTGGTTTAAATATATGTAAACATGGATGTTTAAAAGAATACCCTAACCCACATTTGTCATGTCTAACATCGCATTGACTATAACACAAATTAAAGTGATTAACGATCTCACAATGTATGACACAGATGTTTTATCCTGTGCATGGCTAACTCAGCTACCAGAATGTATAAAATGAAATATCAACTCTAAAACTGAATTTACCTTACATGCAAAACCTCAAAAAATAGACAAGGTTACGCAAAGCTGTAAACTAGTCTCGCAGTTTTACCTCTATGTCTTCAAATCGTACTTGCTTAGTTGGTAGGCGATGACATTAATAAAGATCAGCTGCTTTGAATGGAATAAATCATATTTTTACGCCGGCCTAATGTAAACCCACGCTTAAAGGTTACGTTTTGCCGTGCAATTGCTTACCTGTGATGTCAATTTATTATATAGCCGTGCTTCTTAGTCTCAATATCTCTCAGCACAGCTGCTCGGATATATCCTTCACCCTTTGTCTATAGACAGTACTGTCTTAAAACTGATCTCGCGCTTTTCCAGGCATTTCCATATACCAATGCAGACAGTATTCCCGAAAGAATGGGAGCCACTCACTCAGCTACCAATAAAAAGCCAAGAAGGTCTTCTTATTCCAAAACGAAATATTACTAGCAATCAACTTCCCATTGGAAAAAAATGAACGTTTTACAGAGGCAGGCTCACCGAACGAGTCGACATTAGTATATTTCGGAAACCTTATCATGACAAATAAAGGCGCTGCCTTAAAATACAAGCATATTTGTTCACGTGATCCGGATCGCAGATTGTCCTGATTGAGACTGGTACTCCAACCAGCTTCACCTCACAAATACATTTTAAAAGCAAGAGCAGTAACATTCCCTCCAGCCGCACATCATTGTACAATGATTTTGCACAAGATCTCAGCCACTGTATCGGAGTGTGTCATTAAGGCGAAAACTATTGCTGTTTATTATGGCCTTGAAACCCAGGCATAATAAAAGAATAATAATAAAAACAAAAACGTGCTAATGAAGCACAGAAATATATTAGTTTTATCATTACGTTGTCTTTTTTTAAAAGACAAATCATTGGATAATCTGCGAATCATTTGATTTTTTTTTTCTTCATACCACCATGTCTTATTAAATATCTACACTTTTTTTTATTTATTTTATTATTATTATTATTATTATTATTATTTAACGCAGTGTTATGGGCCTGCCGATCAGACCATCTTTGAAAGCAGCAACATTATGAATTTTTCGTCTTATTTAAGATGAAGATTATCAGATATAGTTGTTGCTTTTTGCTCGCCGTTTTGAAAAGAAATCCGTTTATTACAGGCTGCAAGAAACCACTGAAATATTGTTTGACTATTATGGTTTAGGCAATGACAGCAATGTATGACCTCGTCAGCCAGAGAGATTCATCAAAATCATCCCAAATTCTATATTGTTCTTCTCAAAAAGCAAGAGTGTGTATTGATCCATATGTGAGTATGAAGTGTAAAAATGGGTACTTTCAATGTCTAGATTTTTACTACTAGTGCATTTCTGTTTTATTGTGTTTTGTAATTGCTTCTAAAATACATTCAAATTAAAAAAAAAAAAAAAAATCTTTTTTTTTATTTTTTTTTTATTTTTTTTTTTTTACATAACATAGAATGTTATTTTAAGAGTGCTTTTTTTAAGAGGTTTAATATAAGGCGGTTATGCTATATGTAGTCTGAGTCAGAATGCTTGCTTTATGGTTGTGCTGTATGGATATGAAGCTGGATGGAAAGATGGAGATGAAACGATTGGGAACGCGGCCGAGCGCAGGATTGTCCTGAGGAGAGGATGCGAGTCGTCTCCCCTTGCAGCATATGTTCACGGGCTAATAAAAGTGAAAGATTTACAGTCCACGCCCGGCCCCCAACAGCCTCTCACCCTTTCAGGAATTACTGAGCATGATTTACAACGATGCAGATCACCGTCATCCCTCTCCAACAGCTCCAAACACTTTATGGATAGATCTACGATCACAATGCACCATTACTAAAATCGAGAGGGTATTGTGGAGTTTTTGACACCAATGAAATGTACTGTTTTTTTTGTTTTGTTTTTTTGTTTTTTGTTTTTTGATAGATGCCTTTTTGTTGTTATTTGCTGTTTTGTTAATGTTTGTCGGGATCCAAAATCCACTTATACTTCACGTCAATAACTATGTGATGATTTCCAGATAGACTTCTACAATGAATTCAAGCTTGTGTCTTCTTTATCAAACCAAACTCATACGTCTCCACAAATGGTCGCCACTAAATCGGGAAAGAACGGATTATAAATCACAAATAGGCCTTCGTTAAAGCCCTGGCGGCTAAGCAGAAAACACCATCGCACCCGGACTTCACATTTTTTATACACAGATGCATCAATATAACATTACATTACTAGTCTGCATTTAATGCTTCAAAAGTAAAAGTGTTGTTACTGAACAGTTTTTATGTATTGATACAGGTTTATATTGGGAGCTCTTAATGCTGAAGCTATTTAAAAGAGAAAAAAAAATCACAATGAGCCTGAAGTTGTTTCAGTCTCTCCGCGAAGACTGAATCAAAGGACACCATTTATCAAAATTCTGACAGATATGTTTATTCGATGTCTCACTGCAAATATTAATCTTAAATGTTTACCTACCGATCTTCCATTGGCTGAAACGCTGTACGAATGTGCAGGTTGCGGTGGTGTGAGATACAGGACCGTTTGGATATTATTTTCTTGGATCTCTTCAGTTTTCAAGTCTGATAGAGTCCTCGCGATTAATGACGATGCCGTGTTTCTAGGGGACGTGCTGCATTAATTATTTAGACAATCACGTGGTCAAACAAAAAAGATACAGAACGGAACCATATACCGAATTCTATCTTGGGATGTCGACAGCGCGGTTTGATTTATCTTAACGGGTTGTCTCGATGGGCGAAGACATTTTCAACGAACAGCTGGAAATCAAAAATGGCCGTTTGAGAAGCATTGTGAGAGCGGCGGCAGTAGTCGGTGCAGTGTCATTGCAAATGGAACCGCGTATGGCTCCCATTTATTCTGTTCAGACATCCAGGTCAATACTCAGAATGCCTTGCCTTACTGAAAGCAAAGACAATGGAGAGATCCCCTGCGTGCTTTCACAAGGCTTTTTAAACAAACGATATATATATATATATATATATATATATATATATATATATATATATATATATATATATATATATATATATATATATATATATATTGTTTGACACAGCCCAGATGCATATTTGTTTATGTTTTGCCTATTCAAGCTGCAATAAACTTTACATTTTGTCCTGGAGGTGTGTTGGTGTTCTTATAATCTCTCATCTCTCTCTGTCTAACTCAAGTGTTTTACATTGCCAATGCATTGGTAATATTAAATTAAATTACACACACTTTTACTCATACAAATATTACACATATTCTCTATCTCTCTCGCTACCTCCCCCTCCCCCACACACAAACACGTTTCCATGTTTTATAAGGGGCCTTTCCATATACATAATGATTTTTTATACTATACAAACTGTATCTTATCTCCCCTAACCCTAAACCTATACCCATCACAGAAAACTTTCTGCATTTTTACATTTTCAAAAACATCATTTAGTATGATTTATAAGCTGTTTTCCTCATGGGGACCAAAAAATGTCCCTAGAAGGTCAAAAATTACTGGTATTACTATCCTTGTGTGGGCATTTGGTCCCCATAAAGTAGGGTTTACCAGGACCACACACACACACACACACACACACACACACACACTAAACTATCAAAATGGGAACATTGCATAGACTTCTTTTATTTTTACATAACTACTTGATATAAATACTATAACCTAATCATAGCCCTCAAACTTCATTTACTTTACTTTTATATTGTTTCAAATATAGGATATCCCCAAAAGGAGGATTTAGGGGATTTTGTCAGGTTAGCTCACTTCTAGGAACAAATTTATCGGTAACACTTCATTTTACAGTGTCATTGTTACATATGTGACATGTAGTTACTATAGTAATAACTATAAATTATGCATAATTACATGCAACTAACCCTAAACCAAACTAAACCAAACCCTAATCCTAACCCTATAGTAAGTACATGTAGTTACTTAATAATACACAGTACTTAAATGTATAATTACAGTGTAACAAAGACACCTTAAAATAAAGTGTAACCAATTTATCCCCAAAATATACTTAAGTAGGTACACAACAGTGCAGCTACACGCACGCACACACCAAACACACACATTTTCAGTGCTGATGGACAACGCTTTTGGAACAAAAACGAATTCAAAGTAAGAGAAATTTGTTTAATATTTAAATGATAAAACACTGCTGTTGTCTATAAATAACCATAGTATTGCTTGCTCATAATTCTCTCTAAAGAGCAGGGGAACCTATATGCCTACATGAATGGATATTTTCCGGTTTATCAATAAAGCTCTGACATGATATATTTTGCTTGATGAAGCAAAACACATATGGTGGTTTATTTATGATTTGTAGTTTTGTCATGATCGCAATTATTGTAACATACCACATTGTTAGGTGCAGCATAACCATGTTTTTAATGTGTAGGACTCAAATAATCACCTTGTAAGGCAATCAAATATTACTACAGAACACACACACACATTTTTGGTGCATCTGTGTGCAAAAAGCGTCTGAGAGAACCGGCTGAAGGTCCATCAGGTCACGAGTGTAGAGGTCAGCGCTCGCGGCTCAAAAGCGTCTAATGCAACAGAAACTGTGTCCTCTGGATGAACCTGCCCGCAAGGCTTTTGTTGAACTTCTGTAAAAATACCTTTTCATGCTCACAACGTGAAGTTTTCAGTGTGAAGACTCTTTCGCAATGCATGTATGCCTCGTGTTTTTGTTTAAGGAGACAAAGACACCACAATGATTGCAGAGCGTCTAAGTTTAATCACTGTTGGAAAACCATTTCCAGATTCGACACCAATCCCTTTTAAAAAAATAACAACGTGTATGAAAGTGCTTGATAAAACGTGTTTTTGCTATCTCAAGTGTTTCTAGATTCAACACAATATGACGCAGTTTGGGTGAAACCTCTCTGCATAATATTTATTTAGTTACTGCAAAATATGCCTGTAGAAAATATGCACAATATACAGAAATATATACATATATAATATATATAAGAACTTAAAAACTTAAAACGGAATTTGATAATTATGGAACGGATAAGTACGTTCACATAGAACATAAAGCTTTTAACAATTAATAAATAGAAGGTTCAAACATCTTGAGAGCTAAACGTGTCTAAAATGCAAAATAAAAAGCTGCTTTTCAAGAATTTCAGGTAATGTCTGGAAGACAGATATAATACAGGCTACTGTTCTTTAATTGTAGCTATGTTGTTTACAAAGATGTCGGGCGGGATTTAAAGTCAAGTAAGGCATGGAATATTCGTGTCAAAAAGAGACATTTTTCTCTGGATTAAATATGACATGTTTAAAAGCATCAATAAACAATTGTAAAACACCAAGAACGAAATTCTTAGAAATTACACGAACAAGGTAAAAATTACTTGACCGAAAGAGTCGTTTAGAAAGTAAACCTTTAATGAGGGGCGCACAGTAGGCTAAGCGAGGTTCAGAAGAAAATTTCTTCAGCTTTTTAGTCTACAAATAAATAATTTCCCAGGCAACGATTTTTTCCTTATTATTAACTAATTTTATTTAGTTTTTATTACTTGCACCCATTTGACTTAAGTACAAAAAACCCCTAAGACATTCCGTAATTTATTATACGCTGGACATTTCTTTGCTTAAGTTCTCTTTAATGATTAAGTTAAGATAAATTGACGCGCCATAGGCGTAAACTTGCCACAATGTTTTAAAAAGAGTAAAGGGGAGGTTAAAATACAGAGATTTTTTAAATCGTGAATAATGTCACTAAAAAGAACCATGCTCTCCAACAATTTTGGCAAGTTTGTGTAAAATAGCGTGAGCTTTCTTAACGTTTTGCTGTACCTCGTTGTGGCACGTGAACCATCATTCGATGCCTCATATCCTCTTTGCCTCAGTTGCAAAGGGTTACAATACTGGAAATTGAAATATTTTGTTCTGAACGCATAGCAGTTTTCACGCTGCATTTAGTCGTAGTGTGTGCTTCTGGTTCTCAGTTTTTGGCACTTGTACCCAACATTTGCTACCATGCAATGTCAAATAAAGCATTGTCTATTACATACAGTTCATCTGTACATCTGGAGGGAGGGAGAGAGATATCCACTTATAAAGTTGTGATCTCTGTCTGGCTGTCCTTCTGAGCGTGTTGTGCATGCTGATTTCCAACTGACGCCGATCTTCCTTTCGTGTTAGGGAGTTTGTGGTCCTTTTTCCATTTCATTCTTCTGTTCTGAAACCAGATTTTAATCTGTCGCTCGGAGAGACAGAGGGTGTGCGCGATCTCAATGCGACGCCGTCTCGTTAGATACCTGTTAAAATGAAACTCCTTTTCTAGTTCGAGAACCTGCTGTCTTGTGTAGGCTGTCCGAGAACGTTTGGGTTCAGGTCCTGTGTAGTCCGGGTTGACTGCGAAAGAAAAAAACACACTTGTGTTAAAAACAGGACCCAAGCATTCAAGTTAATCGCTTCCTAATGTTGATGAACTTTCGTGAAAAATACCTACTTTGATCGAACAAATACTCTGTATTCGTTTAATTTTAGTTTCGGCAAAGTTTATCATTACTAAATTATTCAGTTCAAAGCTTTGGGCCAAGTGGACTCTCGGTCCTGCAATAGTGGCCAACACAGCTAGCGGCCTATTTCCTAAGCAATAAAAATTTATGGCTGGTGTAATTGGCGGCCCCTTCAGAGGAACCCATAAATATTTCACTGAATGATTTTAACTGTGACTAAAACAGCAGAACAGGACTGGCCTACAAGCAGGCAGCAAAGAGAGTGAATCTTACCCGTGGTAACGTGCACTTTCTTCATCCATGGATAAACTACAGCAGGCTGCTTGGCTGGTATCCCGTTCTGGCTCTTTGTGTTTTGCTGTTGTCCACAAGTCCTCGGTCCGGATATTTGGACCGCAGGACACTGCTCTGTCTGTGCGGGGAAAGGGCTGGGGTGGCTGGCTTGCTCCTGCACATGACCCCGCGGCTGCACCGATGAGCCCTGGACAGTGTTACAACTGAAGGGCTGTTCAGAGTAGTTTGACCGTGAATAGATTCCGGGATGCTGGAAATCAGTGTCCTGCGACGGACTGTAGTAGCCTGGGCTCTCTTCAGGTATATAGCTGTTCTGAGAATATTCCTCACAAGGAGGAAATTTTGGATCCACATACTTGGAGTTCACCATGTACGAACTCATGGCCATTAATTTCTGAAGGTAGGAAATACTAATTTTTCTCGAGTTGTCTTTTTTTCCTCCCTCCATAAAGCCCTCCTACTTGCTGTCAACTGAATAAAGTTAGGCTACCATGTGACCAGCTTGGCCAATCGAGGTGGAGGGACTTCATCAACTGAGAAGAAGCTGTGCACACCTAGTAGTGAATTTCACAAACTCTACATTATCTTTCAATTAGGATGGTAACCATATAATATAAAATTTAATTGATTAAATACCCGGTCTGCATGTGTAAGAAGAAAAAAAAAAAAAAATCTGTTTGTGTGTTGAGACCATGTGGTCACGCACATCACCACATGGGAGGATCCCTATTTGATCATATCATAATAAAAACATGGATTTGCATCACATTTATGTGCATGAAGCCCATTTGGTAATTTAATATTCAACTAACCTAAATCAAACTCAACCCAGGGATTTTGAGTAGTAAAAAACAAAACAAGACAAAAGATAAAAAACGGTCCAAGGCACAAAAAGAGGCACATAAAGCCAGCAGACAATTGATGGAGACCGTCTTTGTCATGTAGAGGTCACTCAGAAGTTACTGGAGTCTCATCATTCCAGCGCTTCTCATCCTTTCAGCTCGCTGTATAGGGCGCCCTGGTTCGCCATCAATGCGCCGTGCCAATCAATAATCAAACACCACATAAAAGAGAAGAACCGCTGGGCAGTTCTGAAGGTAAGACCAGGGAGCAAACATAGGACACGGATGGGCAAAGTTGGTTAACATTCATGCAAAATATTGCATATTGCTCTCTTATAAGAGGAGTGATTTTATAGGCACATATGATTTAAGCACTATATAAAAGGTTAAAAGAGACTTATTTCAGTCAGAACAGGTAGAAGCGCCCTCAGCATCACCATACACTAACTAGAGGCAAGGTTGACTCGACTGATCAAAGCATTTCGTGACAGTTCAACCGCATAATCATATTATGTAATTATATGCGTATCATATGATGTTCTTCATAGTGGTTCTTCGCCATTTTCCAACGCACATTTAAGCAAGTACATATATTGCCCGTGCATTACATGGCAAAAACATTCAGTGGTCGAACACTCAAATAAGAAAAAGTTTTATTCGAAGTTCTTGCATCGACCATATACTCCCCTAGGATCGAATCTGTGACTGTCATTTCTTTCACACAAATTCGGTTCTACAGGGTATATATAGACGACGGCATGTTTTTGCTCAACAAACAAAAAATAAATTAATGATAATAATAAAAAAAATCTATATACAACGAAGACGTTATTACAACGTTATAACGCAAACATAAAGTGTTTCATTAAGTATAATTCATTTCCAAGTTTACCGTAAGCTTTGAAAAAAAAAAAAAAAAAAAAATTCTTTTAATAACGTTTAACAGGGAACACAAATCTTCAGATAGAGGCCCACAGCTGCATGGGATACTCTTATTTGTGACCCTGGAGCACAAAACCAGTCACAAGTGGCACGGGTATATGTGTAGCAATAGCCAACAATACATTGTATGGGTCAAAATTATCGATTTTTCTTTTATGCCAAAAATCATTAGGATATTAAGTAAAGATCAAGTTCCATGAAGATGTTTTGTAAATTTCCTACCGTATATACATCAAACATATATTTTTGTGAGTGGATATGCATTGCTAAGGACTTCATTTGGACAACTTTAAAGGCGATTTTCTCAATATTTTGATTTTTTTGCACCCTCAGATTCCAGATTTTCAAATTTCAGTTGTATCTCGGCCAAATATTGTGCTATCCTAACAAACCATACATTAATGGAAAGATTTCCGATTATGTATAAATCAATTAAACAAACAAACAAACAAAAAAACTTTACCCTTATGACTGGTTTTGTGGTCCAGGCTCACATTTATATATTTAAAGGTAACTAATCTAACTAATAAAATGACTAATTCTTTCATTCTGTATCTCTAACAACACAACAAGCAATTGAAACATTCATCCAGGTACAGGATTGAGGGCTTCTGTGCCAGATGCTGTCATGGCAGTCAAATTGATCAGGTAGCCTTAAAACTGTGCGCTGTGAAGAAGCATATAAAGGAAGGCTAAAGGTCGAGAGGTCAAGCCGAATCATTTACAACACACATCACAAAGTTTCATTATTTTTGGTACGACGACAGCGGTAGCGGAAAAAGGAGAAAAGTTCATGGATAATACATGACCTCCTCTGATAAGCAGCTCCTGTGGTCATTCGAGCCCAGTCACCAGAGCCGAGATACAATAAACCTCGGAAACATTAAAAATGTAAGAATCAAGAACGCGCAACAATTTCAAGTATAGGAATAATTCTCTCTTTATTATTTTTATTTTTTATTTTTTACCGTTACTTCTATCAGTTACGTTAACTTCAAGTTTTTTTCATTGTCTAAAAACAAGCAGACAAAAAACAGATGTAAGTCTTATGAATGTGCATTCAGATACGTAACTTGATTAAATTGATTTGATGTCTCTTAATTTTGATGCATTATGCTTTTATAACTTACAGATGATTATAGCATTTTAGAACAAAAAGGCTAATAATTTAGTAGAGATGTAAGTGCTTTCTACTTTTTCCAGGCCATTCATGCTTGATATTAGCGGTTTAATATTTTAATTAATTTCTGTGTGTATTTATATTTACTAAGAATAGCCAGAAAATGTGCGTTTTAATACATGTGTATTTTATTTATTTATGTTAGACAGCGTGACCCGTGTTTCACCTTGCTTTGCGACTCGTTCAGGCGGGTCAAAGCCGAGTTACTGATGAACAAAAGATCGAGAGCCACCGTTTATCGTAACCTCTGATTTTAAATTAAAATATCTCCATTTTTATATATGTATAATTCACATGCATGCACATAGAGGTTTCCATGATATTAACTGTTTTTATTAACCTATTATTTTCTCCCAACGTTAACCAAGTTAAAGATTTTTTTTTTTTTTGAATGCAGATTTGTGGATTGAGACGGTCATTCTCTTATTAATCGACATTTTTAAGATTTATTATTTTTAAAAATCATTTCAACTCACAAAGGGAATTAGTCACAGTTTGGCTATCAACGAATGAAAAAATATAACGCTTTTCAAACCTTTTAATACAAAATATCTTGATTATCTTGACATATAATGTACATACATATTTTAAACTTTATAAAGGCTATTAGACTGAAGTTTGATTTTAATAAAAAATGATTTAATAAATCGTTATTTCACTGAAATGTTATAGTTGAAAAACAGTGAAGATATTATGTATTTTAATATTTACCTTTATAACATGCACATACAATCGCGCATCTCTGAATTCAGACAATTTAAATCAGGCTTAAATGAACAGGACTTTTTTTTTCTGACGAATCTATTGTACCAGGGATAAAAATTAATGCAAAGTATGAATGGTTTAGGGCCAAAATGAGAGTTTCTTTGCTTGGGGGCGCTAGAGAGCTTGTCAATAATATCCAGAAACCCTGCTTATTAATAGAGTTCATTTATAAGTCACGAAAGCGCGTGTATCGACTAACTGAACTCTCTAAAAAGGACAAAACGAGCAGGCGCAAACAAGTAACAATAATTTGCAATTAAAATAATCTGCCAAAAAAAAAAAAAAAACGCGTTAAATTAGTTTCGTCATATTTATAATTATGTTGTAAATAAAAGACAACTCTCAATATAGGCAAATGCGTATTTCACACTTGGAAGAAAATCACATTTAATTAGAAGTCTAATTTACTTTCTCATTATTAACAAATAATGAAAAAATGAAAAAAAAAATGCTGATGCCTTCGTATAAAAAAATGTATATTTTACCTTCTTGAAATAATAGGATAATAATAATAATAATAATAATAATAATGGTATACATTAGCTAAGGCCTGAAAAGCAATCTTTCATAACTGGCGCCATATCTGCACCAAAACCGGACTACTGCATAACATTTACGTCACCTTCATCATCACAACCTATTTTTCTCTCCTTAGTTATCCAACCACCCAAACTGTGCACAACAACACAAGAGGAGTTCACAGAAACTGATCAGTGCTGGTTTGGAGGCTGACTAGTGTATGAGACCACAGTAAACAAACATCATGGCACAATTCAACATTAACACAAGTTCAGCGACACAAGCTTACCTCCTGAAGCAGACGCATCGCGTAAAGCGTATCGACGAGTTTGAATATCCATGATCAAAACACGCGTGGAGCCTCTCTCCTCTGTAGCGACACTGGGATCTTTTCTAAACCGTCTGAGCGACCTTTCTAATATACAATGTGAATTATATTTTGGCTTGTCAACTCCCTGGCCATAAAACAAAGTTTAATGGTATCACGTGCTTCCCCACAGCCATTCATGACAGCGCGCGGGTGCCATAAATAATCCTGAAAGTTGCACTTATTCAATAATGGCGATTACTCTGATCTCAGGAGGAAATAAAGACACGGGGTTCAATTCGCATTCACTGCACTCAGAGGAAAAAACACACTGTCGAAAACCAGAGTTTATTTCCTGTATCCTAGTAGACTAATGTTTGCTACTATATATTTCTTGTGGTAGCCATATTTATAGAATAATAGAATTATTTGGTGTAATATTTCTTAACCAATGTGTTGCTTCAGTTTGCAGGGTTTTTTTTCCCTCTAGGACAAATGAGGTGTTTGTGAAATCTCTGACGAGTGAACTAATGGGAGTGTTTTTTTCGACTGTAAATTTAAGGTAAAATTACGTTGAGAGAGAAAAAAAGAGAAAAATACACATTAGCGCCATATGGCGGGTTTTCGATTTATGCTAAAGTCACAAATGGACATTGTGAAAGTTTCTGAGCACTGAATATTATAACATTTACTGATAAGAGAAATGTTCTCACCTCTGAGTTTTTTTATTTTTTTTATTTTTTATTTTTTTCACGGGATTAAATATTTAATTCGGTATTTACCTAAACATACATTCCTACTATATTTCACAGGTTATTCAAGTACATGAAATGTGTACATGTGTTTCGGGACTTTAGACTCTCATTACAATCAATTACCTCGGACAAGTATAGCTATATATTTTTATCGTAGGCTAATATGATCTTAAAACGTAAAACACCTTTATGTCAGCACTGAAATGAGTGCACGTGAAAATGATTAAATTATAATCAATAATTAATTAAAACATATCAAATAATTCCCACTATTCTCACACTGTTCCTGAAAGTATGTTTACTTCGTTCTAAAAATTAACATTTCTGTCAGTTAATAAGAGAACTGTGTGACTGTGTCTCACATGACTGCGACAACCAATCATAGTCGCAGGAAATGACCTCAAGAACAAAGATGCAGATAGCGGACAAGCAAGTCCCAGAGTGTTAGACAACAGCACCGCCTGCCGACCAAAGCAGATATTGCCTAGGTGTTCTGCCTTTTTTTTTTTTTTTTTTTTGCACAGCTGCTCATGCAGAAATAAAGCACTGAAAGAAGTTTTATTATTATTATTATTTTAGATATAGGCTATACTTCGTATAACACATCACTGTTCAAATAATGCATCAATAAATAATACAACTTACATCACTGTCATATTTTACAGAGCATATTTATTATTTAATATTTAAGACAATAGGCCTATTTAATGTAATGTGATCTGGGTTTTAAAATGGCAGCACTTTAAATGTTGTGGTTTTAAAAGCTAAATTAACGAGAATCTCCTGGTGGTAAGCGATTTCAGAGATTGCGTGATTATAAAATCATGGGGGGAAATCTTTTAAACTATTAAAATATTCTGTAAGAATTCATTATAAATTTATTACAATAATCTGTCTGAGTTTGTATTGCAATATATAGATATATTGTTCTGAAGTAAGTGAATTTAATTTGTATAAACGTTAGGTAGCTCATTGCTCTGGTTGTAGGTTCGGTTAACTCGTTAAGGCTCCTCTCGCCTTTTTTGCCGCATTGCAGTGAGGTTGTAAATACCTCTGCCTGTCAGCTGACTGTGAAATACTGTCTTTGTTCCGCAGAGCCTGTCTCCCTTCCCAAAAAAACTGCGCCATTCTCACCATTAAGGGAGGCATACATTAAAACGCACAGCAACTCCATCGCCATGGCAGGTTTAAAAACTTTCAAAATCATTATTTTATATTGTGAATCATTATTTTCATGCACAGATTAATTGTAGATACAACAATAACGTCTGAATATATATTAAGAATTGCTGTGAATCGTTATTTTTATGCGCAGATTAAAGATCTTCAATATAGATAGCCTATCTTTAATCTGTGCATAAAAATAATGATACACAGCAATTCTTAATATATATTCAAACGTAATTATTTTATATAGAATTAGTCTGTTGCTAAATGTGACATTGGCGAAATAAGTGTCAACATTTAAATTGAAAATCTCAATAAGGGTTGGTCATATAAATTGTGTTAACGACTTGTAAATCCACGAGTCTGCTTACAATAACCATAAACTTAACTGCTAAACAGTCATCATTTGTAGGTTTACATAACTTTTTTATTTCTAAATTTTTGAAGATTTGCTGCTGGTTCATTTAAACGACAACAATACTTTAGCTACTGCTAATAATAATACTAATAATGTCAGTTATTTGGAAGGACGAATTTATTCGTAAAAGTTCATGTTTTTCAAATTCACATCATATCAAACATTCTGTCAAATGAGTAAAAATCATATTTTAAGATCTAGTAAAGAAAGGCCATCAGCATTAAAAGAGCACAATAAATACAGCTTTAAATGAGCACTCTTCTAGCTTTTAAAGAAGCGTTTTCTCTGCACAAAATTAACTATTTGAGTTCTCTTTTAACTGCAAAAACAGTGAGATTGTTTTTAATCAGCCTGCCAATGCTGCTGTCACAATCTGAAGTTATAATCGCTAAAACAATAACCTGCTGGTCCTGTAGCTTCTGACTGACACGACAGCGTGTTCAATCATATGAAAAATAAACTTACCCAACGAAGCCCTATAATCCATGTTTGCCTCCTGCGCTGGTGGTCAAAATTATGAAGCTCGTCTCAAATCAGTCGTCCAGTACTGTATGGCTTGATCTGTTCTCTTGTAGCAGCCGTCTAGTATCTGACAACATACGCAATCGGCCTCGAGTTTGTCTTCTCGATCTCTAACACAGATAGCCATGCACGGCAAAAAACGAGAGAAAATATATGATAACACTGTGTATTTTGGATTTGGAGCCTTTAAGCCACGGAATGTAGTGGAAAAATCGCTTGGGAAATCAGGAAAAGGGGTCACGAAGACGTTTGCGTCCTGCACATGACCAGTGGCATCCAATGACCGACGAAACAGGCTCATAAAAGGATCTATTACAAAGCTGTAAATTGTCTTCTAACAAAAAAGGAATCTGGGCTGCCGCAAAGCCTCTAGTTTTTTGCGCATAATGACTGAGCCAGCTGCACTTCCTCAGCAAAGAAAATACAGTCACAGACATCTGCTAAGAGAGAATGTGTCTGTGGGTGTATGTGTGTGAGAGAGAGATAGCAAGAGAGAGGGAGTGAGAGAGAAACACAGAGAGAAACACGCTAAAACGTTCAAATTATGTTGTTTCGTATATGTAAAATAATTCAAATGAATGTGAGTTTAATTTAAATTTCTAAATCTAGAAACTGATCAAAAAATATTATCCTAGTAAAACAAGAATCAACGAACAATAAAAAAGGTATGACAATTATACGTGCTAGTCTAACTTAATGCTCAGAATGCATATTATTAGATAACACGCGTGAATACGCAATAAATCTATTTCGACTTGAGGGAAACTAAATATATATCCAATGTCTTTAATATTTTTATTAAAATGGAATAATAGATCATTAGCCTATAAACAGCAATAATGCATAGTTCTGAATATGGTTCTCACAATCTGCTTTGAGCAAAACGATCTACGAACACACGAACGAACGAATTCAGAAATCTGGCAGAAACGTGGTAAATAATAATTCGTCGGCGTTTCAAATCTAAACACATTTGCCACTATTATTTTTGCTTGTGGGTCAAAATGACTGATACTATAAACTTTACAGCAGATTACCAGTATTGTTTTATAAATAGCGATTTTATATTTTATGACTATACAAAAAAAACCAAAAACAAAAAAAAAAAAAAAAAAAAAATACGGCAAATAATAAATAGGCCTAATGAAAAATATTAATAAATCACTTTATTCATTGCTGATAATGCGAAATCTAATAACACTCTCAAAAATACGTAATTTGCAGTACATTCATTAGTGGCCTTTTTTTTTTTTTTTTAATTTAGCTTCTTGGTTTTATTTTTGACACATCAGTTAAAAGCTGCAATTTTTTAACGCGTGTGCTGCCTCTGCCTGATTTGCACAAGCTTCTGAAAATCCAGGAATTAATAAATAAATAAATAAATAAATAAATATCAAATTGATTAAGTGTATATGGTATAATCCCTTTTCTAAGATATATCAGATATATCTCTGTAGCACTTTATTTTACAGTCCTGTTCCGCATGTCCGCAAGTATGGACAAACCCAACCGTTGGTTTCAAATTTTTAAATTACATTTTAAACCCAACGGTTGGGTTTGTCCATATTTGACCTAAACATGGTTTGAAACAACCCAGAATTTTTAGAGTGTAGTTACTAACCCTGAACCTACCCCTAAAGCTAACCTTATTACCAGTACTTTCTTGGATAAGTACAATGTAAGTACACCTATTGTAAAATAAAGTGTAGGCTAATCCATATCTCTTTCAGAAACGTATCATTTTTTTAATTCAGGAATTAATAAATAAATAAATATAAAATCCATTCAGTGTATATGGTATAATTCCTTTTCTAAGGACAGACATATCTTGGTAGCACTTTATTTTACATTCCTGTTCCTCATGTCGTGGACAAACTCAACCGTTGGTTTCAAATTTTTAAATTACATTTTAAACCCAACGGTTGAAACAACCCAGCATTTTTAGAGTGTGGTTACTAACCCTATACCCACCTTATATTACCAGTACTTTCTTGGGTAAGTACAATGTAAGTACACGTACTGTAAAATAAAGTGTAACCCATATCTCTTTCAGAAACGTATCATTTTACTTCAAGTTTGCATAGAATAGCCTAATGAGGAGGTATGGAGAGGTGGTGGTGGTGGGGCTCTTGAAAGGAAACGCCTTTATAATCAAAGGGAAGTTACAGTAATCTGAAAACAGATTTTTATGGCAGACAACCTTGAAGTTTCATCCAAGGGAACATCTGAGACGGAGGCAAGCGCTGATTTAGGTACGCTGGTTCCGAGCCAGTATTACTACCGGACGATTTACAGGCTCGGTATTGTAGCGACCTGGCCTCTCGCGGTGTCGTAAAGACCCGCTGTCTTCGAAAGTTATCGTGTGCGTAAAATTTAGAGCGGTCGCAGTGACACGTAATTCCACCAGGATTCGACTGATAACTGGCGCTCTGTGTTGCAGAAATTTCCCAAGCAGATAAAATTATTGCATCAGTGCTGGCCGTCGCCAAACGCCATCGCACGCCTACCGTTCAGCATCTCGTGGAAATGTTGATACGCAGGAGAAAATACTTCGCCCAGTGTGTTATGTGAAGGGTCGACAAAGTGAGAACTGATGGTGTCAGATCGTTACTTATTAATGCCAGTGGAATCAGATATGATTGAGAGCTGCTGTTATTGAATGGTGTAGCCTGTTTGGTGAACAGGCCCAGAGCCAAATCCAGCGGTCAGGGTGCTTCTGCATGCCCCAAAACACGCTTGCTTTTAGTTATAGCTCACATGACAGACAGGGAGGGAGAGGAAGGAAAGGAAAATTAGATTAAGTGTATGTTTTGGGGTCTCCGAAAGTCTGTGCTTGTTCGGCGTATGTCTTTACATTACATTTGCATTTATTAATTTACTACTACTACTACTGCTGCTGCTGCTGCTAATAATAATAATAATAATAATAACAATAAAGTAAATATCAGAAGGTTGTACTATTGATTTGATGAAACATGAAGTATCGACATTAGGCTTTTAGCTATAGAAAACAATAGCCTACATTAATTCAATATGTAGCTAAATTTTAAGATATAACAAACCAATACATATTTAAAACTAGATTAGGTTTTTAGTTGTTTTGTAACAGATGCATGAATAGTAGCTATTTAGGCCTATTATTTACAAGCTATAACATCACAAAAACTTGTACATAACTGTACGAGTGTTTGTCGTGCGTGAGTGCTTAAAACAAATAAAACTTTGGTATTTATAACCATTATAACCTCCATTTTAACCTTTCATGTCTAAATGGTTCTGTTCTGGTTATCTTCCTGATGATTCAATTTATATTGTACTTTCATTCGAAAGGAAAGAATCATTATGTCAAAATAAACTGAAATAAGCTGCAGTAACCTCGCTTAGTAGTCTAACATCTGAACTCTTGTTATTGGTCATTATTAATATAATAAACGAGACACATTTGACAGAGAGCTCGGAACCCCGAAACCGTCATAAATAAAATTTTATTCAAAATAGGCCTATTAATCTAGGCTTACAGTTTTATCTGTTTAGCCATAACTGACCTGAAATATGCACACACAGTGCTCCATGCCGAGATACGAACTCCCTATCCAAATTCCTTTGTTCTTGTCCTTTTCCCAACCCATAGCTAGTTCTATTCAGAACAGACCCTGTAAAGTGCTACGGATGAACCTTAACCATAAACTGGGAGAGCTGAGCGCATATGTTTGTCCTGAAATATTAACTTTCTGGAAGCAAATTGGAACTTAGATACTTTTTTCCAGTAATTATCGTGTTTTACTGTCTGATTAAGCTCCTGTAAGTAAGTGTGCTCGACCACGGACAGTCCTTTATTTTCACAGAACAACTATGCCCTCTAGTGGCAATAATGTGCACCCCTGCTTAATTTCGCATTCTTTGAAATTGCGGGATGCATTCATGTTTCTTTTTTGCAGTCACGTTGCAATGCATTTATATACATGTTAAAGTCTGTCTATTCATAATCTAAAATGAATGCTGCAACGAATGTATGACTGAAATTAACTACGTTGATTACCCCTGTTGCATTTTGTTGTAACATCCAAAATGATTGTCAGCTTTAGGCTAAGGTTTGTAGAGTGGAGATGCATTTCGTGAATAAACGTGACTTTCAGTGTACTATAGGGGGTCGATGAAGCTTTAGCCTCACAATCAATACATCGACCAGACGCCCCGTAAAAAAAGTGTCTACGTTTTTGTGTGCAAGTAACAGACACAAAGAACCAGTGAGGTTAGTTTCAAAGAGAAGAGCAATAACAGTCCTGTACCATAAACTCATTTAGACCAGACGTCTAGCTCTTCTATAGCTTTATTGGACCCAGTTTCTTCCTGCTCTAAAGCAATTCTTGGTACAGGTTTGACGATAAATTGGGGTTCCTCGCAACACCTTTTCCTAATCATAAACCTTTTTTGTTTTTTTGCAATATTCCCTAACAATGAATCTCTATTTTGCTTTCAGCATGAAAGAAAATTAGGCTAATCGCATATCGCCGATATGTAAAATATCAGTACATAAGCAGTGTGCTGTCGAACTTGCATTTTATTTGTAAAAATTGGTCTAAAAAAAGAAACATATTTTCACAGTAAGTGCACGAGTTGAGTATTCAACAAAGCTTGTCTACACCCAAATTCACTATACAGCACTGAAGACAATTAAGCTTCACTGTGACCAAAATAAGAGTCATAAAATAGACCAAAAAGGAGTTCGTTTTACTTATATAATTTAGACCTTTTTGATGCATCTAACACGCCAACAAAAGCTTCAACGAGAAATACACTAGTTTAGTAAGGAGAAATTGGAAATAAGAGATTGTATACATGATGTCCAATTTAAAAGAAAGAAATTAAAGGCACAGTAAATGATTACACGTGGCTGCATGAGGGTGAAGAGATTTGCATGCATTCTGGACAAAGATTTAAAGATCAAGGACCGTATCCTAATTTCCTATAAGACATTTTAGTGATAGGACTTTTATGAGTAATGATAAGTATAAATACTGATGCTGAATTTTACTGTGCAAAAACTGAATACAAAACTGCATTCTCAGTTTCTGAAAGAACTACTCCACCACGGTGCTGGGAAATAGATTTTAGGCCTCAAATGTAACTATTTTAGAAATTATTGTGAAATACCCATTCATTTCAAGTCACTCAAATAATTATTTTGACTCAGAATATATATATATAATTAAATAGAAGATATGCCAATTCAGTCTTGAGTAATCCCCCCAAAAAGTTGCATCCCAATCCAAGCATATGTTAAAGGGACGCACATTAGCTGCTGAGCTGAAGCACGCTTTTCAAGGATCTTTAATGCTCCTCTCTCGGTTCATCTTCTTCATTTTCATTCTTCTGTTCTGAAACCAGATTTTAACCTGCCGCTCTGTTAAATTCAAGATTCGTGCAACTTCATAGCGACGATCCCTCGTTAAATACATGTTATAAAGAAACTCCTTTTCCAGTTCCAGAGTCTGATATTTTGTATATGGACAACGTTTCTTTCTTGTTGATCTCGCATGGATCCAGTTTGCTGCAGGGTTGCCTGAAAAGAAAGAAATAGGCTAAAGAAAGCATATAATAATAATAACAATGTGAAAAGAAAATCATTTACATAAGCTTAACATCCACAATTGATCAGACGACTCCAAGAAAGGTCATGACCATATTAGAAATGGAGCTATACGTTAAACCATTAACATATTGTGTAATTGGTGCTAAACATTAGTGTGAATGCAATTATTTCTAAAGTTTTTGGTTTTAATGGCCACTATACCAATTTTTCGGCCCTTGTTAAGAGCCCGGACACTTTTATAGGTTTGTAAAACCTCCAGTTTAGGACAGTTCGACAGTTGTAAATCACAGGGCAATTCATTTTACTTACTTGGGTCAAGTTGTTGTTGTTGCTGTTTTTCGTCTTTAGGTTCACCGTGGCTCGAAATATCATTTCCAACTCTTTCTTCAGTAGTTTTGTCTACGGATACAGCGCTGCAGCTATACTCGGAAACCACCGGCGTCTCTGTCTCAAACGCAGCGCTTTCAGTCCTTTTCGAGGGTAAACTTTCAGTCTTTGTACCGCTGTGCCGACTGCTGGAGTGGAACCCCGATAAAGAGATATGGTTTGAGACTGGCTCTATCCAGGAGCGGACGTATCTGTTGTCTGAAAGATGGGTCTGGTGAACGTATGGATGGTAAATTCCGGACACTGCAGCAGCAGATGGTTGATGAACCGAGGACCAGGACGCAGGGAACACGGCTGACTTGGGAGCGAAGCTGCACGAAGAAAAGTCCGCATTTTCCACCACACCTGACGGCCTCGCGGGCGCGGTGTGTGAACCCTGGACATAACGCGCTCCGTACACATCCTCCGTCTCGTGCCCCATAATAGAGTCCACATAATAGCTACTAAGCGCTGAACTAGTCGACATATTTGGATCCCTTCGAACTCATATAAAACGTTACTCTGTTTCCGAAACCTTGCCTCTGAACAATCATAGTATTTTTGCTGCCTTCATCTTCAGTGATTGGTTGCATGAATCACGTGATCATATTTACTAATACAGAGAGTAAATCAGTCCGCTGATAACGGTATGTTTGATTTTGTACTCTTAAAAAATAAGACAGGTTATTTTCATCTCAACTAGTGGTGATATTCTGCATTTATCATGCTTTAAACTACATCTGTTTCTTTTTTTTTAACAAGGTTAGATTAATGCACCCATATTTCAGTGGCAGCACTCACCATTACCTTAACAAACGATTTCAGCAGTGTAAAATCTAGCAAAATTTCGTCATAAGGTATGTCATACTCTAGCCTTGTAAAGTATTTTATAGAGTACCGAGTTGCAAGTCCTCGTAAAATAAATGTAATAACATGCTGTAAAACAACGAACCACCGCAGCCTCACAGATTCTCATATTTTACAAACGATCCTCGCTGCTTTAGTGTTAAGATCGGTCGTTGTAAGTTTGATGCTGACTGTAAGGTGTTGTAAGATTGACACAGGAAGTAACATTTGTATATTTTTTGGAACTTATTCAAAAGAGAGTCATGGTATTTTATGTGTATCAATAAAATTTTTATGAGGTGCATTTGATTATGTATTAATGTTCCCTTAATAAAACAGACTCTTGGCATTTCAAAGTGTCTTGACCTACATGTTTATCATCAAATAATAAAATAATAATAATAATAATATATTCCCATCTTTTTAGATAATAATGTTCGTCGAGAATTGAATAAGGTGGTAAAAAAGCGTCACAATATAATCAAAATAATAGAAATTTATAGCTAATAGAATAGATAATTTGTGTAGTGAATGCAAATATAAACACAATGAAAATATAAACTATAGACTAATGCATTACATATTTCTTCTTAATTTGAGAAAATAATTTGTCTGAGGAAAAACTATGTGGTAATGTTAACTGTTTGTCGACAAGTTGTCACTGAGAGCTCAGCCGTTACAATTTTGGTCAAAATTATAATCTGTGTTTCCATCTGTGGCCACACACTTGAACACATCTGAGCATGTGCCTAGAGGTAAATGGCATTGTGTTTGTGTGTGTGCACATTAGACAGTGAGTGGTCGATGCTAGAGATGAAAATGCAAAACATTAATATAGACGCCTGGAAGTATCGGTATTAAAACAAGAACATTTGACCACTTTTAAACAAAATGTTGTTTATGAATGTATGGGATGGTGTGACGTACCAAATCATTTTCACCTATAAGCGTTCGTGTAAGATATACCAGTTATCGGAAATCTCTAGCCTATGTATGCTTCTGGTGTACTCTTCTTTTGTAACTATTTTTTTGAGATTTGAGATATTGATTCTACGTTGAAGTATAAAAAATGTTATAGGGTTACATTTTCTTATTTTTAATTACGTTAAGGTTTGTTTTTTGTTTATTTTGTGGGCATAGAGAAATTAGAGAAACTTTTTTTTTTTTCTTTTGTCAGTGACGTCCTTAAGCCACTTTTTTTTTAAGAATCAGAACATACCATTTAAATACTTTTTGGTCTTTATATAACAATGGACTAAAACGCTAATAATTAACAGAACTGTAGACTATAAGATAATAAAGAGTAATAGTGACCTATAACATCAATAAGTAAAAAAAAATATATGGCCATGCACGAAAAGTATGAAAATGTCAGTATACGATTCAACTAAATAAATGAACAAATACAAACTAATTTACAATTAGGACTACTTGTAAATTAGCTACATGTACATGTAGTCCTACCTGTAAATTAGTTTGTGTTCATTTATCTTTGAGGAAAAAATAATTATTTATCGTTTATCGTTTGTAATTTATCTTTGCGGGTGTGTGTGTTTGTGAGGGGGAGGAGGGAGTTATTGTCTTGATTAAACTGTGGTTTAGAAACGCTATACCAAATATGACACCAAACACTATTAAGACATTATCAATTTATTATAGTCCACTGACCACATGCCACAAACATGCACCGATACAGACATATTTAAACATCTATTATACAGAAACCTTTATACGTAATTATTCCAGATAAATGTACGTTTCCATTGGAGAAAGAATGGGAAATCTTCACTTTCGAATGTGCTTTCATGTCCAAAGTCATGACTTTTTTGACGCCACTGTTTTTTGCTCTGTTCCCGCTAAAATGAAACCGCTTGGAACAGCCTGTTTCTAACATCTTCTTTTATAAATTAAGACCTTGCACCACTTTTATACCCTGTGAAACATATGAAATTACACAAGGCTTCACATTTCAAATGCAATCAAAGATGTAGCAACAAATGACAAGGATTTAGCAACGATCACAACATTGGAACGTGAAAGTAGCCAAAACAACGCACACTGCCCTCATGTCATCATTATACAGGAGAACACAGACTGACCGAAATGAGGGGGGTAAGTCTTTGATCCGCTCTTGTTTGCATGCTCACGAAAAAGTGAGATTGGACGTAAGTTCACGGATACGATTTTCTCTACTCATCTTCTTAAGTTTCATCCTGCGGTTTTGGAACCAGATTTTCACTTGTCTGTCAGTGAGGTTGACGCTTTTGCTTATCTCTAGACGGCGCTCCCGAGTCAGGTACATATTGAATAAAAATTCTTTTTCTAATTCCAAGGTCTGGTGTTTTGTGTATGGACATCTTTTTTTCCTTCCACTCTTCGCGGTCAACCAGTTGCTCGTCGGTGTGTCGTTTTTTGATTCTGCAAAGCAAAAAGACAACAGCATCAGCCAAAAACAAACAGGGAAAATAGGACACGCTCTCTTTGTACATGAAAATAAAAAAGACAGCTTATGTTTGTTAAAACGGCTGTCATAATTAAACCTATACACATAAAGATCATTAGAAGTAAGTCAACAGATCTATAAATGTCAATGTGGCCTCATTTGGTCTATCAGCACACAAGTCTCCCACCGAACTTTACTAATAGCTATTCACGTGTTGACTATATCTCTACAATGTGATTTTATTGAATTAATTTTAATGTTTTGTCCCTGTTGTTTACATTTAGTCAACACAGGACCTTGCATTTTTTTATATAAGCTAAATTACCTCATGTTATAACCAATGCAAGTGCAGTTTTCATATTTAACTTACTACTGCACCAGAAATATGATTCGACTATTGAACTGTACACAGTCAGTATCAAATGAATAGCAATGAATGATTTTATACATGAAAAGAACTCGTGCTGAATGGATAAAGTCGCAAACACATTTCACCAAGGCTGTTCTTATATTGCCCAAAGAAGAATGTCAAGTCACTTGCAACAAAAGGTATTTGATGTTAACGCGCCCTCGCAGCGCCGTTTCCTGTTAGGGCTTTTACTGCAACCTGAGAAAGACTCCCATTAAACATTACGACTTTCGGGTTGTTTGTGTTTTATATTGGGTTTTATGATGCTAGAGCGTTCGCATTACACCAAGACGCGATTAATCCGTTTATTGTACCCACCTTTGCCTTCTCTGTGTGGCAATTCAGGGCTGGAGACAGACGCCTCAGTTAAGCAATTCTTCTCCTCCAGCGTGCTGACTTTGGGCTCTGGACTCTGCGCCGGGGAAGAGCTCCTTGTGTCCCGATCGAGCGGAAGCTTCTTTTCCACCTCGACAAAGGGCGTTGACTGCGCCTTTGGAGTCACCCTGTTCAGCTGCATTAACGTGGTGTTTGGGCTCATCGTCTCGTTGTCATAGTCCGGGTTTTTCGCCGTCGCATAAGTTTGACTTAGTCTAAAATATCCAGGGACCGGAATCTCGGGACTATCAACGGAACATGATTCGGGGATCAGGTTGGAGTACGCGGGTATCTCAGACGAACTGACCTTTGCTCTCTTGTCGGAGTACATACAACAGTTAGTCTCTTCTTTTATGCTTTGTGAAAATGTGCAGGTGGACATCTGGTTGAGCGGTTGCTCTAATCGGCAGGACCTGCTTGGATCTGCCCAGTTATCAGTTTGAGGTATGTACGAGTGGACGTTCATGCCCATGTTTTGGTGGTTTACTTCCCCCCGTTTGCCAAGAGACGGCAGGAGTCCACAGGTTTGCATTCCATAGGTTCCCATTTCTGCAGTGGCTGGCATGTACATGTTACTGCTGGAATAAAAATCTGTTCTGCACGCCCCAATCAAGGAATCTACCAAAAACGTGTTTGCAGCTGGAGAGCTGTTAGGAAAGGACATTTTTGAGAGTTTTTTTTTTTTTTTTTTAAGAAGCAGAGAAGTGTCCTCTGTAAGCTGACATATCTAGCAAAACAATCCCTGTATAACCCAGCGAGTCTCTCTGCAACCACATGACACTCTCACCAATGAAATTTGAAAATGGCCTTGAGACGCAGGCTCTTCCCCGTCACGTGGGCGCATTGACACATGATTTGAAGTTTCAGACGTGGTCAACAGCGACACCTAGAACAGGGACTTAAAATTGGTTTCAAGACTGTCTAAATAACGTTGTTAATTCCATTTCGAGATAACATAAAATTAAGACTTTGACTCATATATAGGCCTGCTGTTAAACAAAGAGCATGAAGGAAAATAAATTATAGCACTTAGTTTTGTGTACCTTTAAATTCCAATTCAAGGTCAAGATAGGAAATGTGTGAAGATACTGCAGAAGGAATTTCTCGTAGTTCACGAGGCAAAATTCAGAGGACTATGCAGAACAAAATGAGCCAGCGGATGTGGGCCTAAACACCGCTGACTGCATACTCGATTAAGGGTGAAAAACAACCTTGTAATTCATCCTTTCTATGTTTGTTTTTATCATGATCTGCTTTAATCGTCACAAATGATTTTTCCTGTTCTCCAGATATACCTTTTTTTCGGACGCAAAGGAAATTCAAATGTTATTACTATGTAATAATTGATGTAATACATTGTTTGTTGTTTGGTGTTATTTTCTAAATTAAATAAAAGAAACCTTGTAGGCCTACTTGTTAAATCATAGCCAGTCTGTGTATTTTATCACGATATCATTTACATTATCATTATAAAAATGTGAGATATTCGTTTCTATATTAGCAAAATAAATAGCACAAGTCAACGGTTCAAATGACTTTTCTGTTTTGTGTAATTAATGCAGTTCTTTCAGTTCTTTGTGGGGTTTTATTTTTATCAGTTCTTATGATATTTTGTAAATCTTGTAAAAAAAAAAAAAAAAAAAAAAAAAGGCCTATATAGTGTTATAAACGCATTTACACATTGGCTTTAAAAATACGTGCATCTTCACTCAGCAATAACATGTTATAGGCCTATGCATCATTATAAAATTATTGGGGGGGAAACATGTAGAGTATAATATTCGCTACAACTAAATATGCAAACACGTTTGCAGAATTTAACAGCATTTATAAAGGATATCATATTATCTCTGCTTCACAGCCGGATACAATGAAAATACGCAAGAGGAATTAAATCTTTACATGCCGTGGAATTAATTATTGGAAATGTGCTTGTTATTATAGTTGTATAATCTATTGTCACAAACCAATAATATTGTCGTTATCTACATAAAATACTTAAATATCAAATTAGCTATAAGGAGTAATGAACTTGTTTATAGAAATCTTGATTTGGGTAAACACAACAGCGCACGGTTTCTTTACAAAATTTTGATAAAGCATAAAGACAAAAAAAGACAAATGCACGCACTAAATCAGCGGGTTTCCTACCAGAAAAATGGCTCTTCCAGATAAATAGCAAATAAAAAATAAATAAATCAGAATCACTGCAGAGAACTGACATCTGAAAACACACATAAACACACAAATATCATATTAGGAAGTGTTCATGATTAAACATGTCAAATTATTAAACTATTATGCTAAATGCATAATTTATCTCGGTTATAAAATTGGATGCAAATACATTTGCTCTAAACAGCGTATAATTACATCTCCGAGAGAGATTTTGGTTATTTAATTTGTTGATTCACCTTTATGTGTAATAAATAAATTTAAAAAAATAAAATAAAAATAGATGGTAAGAGGATGTAGTAGAGATGTGTGCACGGTTTAATACATTTCTTAAATAAGACTGTAGCTACTGTTATAATCCATGTATTATTGGAGATATTAGGAATATTTAATTGTACTTTTTTTTTCCATTGTACACACAAGCCTTCCGTCTTCAGCAAACTGTTTAGGTTATACAATATATAATAAAGCTAAAAGATGGTCAAACCCTTACAAAATCTGTCTGCATCGGTCGTAATACAATTGATAAATTAAGGACAACAACAAAAACGACAAATAATAATAATAACTACAATAATAATAATAATAATAATAATAATAATAATAATAATGGTGGTGGTGGTGGTGGTGGTTCTGTTGATGTATGATCTCTTTATCGAGAGACTAGACTATAGGCAGAAAATGTTTACT
Organism: Mylopharyngodon piceus; assembly: GCA_039654765.1. Classification (NCBI taxonomy): domain Eukaryota; kingdom Metazoa; phylum Chordata; class Actinopteri; order Cypriniformes; family Xenocyprididae; genus Mylopharyngodon; species Mylopharyngodon piceus. The sequence continues at coordinate 32,879,022 of CM077441.1, read as the reverse complement.
GAAATTGTCTCCCTAACTATGCAGAGAAAGATATCCTCCGTATGCGAGGTTTTTTTTTTTTTTTCAGGGGGTTTCAGGTTATTTAAAAATATAATGCAACAGATTTAATCTTCTTAATCTAACTGAGAAAAGTGAACAGCAATAATAACATACCGCCATTAACCGTAGCAGGGGGTGAAAACAATTAGATTAGATCTCCGCTCAAGATCATAGTCATTGTTTTAGAGGACAACTACACTTGGATTACATACAGCACCAGGTCCAATCATTGCTGTAAGTTCGCCCTCTCGTGGCTTCAAGCGGCATCAACAAAATGTAAATAAACAAAGGGTTTGTCTATGTTAAGATTCCTTATTATTACTGGCAGTGTATTATAAAACAAACAACAATACTGTGGTAAATTGTAATTGTTCTATAAACAAAAATACGGGATATACTGTAAATAAGGATGAAAGATTATGAAACACAGATATATGGAACAAAATTAGCTTGTAAGATTCTGCGTTTTCCTGCACTGCAAAACTCGGGTTTGCATTACCAGCATATTCTGAGTCCACAGAGGTAGCCACTTCTTTAAAGTAACCTGTGTGTACTGATAGGATGACAACTAATTTCTGCACCAACAGTCTTTTGGAAGGTTTTTTGGTTCTTTAAGCATAATCTTAAGAAAACGCCACTGAAGAGCTCTAAAACATAAGCAGTGTAGACTATATTACTGCATTGTTGCCCTTGCCTAAATCCCCTTTGCGGGGGAAAAACATTAAAGAGGATTTGATATGGTTGCATTATATGGTTTTATTTTTTACACAGCATTTCACCAGGATAAACGGCGTCTATGTGGAGTTGCCTATTATTTAACCTAGCCCAGTACGAGGTAACAGTATGGAGGCCTTTGAAGGCAGATCAGTGTGTTTCCAGTGGGAGTGAGGGGATGCGGCGGCCATATTGGGACGTGCTGCACTGCGGCGGCTCTGAGAGGGCGTAGTTTTTCAAAGAGAACCGCAAAAAGGCGCCTTTACCTATTCAAAAAGGTTAAGGGTGATGACCTTGACATTACAGAAGTTCAAATACAATATTTAATTCGACGTTTTAAAGTTGTTGACGACATCTAACTTTGTAAACCAGTGTGGTCAAGCCGGATACTGTAAGTGTTCACGTGCTACAGCTGACGTAAACAGCCAAATAAGCTTGTAGAAATGGGGTGATGTCCAATGTATAGTTGTTCAATTCGAAGAATAAAGGCCTCTTTTGTAACATAACACTTATTATTAGATTTTCACTTCTGTTCACATACTCAGTTCGCATCTTTCTAGACAGAAAAAAACAACATCTGCACCCTTTGTGTTTCAGGGCAAAGTCACAGTTGAAGTGGATAGAGGGTCCAATAGCCCCAATTTAATTTACTGCCCAGAGTTTATTGTACTGTCTAGACTGTTCAAGGTTTAGTAAATAGCCTTAGTGTAAAACAACATACAAGGAAAGGAATTAGTCAAAGACCTGTAAAAGTTATTACTGGAAATGGTTCTCTCTCCATCTCACTTTCCTTCTTCCTCTGTGATAATCGAAAAAAAAACATTCGTCTGAAAAAATAATTAGGCCTAACATTTTGAAATGCAACTCTGTAAAATAATGTTATTTAATAAAAAATAAATGACTGTGAAATAATAAATTCTGTTGCTCCCTTATACGCGCACTACACACAAGACGCGTCACAGCATTTAATAGAAATTTGCAAATAACTTGCTGTATTTTTATTTAATACATAGATACATTACATGCTTCAAACGAATAAATGCATACACAGTTCTACCTCAATGTAATTACGTATTGATTTGATGTAACCAAACGTATTTGTTGCTTACGCAAGTGTGTATTGTTCAATGTGTTTCGATGAACAATGCAATAAATAAATACAAATACAAAGCTACTGCATTTCAATGGCATTAACACAGAGTATGAAGAGATTGTCGAGGTACCCATGTTCCTGATAACTGATAATTTCCCTCATTGCGGATACATTGTTGTAGATAATTTGTGCAGAATTTTAATTGCGGATAAAATTCATTTTTGATAGCAAGTATTTTGCATAGTAAAATACAGAGTTGATGTGAAAATAAGTCATGTGTCCGACGAATGGATGATGTCCCACAATCATGACATAATAGAATAGCCATCGTCTCCCGAAGCGGCCAGTATCATGACTTTCAGAACAATGGGTTTCCAGTGAAATACTGGAGACGATCTCGGTTCAACTTTTTCTCTTTCATCCTTCGGTTCTGGAACCAAATCTTCACTTGTCGGTCTGTAAGACTGAGCATTCTTGACAACTGCAGACGTTTCTCTTTGTTTATGTACACATTGAAAAAGAATTCTCGTTCAAGTTCTCGGATCTGGTATTTCGAATATGGGCATCTCTTTTTTCTGGACTTTGCACCTACAAAAAGAAACGCAACTTGATTATATCACAATGAATTAGAACTCTAACTCAGTTGCAATACAATTGTAGATGTTTCTGCAGATGGAATTAAAAGTTCGAGTCTATCCGACACTTTTAATTGTACAGTTAATCCACACTATACACATAGTACTCAGACAAAACACTCGGAAAAACGAAAGTGTGTATACATAAGCAATAAAACGACACAAACACTGCTACATGAAATATACACATGCACGCAAACGGCCCACACGCGCACGCACACACACTTCACGTCCAAACGCACGCACGCGCACGAGTAACCCGTAGGTGTATTTTCAATTCGATTAGTGTTCAAATCTTTTGTAATAATGTTGCATAACATTAAAACAACGAACAGGCTGAAGATTTCTAAAATAAGATAGGTTTTCTGTCTGAAAAAGTCTTTCTCGATTCGCATCGCGACGATCATTTCAGACTTTACAACAGTTCATAATGTTTTGTGTGTGTGTGTGTGTGTGTGTATATATATATAGCCTATATATATATATATATATATATATATATATATATACACACATATACACAAACACGCACATAGGCTATATATAATCCGACGAAAACGCCTTCCCCATAGTAAATATTTTTACGACTGCAAACAGAATCTTACAAGCTATATAAAAACTTTTGCATGCTTATAAAGGGGCGCATAAAAGCTAACCGACAAAGTAATAGGGTAGACTGAACCACCGTTAAACGCGTGAACCTACTTGAGCCGTTGTTCTTCTCTTCATCGCAGGTTGATATTGAGGATTCCTCCTCCATGGTTTCTGTAGGGTCTTGTTTGGTCTGCTCCGCGCTATCTGAAGACACATTACATGCAGCATCTCCGGGGACACTTGTATCTGGCTTTTGTTCGGACTGCTCAGGGTTGGGCTTCTCGGAGTTAGCAGTCTCAAAAAACTGATCAAATCCTTGTGGAAGTACCCCATTTCGGCCGACGTTGGTGAAGAAATTGCACGAGGAGTTAGTACCACCGTGATGGCTATACATGGAATCGTTTTTAAAAATAATTTCCGCTCTGTTTGTTGACTGTAGGAGATCTCGGTGCATTATCTCCTCCGTTGAATAGTACGAAGCGTAATTGCCCCTGTAATGCCATTTGCTCGGATGATCCAGTCCATAGTCCCTGAAAGTCACTTCACGAACAGGTTGGACTTGCGCTATGTTCGAAGAATAGGGGAAATTTACTTGACACGACGTTGTTTGCGGTAAAAACGATGAGACTGACGAGAAATCTGGAACATAGTACGGTAAATACATATTAGATGCACAGTTGCTGCGATCATCGTAGTCGGTCATTGCTCGCTTTAGCCTTAGAGAGGAAAAACCGTCAGCTTGACTGTTAAACTTTGCCCATCTATTGCACCATATGCGTGTGGATAGGACTAGTGAGGAAGAAAAAATCGGAAACGTACGCTGACGTGCAATTCATCTTGATCGATTCTTGAGGTAATTGTGTCATGTGATCCGGTAAAAAAATTACCATATATCAATATCAGTCATTAAGTGAGCGACTCATAGGTAACCACATGAGGCAGGTCATTGGTTGCCTACATTTTTTGAAACTCCCATGTTGATTCCCCCGTGTGTATTACAAGGCATTAGTAAACAATCACAGAAATACTACGTCAAACGTTGTTTAAAATAAAAGTTAATTAAAGGACCTTCATCACAACGTTATTTCACATGTAACACATTAAGTTGTATTATTACTTAATTGCTTTTTTTAATAGGTTTCCCAACCAGTTACTCTCACGGCCAAAAGAAAACAGACTATTGACTGCAAACTGCAATGTTTTTAGACTCTCTTTCTATATCCAGAAATTGAGATTTGCAAGCCTTAAGATGAAAATGCACGATACATTGTTAAACACGTTTGATACGCATGTGTGTCATTATCAGGATTGTTGCATCTCTTTTCTAAACCTGTGCTGTTTTACTGAAATTATAGAACAAAATCATGTTATACCTTAGACTAGATACATGCCATAGAAAATAATGAAAAAAGAGAAAGGAAAAGGGAAAATAAGTGGGAAAAAAAAGATCTGGAAGGTGACACAGAAACTGACAGAAACGTAACGCAGTTCACCAAATATCTGTTGTGATGTCAGCGAAAACAGATTTTCTGTTTATTCTACACTGAAAGTACAAATTTAGTCACAATGTAAACACTGTACAAGAATGCATTTCCAAAAAAACGACAAAGGGCAATGTATAATAAAGAGTAATAACATTTAGAACTGTACCTTTCTGTTTTAGCCTGAAGTAAAGATTTAGTCCGATTATGTATTCCAGTAGTAAAGCTTAAAGATTTAAATAAAATTCTTCGAAATATAGTTACCGAAAGGAAGAGATACACCGATTCACACTGCCAAGTACAAAACAACTGTTCTGGCTTTGAACGTCTGTAGTCTGAGACGATGCAGCCGGCAATCACCAATAACCGTCAGCCAAATCACTTTATTGCACAGACAAAAGGATGTGCTGTGGTGTAGTGTCCTGGGTGGAGGTAAAAAGTGACTGCTATGTTCCTACCGAGAGACTATGAAAACTACAAATATACCGTTTTATTTTTCTCCAGATATCTACATTTCTCATATCAATACTATGAGACACCAAACTGGCGTTGTTAAATGTATGAAAACAAATAAACAACCAGCGTCCTTGTGTTATTTTTGTACAACCTGATGTATTTTAAATCTGTTTTATTTTATTTTTTTAAATCTGGTAACATGTTTGGTAACATTTATGGTTTAAATCTGGTGACCTAAAGACCATAATGTTATTTTTTAGTTCATTTAAGCACAGCTCGTGGATTCGAAATGAGAAATTAAATGTGCGCGTTACCATTCCACAAGAAACATCTTATTTCATTTTCATAGATATAAAATGTAATTTTCGTAAATAGACAGTTAGCTGTATCGCGAAGGGAGGGCTTAATCTTGTGCGATCCATACTACTTAAGACTTTTTTCATTTGTTGCTTCTTTGTTCTGTGTAGAACCCAAAGTGTTAGAGCCCAACAAAATATGAATCTGTTTACCAGTCGATGACCAAAGATTTTTTAACAACATTATGTTCGCAATAATATGAAGCCAACTTTACGTTTGCTTCATATTACGTTACTTGTATTAAGTTAATTGTATTAAGTGCACTTAATAACATGTTAGCGCATCAAAAAAGTTATGTCACGCGTTTAGCCTTATATGAGAGCTCAAAATTGCTTCTTGCAAACTTCTTTTATTTTTTTTAATGTGCAAAGTATTCTTAGTAGAAATAAAGTCAGTGCAAGAAAGCCACTAACTTGACCTTAACTTTGTATTGGCGCCCCCAGTTTCTCCAGCGGCCGCAGCACGTCTGGCAGAGCGCTTACGAAAATTACACTCCGCTTGTTTCTTGCTTCTTCAGTCTTTTAACTGATCACCTTTAAAGGAATTATCATGACAAATAACTTGGACCAAACTTACCTTTGTATTATTGATTGATTGATTCAATCAATCATTCATTCATTGGTAGAAAATATTTATTTTAAATTAAAATAATGATAATACTTGATATTAATGAAAATACTAATACACATTTGGTGGAAGTGTATAGTGCTGTGCAACCATGCGTTTTTCATGAGTTTAGTCTGAAGAGAGTAAAGAAAATGCTAGGTAAATATATAGGCCTTATATAAATAAATATTTATTTATATGGTTTTATTTACTTGTTTTGTCAAACTACTCTTAAATTATTAATCAAAATTTTCATTTAGGCTATTTCACACATATAGTATACTATACTTGTACCACATTGTTTACCAATATACCTTGCAGATAAACAGAACGTGAAGTATATGGAAAAAATATTGTGGTATGGAATCTGTGCATTAAAAAGGTGGAATTACAAAGCATATAATGCATGGGATTATCAATATATCCTTGAGTCACAAGGGTTGTGGCTATTTTTTCGTATAGATGAGTTTTGTATACGCGCATGCAACTAAACGTTAAACTAATACCTCTTTACCTGTTCCGTATACTCTCTTTTCAAATTATCCCAATGGATAATCAACAAGTTCATTTGTAGAAATACGCAATTTCCTTATTTCTTAAAGGAAACATAAAAAGAGCTAAATTAATAACTGATTTTACATTGTGTAAGTCTACACTACATTTCTGTAAACATACTGTTAAAATGAATGTTTCCTTTTTACATATACACCCTTAATGCATAAACAGTTACAGCACTTAGTTTTCTATTCAAATTCCGAGTTTAATTCGATTATAAATAATTAAGAAAATATAAAATAATAGAGATTCACAGAAGAAAGATCGAACTTGAGCTTGGACTTTATTAGCGCATTTTAGAACCACCCACTGAATTAAAACAGACAAATATTGCACAAGAATGCAGGAGTTTAATATAATGCAGAATTTACAGAACACTTAATAAATATTACACAGAACACTTTTGATTAAAAACGGAAAAACAAACAAACAAACAAACAAAAAAAAAACAGGCAAAATGTACGTTTTCAGATCGCAAGATACAAATTAGGTTTTCTCAAAATGATTACAACGTCTGAAAATGTAATGACTCCCAGTTAGATGTTAGCTGCCCAGTGTAGTTTTAAATGATGTCAGAATGTATGTCATGAATCCAATATACACTTGTCTACTCTAAATTTGCTGCTGTTCTAAACTACAAAGCATTCTTTTTAGGCTATATAGCAAGCTAACATTACAACTTTGGAATTATCGCTTTTCCACCAAAAACATACACCAGACACATACATAATGCAGCGACTCAATATGCATAATAAATATCAATTACAAAATATTCAGCTTGCATATTAAATTACATTTCATGGGTGTTTGGGAGAAAATCGTTTCCAGATAGCTTAGTTTGGTGGACATTCAAGAAAAGTCTCTTGTATGAATGATGTCACCACCTGAAAACAAACCCTTAAATTGTTGGCGAGAAAAAAAAAAAAAAAAAAAAAAAAAACAATCTTAGTATATAGTGAAGGTATGGTCGCGCATCATAAGTCTTTTTTTCTTCATCCTGCGATTCTGAAACCAGATTTTCACTTGCTGATCACTTAGTTCCAATCTGTCCGAAAGCTCCTTTCGTTTCTGTCGGTTTATAAATTCGTTTATCATAAATTCGTGCTCCAGTTCGGCTAACTGTGGCTTCGTGTAAGGTTTTCTCTTTTTTCTTGATCTCACCTGTGAGGGACACCACGGTAGTCCTGGGGAGGAGAAAACAAACAAACAGTACTCTCGTCAACATTCATTCATGTCACTGAATCAGTATCAAAACTTTAACCCTTAAAGACAACCACAACTCTGATGACCCATTTAAAATGCTATATCGTGGAGCATGTGGAATGAGACAGTATCATTTAAAATATGTCTAAAAACAAACTCAAATTCAAATGGCTGAAATGGCTTGTCTATAACTGAACAAAGCAAACATCTCACACAATAAGCGCAAGTCCACATAGTAAAATCCACTTAAAATCAAGGTCAGAGAATGACATCTAGGCTGGGTCAAGGAAGAAGTTGCGTACCATCGGAGAAGGCTGACCTAATAGTCTGGGTGCTCAGTGATGGTTGGAATGGAGCGCTGGAGCTGACAGACGGCTTTGAACCATCGGTCACTGGCTGGTCAATGGAGTTCAGTTCAATCTGTGCAACCCTGTTCTGCTGTCGGCTTTCCAAGTTTGAAACTTCATTGCTGACAGAGCTCTGCTCTCCTGCGTAAGCTGCATTAGGTCGACCTGGCTCCTCTGATTTGTGGCTGACATCTTGGAAGTAGTACCTCCCGGATTCCTCCAGTGAGCCCTTTTTGTGAGTGTTGAGGCTAGCGCTCACAGCGGCTGAATTGCTAAAAAACGGCTGAGAGTAGCCACTGTAGGCGCGGCTCTGGGCCGGAGTAGTGCACGAATTTGGAGAACTCCACGGGAGCGAGCACACCTCACTTCTACTGTAGGACATCTGTGGAAGCCCAGATAGATGGACCCCATTGCCTCGCAGGTTTTGGAGGTACAGGGAGTCGGGAGAGTGGAAATTCAAAAGGGGAGCAACATAGCCAGAACTAAGAAGATTGTGCTCGCACATTTCTGACGAGCTTGCCCGAACGCTTCTTAAAACCGTTTTTAGTTACCCCTAAAGAATACCAGCAAGGTAATTGTTGATTTGTTAATGCACCATCACGTGATATGCAAAGTAATATGTTTAGCCACGCCCATGTGACAGTAGCACTGCAAAGTCGGAAAGAAATGCATATAAGATAAACAGCTTTTGCAGATATCCCTTTGGCCTAATTTCTTGTCTATTTATTTAAAATGCATTTTGCTATAGGCTACTGTAAAAGGTAGTCTTTAATGCATGCTTCACTATTTTTGTGAAATATGGCTATTGTAAAACCACATATATAAAGAACCGTGTTTGAAACTATTCATTAGTAACTTTAAATACATTATAAACCCAGTAAACCGTTCTGTTAAAGTAGAACTTCCTGTAAAGCTGCTTCTAAACAATGTGTTTTGTGAAAAGCGCTGTACAAATAAATATTCAATTGTTAACCGACCGCTATAATTTGTCTAAAAATGCGGTGAAATAACACACACACACACACACACACACACACACACAATATTCATATATTTGTAATGAAAAAAAAACAACAAAACATTACAATGCTGCATTTATGATGAAATGACTACACGGACTTTGAAAAGAGCTGCGTTTGTGTTTTATTTTGTAAACACAATTGGCAAATTTTCTATATATTGTAATCATCATGATCACAACTTGTAATAACTGCTTTGATGAGATCATTGTTTCTGCCTAAAATAACACATGATGTTAGTTAACTGCATGATTTGTATTCTCTAAGAACTGTACATTTCTGACATATGGACATTAATTTGACACAGTCACCTCTGATAACAGATTACTCTGAATTGTAGAAACATGCATTTTCCGTAAAGCTGCTTTGAAAAGATATGTATTGTGAAAAGCGCTATACAAATAAATGTGATTTAAACACGGGGATAAAGCCAAATAGGGCTTATAATGCATATAAAAAGTATACAGTTTTTAAAAGTATAACTTTGAAAGGCCATCTGTAAACGTTAAGCTCACATACACATTTTTTGTGTAAACGAAAAAGGTTTTGATATTTTATGAGCAATGATTAAAAGTTTAAACCTTGATACATTATACAATTTAGCTACTAATTCAATTATTTTTTAATACTTCGTTATTGATTGTCTGATTCTAAATATCTAAAAACATTTAAGTCGATTGTATATACATTGAGATGCCGAGCTATCGGTGCAAGAAATTAAACTTAGATGTCGTCGGATAATCTTTGTTGCCGGTTTCTTAAATTGTAGGTCAGGGTATGCAAGTCATATTTTATCTTACCTCCAAAAGTTTGTCCAGATGATCCAAAACACGTTTTAAAGAAAGTGCACATATACACGTACAGGGAAAATGACTATTGTAAAAAGGCAATTTCCGGAAAGAGTGGCAACAGTACAACCTCCCACTTTTTACGAGTCCAGTAAATTCATGAAAACCTTTTAAATGGGATTGCTTTAGACTGTTTCACATTCTGTTGCGTGTTGACAACACAAAACTCTCATCCGTTCCTTAAAAAACAACCCTAAAAAAATGTTTAGCCTACATGAAAAGGATATGGTAGTCCATCAGTAGTTCAAGGTCAAAGTCCAGACGCAGATTTACCAAAAACAAGTCCAAGTGCATTTAATTAGAAAGCCACAGTCTAATAGTTGACTAAGTCTAATTCATTTAAAATTTGTCTTTAATAACCAGACAGATACTTTTAAACAGCGTCGTTTTTAACAGCTGAAATCAGCATGACAGATAACTATAAACATTTTCTTTAAAAGTTTAAGCGCCGTCGTTGTTAAACCCTTTGTACGAATTCGCCAACCAGTTCGGCAAAACATAAAACAGTTACCAATTGTCAGTGGTGTGTTGAGACTTCTCAGCCCACCGAGGGAAGTGTTTTCTGACCAGACGAAATGGTGAATGCCACGTGAATGCCCCAATTGTGACAGATTACCTTTATATTACATATTTATTCAGAACTCACAGCGCCATCTTCTCTTTTAAATGGTCATAGCTGTTGAAATAATTCTCAAAATGCTATAGTTTTTCAATACAAAGGTTAATTCTTGAATTAAAAATGATCTTATTGCAAGGCACATGCTGACCGATAGATGGCGACGCAGCTTCATGAATTTGTGGTATTATTCATGAGACCTATATTGCAGTCAAGGTTTAGTCTGACAATGTGTCTCAAGGTCACTGAGAAGACCCAGTTTCAAAAGAAGATGATTAAGATATTTTTAAAAATGAAAATATATTTAAAAGGCAACAAATAAAGTTTGTGATTTGTATTTTTCTGCTAACGGTCTCTTTTTGCTTTTCGAAGAAAAAAACAACAACCAATAATTGATTTTCAATCAATCAATAAAATAACCGTCTTATTTTGTGGGCTGCTCAATCAAAATAATAACTGTGAATCTAAATATCGTGCTTAATAATAGCCTATTTTACTCTTCACATGAACTTATTTGTCCAAATTACACCAATTGCAAGTCTCAACAGTTGTGAAATTCATGCCATTAAGAATATCAATCCTCTACTGAGATTCATCAGTTATACTCAGGCCTATAAAAACAATTATAGGTCTATACTGTCAAACACTAAGTTCAAGCCAATCACGTGGCATAGACTGGGAAAGCGCTTTTTGACAAACGCTTCATTCTTAAGTGTAGCTGCAGTAAATTTGCAATGACAATAAACAAAATAAAATACATGCCTTACGAAACTTAACCATGGTTTTGTCATAGTACAACTATGTTTTTTTGGCATATTGAATACCATTTGAATAACCACAACAAAACCACAGTTAAACTATGGTTTTTGTAGCAAAACCATGGTTAGCTCGTGGTTGCCATGGAATAACTACAAGAACCAAGTTTTTTATTTATTTATTTATTTTTTATTCAAACCATGGTTAATTTTCGTAAGGGATATCTCCCCGATTAATGCAAAAGCAAGAGGAAATATAAATTAATTATCGAAAGACTGCGGCTTTCATGTTATTAACGCTTTACTTAGTGCTACTGGAAAACCTGGTCGTAGCCTATACTTAAAATTAACCAAATCTGTTCACGATATTATGATTCTATCTGCAGTATAGAACAATCTCTACTTGTAGAGGGATAAAGAAGACACCGACAAACAAATGATTTTCCCCATCTAATAACGTGAAATATTACACATGAAACTTGTTTTGTTCCCCCCCCCAGTTTATTTACGTCAGTGTTACATTCTAGATTTTCCCCATAAAACTCTGGTAATATAAACAACTATGGTACACAATCTGCACTCAAAGAAAACGAATCTGAGAATATAAAGTTTTGAAAGCATGGAAAGAGGTCTGGAATACAGCGTTTAGGCTACTACTGCATAATGACAAAAAAATGGTTTAACAACATTTAAATAAAAAAAAAAAAAAAAAAAAAATGAATCTGAAACTACTCAAATAAATTGACCATCTCAACACTCTTGCAGCAAACCTGGACATCTGAACTGCGAGTTCATCTAAATATTTAAACAAGATATAAATAATAGCCCTAACTACAGAGAACAAAGAGCTTATCTCTATGTAAATCAGCAATTTTATGAATTAATCTTTAACAGGATTAAAATTCTTTTAGGTCCTCAGGTCTCTTCTTATCCTTGACTCGACGGTTTTGAAACCATATTGTTACTTGTCTTTCAGACAGGCTGGTAGAGGAAGCGATCCGCCGTCTCTTCTCCTTGGTAATGAACTTAGTGTTGGTGTATTCACGCTCGAGTTCTTCCAGCTGCAGTTTTGTGTAAGGAACCCGTTTCTTTCTCCCGCGCTGACAGACTGAATCCGCTGTTCCCTCTGAGGAAATAAAAATCATTTTAATTTAAGCAATCTTCTGTTGCAAGACCTTTTCATTATTCCAAAATTAACAATAATGTAACATCGCAATTTTACCTTAACGTCGTTGCAACCTACGCATGTGTAATCTCGTGCAAAGTATACGCCTAAATGAGTTTTGGACTGCATATGATACGCATTTAAGAGCGTCATGTAGATTTAAAAAAACAAAACAAAAAAACTTTAAAAGAACGCCTTTGCTGCAAACGGAACATTTTAATTTCTGTCGTGATTCATTTCAGATTAGCATACTAAATCTGTTCTTATGGTTTTAAGGATTCATTAATTTAATTATCTTGCTACTGACAAGATTTTGACATTTAATAGGGCGATGCCAAATGCGTTTAGCTTGTACCGTAAAAGATAAGAAATAATATGTTTTAAATCGGGGGTATCCTCTGTCAGTGAACACAAGATGAGAAAATCTCTTGATCCTTCTATCAGAGAATTTTTGCGTGATTTGTGCCTCTTATGTGTCCAGAAAAAAAAAAGCTATTTATACTCAACTAATGAAGAGAGGCGAGGAGTGATTCACAGAGCAGAACTCAAGCCTTACCTGCTAATGATGGTTTCCAGATATGCGGGCTCTGCGTCTGGTCTCTGGAGCAATAAAGTTGACTGCTGCAATTGTTTGACCAGTCCCATGGCTGGTGGTCTTCCATTGTCAAATAAGTCTCATGTCTAGGATATCCGGTCAATGCTCTATGAACTACAGGTAAATCAATATAGGCAGGGGTTCTTGAGTAGGAATAACCTTGGTAAAGAGCGAACTCCTTAAACCAGCTGGAGGCATCAGCATAATCCACGGGTTTACTGGCATACTGTCCATTCGCATTTTGTTTCACCACACTAGGCGGAAACACGGCGTTCTGTGGTACTTTGCAGCCATAACAACTGTTTCCGAAATTACATCCATAAGTGACTGAGGAACTTGTGCCAATATGGGCTGGAAAAGAAACGTAAGGAGTAAGAGACTCGGAGTTTATAGAAGTCGGCCGTTCCGCTGAAGAGAACATGGGAGTTCCTGACGCAGACCGGCTTGAGTGCGCCCCGAAGGCAGACGGGTAAAAACTTCTGAACTCCTCATCTAATCCCCCTAGTACTTCCATATTTACTTGCAGACAGTGTAGGCTTTATGGTTTGTAATTTAACTCATCGTCTGTTATGGATTCAAACCCAAGAAAACTGTTAGCGGAGAACAATCTCCGTTGACAGTTAAGCTTTTATGTTTATTTTCCGGACAAATTACATAGGTCATATAACTAGTACCTGATTGGATAGTTGTCACCATGTGACATGCAAATAGTTAAGCTGAACTTGGACTACACCACAGTGAAGTTTTCAGTTGTCTATGAGTAAGCCTGGTTTAAGTAGGCATTTTAACAAGTTTTAGATAACTTCTCGGTTTTGTTTCTACGTTTATTTGATATATTTGAAGCCTATTAAATTACAATCAAATGCTTACTTATGCAGAACAGCAGTGGAAATGTCTCATATAAGACTTGCATAAATAAACATTATAGTCTGTCTATATTAGGCAACCAAATGATTTTTTTATGTGATTTTAGTGTGTGCATGTGTATATAAAAGGCAGCATTTATTTGATCAAATACAGTAAAACAGTGATATTGAGATAGCCTATATTATTACAGTTAAAACTTTTCTATCGTGACATATTTTAAAATTTATATTTATTCTTTTGATTTTTCAGCATCATTACTCCAGTCTTCGATGTCACAATGATCCTTCAGAAATCATTCTAATACACTGCAAAAAAAAAAACAAAAAAAAAAACAAACAAAAAAAAAAAAAACAATTGTTGGTTTAACTTAAAAAAAGTAAGTTACCTGGTTGCCTTAAAATTGTGAGTTCATTGAAATTAAAAATTTGAGTTAATACAAAAATTGATTTAATCAACAGAAACTCAAAATATTATGTTATCTGAACCCCATTAATTATTTAAGTTGATTTGACTTAAGAAAAAATGTTGTGATAAATCATGAAAATATATTTTTTTACAGTGATTTGCTGCTCAAGAAACATTTATTATTATCATCAGTGTTGAAACAGTTTTGTGCTGCTTTATTATTTATTTATTTATTTATTTATTTGTTTGGAAACCATAATACATTTTCTTCTGGTTTCTTTGATAAATAGAAAATTCAAAAGAACAGCGTTTATTTGAAGTAGAAATTAAATGTCTTTACTTGATCAATTTAATGTTTCTTCGCTGAATGAAAGTATTAATTTCTTTCAAAAAACCTACTGATCTTAGAGATACGCGTGATAGGCAATCTGCTGTAATATATTTTAATCACTAGGTGGCTCTGTAGAAAAGAAGTAAAGTGTGCCACTTTTATGTTTCAATGGTCCTTTTTAGGAGTAAACTGCCATGTCAAAGTCATTGCGGATATGTCAGTCATTTATATTTCCAAAAAAAAAAAAAAAAAAAAAAAAGGGGGGGGGGGGGATGTGGTTGTGGGTCTCCCTCGGTAGGAATCGCGTTCCGGGGGAGGAGAAATGGGAATGCAGGGCACCGCGATGCGACCGCAAAGGGCACTTTCGCGATCAAAGGGGCAGGGGCTCAAGCCCTTGAGTGTCAGTGAGGAAGACGTCGAGTGTGCTGCACAACACATAGGCTAACTGATTTCCATGCACGCCAACAAGTTTATTTTGTTTCCCAAACCGCGAAAGTATTAAGTGTAAATGCAATTTTGTGGTTGCCCTGTACTTGAGCATTCAATTCCTCAAGAACACTCATAGACCTATCATTGCTTCTACGATTTATTTGAGCTTACCATTGCTTTTGGGATTTTGTGTGAGAGCCCCATTGTGAAACACCTGTGAGCCGCTCAAAAGCACAATTAGAGCCGGAAGGGAAACCAGACAACCTGCAGTTTTTTCTGTAGTGCTCTCACAAGAAGCCTGTAGTTTGTTGACATACCACAGCAGTAAAGCTGGCTGTAAAAGAACGATGGAGCATACCTTTCACAATGCGAATAGTTACTCTGCGATGGCTGCGTTCAATTCAAATCGTGGGATATTCGTAGGTTACTTAAAATTTCTCACTCTAAATGCTGCCCGACGCTTGAATGACGTTTTCACCCAAAAACAATACAAAATCCTGGTGTAGGCATAAAGAAATTACAATTTTGAAGCATTTTTACATTTCCTCTTTCCATTCAGGGACAGTTCATCTCTAAAGTACTTTAGGCGTTGAACTATGCCTAAAATCAGATCATATGACAGCGCTCTCAAGGCCTTTAAGTTCGGAAGTAATGTGGTTATGTTGCCTGTCTTTATGGTGCACAGTTTACGTTGTTTACGTTTATCGTAGCTGTGGGCACTCAGTTTTTGTTTTGTTTTGTTTTTCGTTTGCCCAAAATTTCATGTTATAAAAGATGAAGTGTTTCGCACAGGCTATTTAAGACAGTACTGGCTAACTCGACGACAAATGCTAGACATATAGGCTATATGCTAAGGGGGGCTTAGCAGAGAAGTTAAATGCTGCCTTCACGTGCTCTCAGAATTATCGAGGTAAAAATGCACATGAACGCCCTCCCATTTCGAAACTTGAAGGCAGCATAAATCAGGCTTTAGACATACGTTATCATTTTCGCTAAACACCTCACCTTTACAGATCTTTGAATCAACGGTTTACTGAAGCCTGGCGACTGACAGTCCCACAGCAGGAACAGGTAAATAAAGGGTGGCTAAATGAAAACTACTGTTAACTAAACAAACCGCTCACACCGAACACGTTTGTAGCCTACTTTTCAAAATGGGAATACAATGGAAAGGAGCTCTGGGTCTGGAGACGCGTTTTTAACTTTGAAAAAGCTGATGCGCGCAAAAACAACCTTTTCTCTTTTTTAATCACCACTAGGCTAGAAGAATATATATTACAATAATTTATTTTAAACTATATTATTTGACGTGAATCCAAGCTACTCACCAATAGCAAATTTCAAGTGGACGACAGGTTATGTCACTTCGTTATCTTCTGAGCTGTTCATTCATGTTTATTCAATGTTATAAATGAACTAGTAGGAAGAGATAAACGGTTCACGAGCCGCTTGAACTGAGGCGCTACAGCGATCTGTCAAGACACATTAAAGGTGCTCTATGTAAGTTTATGACTGTACTAAAGCATAAAAATGCCATAATATGTTTGCAGATATTTATTAAACATGCTGAGTTCACATACTCGGTTCTCTGAAAACCATTGCTACAGCCAGTTATTTTACTTTGAAATTTGCGTTCCGTGTCGGAATTTCTGTTTTTGTTTTGATCTGTGCAAGACCGCACATTGCCAATTTACCCAATAGTATTTTGCCACCCCGCCAGTTGGCGGAAAACACATGCGAATTGCAGCCATATGAAGCCAGCGAACAAACTGGGTCAGAGATCGCAGATTCTACCCGACCTAAAAAGCCTCAGCATCTATCTAAAAATATCTATGAACGGAGCATATTAAAACGCGATATCAACTCATCATAAATCAATTATCTTACAGTGTGTAAGTCTCCTCGCCTTACAACGTCAGTTGAGCTATCTCCTGTTGTGTGTCTTCAAACTGGCAACTCGCGTGAACGTCGAGTGAGGAGGAGGGGGCGGGGCAAACAATATTTTGAATTTGGACTGCAGTACCCATTTCAACCACTAGCTGTCATTCTTACATAAAGCACCTTTAAAGAGCCACAAAACGGTATTTATTGTTTAAATTTCTTTAAAAATGACAAAATTTGAGACTTTGTTTCATATCAGAAGTAACCTGCTCTGTCTTGTCTGTCAACGCGTTGTCAGTGTTTTCTTTGCTCCATGATGTTTTTTTCCACTGTGTGTGAACATGATGTGTGGCATGGCTTGTCGGACGTAGCAACAGTAACTAAAGGGGGCGGGTCTTTGCGAATGGTCAATTGACTCCTCCCCCATCAACACAAGTGTTTATGCATATGCACATTAAAATATGTTTTCACCTTTTTAATATTTTTTTAGGTTTTTAATTATTTTTATTTTCAGCAAAAGTGACACTGAGAGTAAAAAAAAACTAAAAATCAGGAGAATAATTATCCTGTGGGCACACATAAAGCAGCCTCTCAAACAGCTGTTTGATTTCTTTTTCGTGGCTTGTTGTGTCAAATGCACACAAAAATACTGTCACAATGTCCTTCTTGCCGAGTATTCACATAAACACAGTAGGTTATGTCCTACGTTAACGTAAAGAATTCGCACATATAACAGAGTAGGCTTGTTCGACTTGAATCGGCATCGGTGTATGACATCAAAGTACCACGAGAGCTATTCAAAAGCATAGGGAGCCGTCTGCTCTCTAATCGCTCTTATTGAAACCAAGCCCAGATTACAACTCGTTGTGGAATGTGCCTATTTATTACATCATAGATAGGTGAAAGACCATCTCTGCAGAAGAAGAAAAATGCCCACTTCTACATCGTTACCACTGTAGCCCCGCCCACTGATTCACGCATGACAAGTAGTAGGTAAATAACAGATGTGTCACGTGATGCTAACACTGGATCGAGCAACTAAGCAATAAACATTCCTTTGAAGAGTGTAAAATGTTGTGCAGTGCCAGGTTGTGGAAAAACAGCTGCTTTGGATTTGCAGAGAGCCTGAAATTAAAAAAATGATGCTGTGCCTTCTATATTGGATCCGACAGGAACGACGCAACACACTTATGTGAGTAAAAAAGTACGTATGTAATCCATATGCAGTATTTTTTTTCAGTGTCCATGTTAACAGGGTCCAGCATTCACACTGCACATGGAAACGGCCTGTCAATACATTCCAGAAACAATGCAAATACAGCAGTGCGTGAGGGCTGCCAGAATCAGATGCCACGTGTAGAGAGCCAGATCTTCTGCCAAGGTTAGTACAATGTTGAATTGGATCTCCAGGCATTCCTCTGATGCTGAACTGCTTGTTGGAGGTGAACATATGCTTAGTCCCAGACCCTCTTGCTCTTCTCGAACCAGTGAGTCACAGCTGGAACCTCAAACAGCTCTTCTGACCAGGGAAAAAGGGGCAGCTGGAAGCTGAGTACATAGTTTGAAGTTAGGAAAGTCGGGCCTTCCAACTGCCCTCAAGGTCCTCAATTCATGGCACAACTGTGGAAGGCCTTCCCTCCTGGATGTGACAAGAAACCTCTCCTCCAGCTGTGCTAATGTTCATGGCAAGAATCTCTTGGATCTCCCTCTCCATCTGACTGTTTGTCTGAGGGTGATATCTAGAAGAGAGGTTTGTTGTCACACCCATGAGGGGAAGGCCTTCCGCACTCGTGCCAGGACCTCAAGGGCAGTGGGACGGCCCTTCAATGCAACCAAATGACACACTTTTGAGAATGGATTTACGGCCTCCAGCACACATGCAAATCCTTTTGAGATGGGGAGATCAGTAAGAAAATCCACTCCTAGCTGTGGCCAGGGGTGATGAGGAATGGACAGAGGAATAAGTTTCCAAGCTGGAAGATGATGGTGGGACTTGCAGGACTGGTCTTGCTGGAGCAAGATGGTCTGGTAAATGCCAGGGTGACCAGAAAAGTGAACAGAGTCCATTAGAGTGAGTCTGATTGATGAGGGGTCCATTCGGGCACCCTATGAAGCAGGCTCTGCAATGAAGGTTTATTGTCCAGAGTCCATTGGATGGGGCTCATGATGGCTGAGGAAGGTAGGATGGGCTTGGGCTTGGAATGGAGAGAGGTGCATAAATATGTGAGAGGACATCTGCTTTGGTGTTCTTGGACCCTGGAAGGTAAGTAACAGTGAAATCAAATTGCTTGGAGAAAAGAGCCCACCGGGCCTAGTGGGGGTTCAGTCGTCTGGCTTCCCATTGGTACTCCAGGTGGTGGTGATCAGAAATGCATGGGAACACTCAAACTAGTGACACCACTCTTTCAGCACCAGCTGATGGCTAGCTGCTCCCAGTTGCCAATATCATAGTTTAAATTTAAAATTTACAGGAAAAGAAAGCACATGGATGGAACTCCTGTAGTGGATGCATTGACCTCCACATGAAGGGGATGTTAAGATTAGAGTGAACCAAGACAGGAGCACTAGTAAAGGTCAACAACAGATGTAGCCTTAAGTCAAGAACAAAGTTTCACAGGGCTACACAATTATAATGTAATTAACTACACACATAACAAATTGGATTGGTTTTTATTTAAGTAAAATGGCATGATTCTCTTCAAGTACAAAAGTTCTCAGCTTTCTTGCAGGAGAGACAGTTCCTCTTGTCATCAAGAATATAAGATGTTGTACTGAATAGTTTCTCACTCTCTTGTGCTGGTGTTTGGGGCAGATAAATATCTGCTTGTAATCTGCACATGCAATGGAAAGCAATCTTTGTTCATGCACCTGTAGTCAAGGATATTGTTTCTTCTAGTGATGGGTAGTTCAGCTAGATACATCTCCAGCTGTTGTGTAGCTGCACTTGTTGTAGCTCTGGTGTGGATCAGGTGCTTTTCTGTAGAATCTCATTAAACATGTCAGAAAGCGAAGGAGTGTGTGCCTCATCACTTGTATGTGACCGTTTCTCTGGCACATTTTGCTGCTTTTTCTCTGCGTCAAATTAATGTTCTTTAAATCATGGATCTAGTACTGTTGCAATGCAGCAATGAGGGTTTGGTGTTGTGAAAGCTTTTGTTTACAACATCCAACAGAGTTTTTTTTTTTTTTTTTTTTTTTAGCTGTTTTACACCATGGTCTGTTTGTGCCTCTTTTCTTAGCAGATGTTCCATTCTGCAATCAAGGGAATAACTTCAACAACAGGTGCATTAGCTGAGCTATTTCCTTGGTTAACTCTTGGAATCGAGACAATATTTTCAATTAACATCCACTGATTTGCCCTCAACATTGCCGGCAGATTGTAATCAGTCATGTACGCAGCTAAAACTTACTTTTGTTCAAGAAGACTTTCCATCCTATAGTAAGTGCTGTTCCAACAAGTGGCTACATCTTGCTGCAGTCATTTGGGTGGCTTTCCAAACTGTATTTGCAAAGTTTGTAATTGGGAATAAGCAAACAGAAAATGCTTAAAATTACCCACATTTTTTGATCAATGTTGCTGTTATTTCTTATATGCTGCACTGACTCAACACTCCCTCGTTCACAACCAATTTCAGCATGTGTCATGCAAGGTATGCTCTTGTGTCTACTGTCCTCTATAGCCTTTGCCATGTTCCAACATCCACCTAGGAAAAAACCCAGGCTGCAGACTTGCACACTCTGCTTGCTTCGTTTGACCAAAGCGAGTTTCTCCTGCACCTTGGATCACTTCCTCACTCTTAACCTCATCCTGGCTCCTGACACAACACAGGTCACCTTTTGCGTACCCTATGCTCACTCTCACCCTCCCGCCTATCCTTTATGGTTTCATTCTCAATTCCTCTCCCAAATTAGTTCTCATCACTTGATACTAGCATTGCTACAGATGCTTTTTGCTCCACTCTTAGTCTTAACATCTTGTTTAAACAACTTTTGCCCCCTCTCATCTAGGCAAGCCTGCGCCACCCCCTCCGCCCCCTGGCTATCTGATGTTCTCCACAAGCATTGTTCTAAACTTAGGCTGCAGAGAGGGAGTGGTGCAAATCTAAAGATCCCACTGACCTTAGTTTGTATCAGTCACTCCTCTCTTCCTTCTCCGCTAATGTCTCCACTGCTAAAATGACATACCCTCCTGACAAAGGGCATCTCAGGAACCACACTTGAGTGGTTCAAGTCTTACCTCTTAGGTAGGTCCTTCAGGGTGTCTTGTAGGGGCCGCGACATCTAGCTACTGGGGTGCCTGGGGGCTCAGTGCTTGGATCACTTCTCTACTCCATCTACATGTCATCTCTAGGATATGTAATTCAGAAAAAACATGTCTTTTCCTATCACTGCTATGCTGATGACACATAACTCTACCTCTCATTCCAGCCAGATGATCTGACGGTAGCTGCTCGCATCTGACACAGACACTTCTTGCTGGATGAAGAACCATCACCTTCAACTTAACCTTACCAAGGCAGAACTGCTTGTGGTTTCGGCCAACCCAGCACTTCACCACAACTTCTCCATTCAGCTAGGTATCAACCATAACTCCTTCTCGGACATCCAGGAACCTTGGAGTTGTGATAGATGATCAGTTAAACTTCACAGACCACATTACTAAAACTGCCCGGACCTGTAGATTTGCCTTATACAACATTAGGAAGATTAAGCTCTTCCTATCGGAACATGCTACACTACTCTTTCCAGGCTAGACTATTGTACTCTCTTTGCAGGTCTTCCAGCAGGTACTGTCTAACCTCCGCAACTGATCCAAAATATGGGAGCAAGAGTGGTCTTTAATGAGCTGAAGCGAGCACACGTCACACCTCTCTCTCTCATCAATTTCCACTGATTGCCAATAGCCGATTGCATCGAATTCCGAGCTCTGATGTTTGCCTATAGAAAAACCGCTGGCTCTGCACCCCTATACTTAAACGCACTACTTCAGAATTATGTGCCCTCCAGAAGCTTGCGTTCTGCAAGTGAATGCTGCCATCCAAAGAGGCACAAAATAACTTTTATGGACCTTTACCTTGACTGTTTCCTGCTGGTGGAATAATCTGCCTAACTCAACCCAGGCAGCAGAGTCTTTAGCCATTTTCAAGAAATGGCTAAAGATGCATCTTTTTCATCTTTATCTTCAATACTATTAATTTTAGTTTTTAACTTCAATACTATTAATAATACCATTAATATTAACACTTTCTATTGTATTTCTATTCTATCTATTATCTATTATCTCTGACAATCAGATGCACTTTAGACTTGTGTCAAGTGTAGTTTGCATCACACGACACGACGAAGGAGTAGCACTACAAACAGTATTTATTCAGAATTCTTAACACATGGGAAATAGCAAACCACAATAAACTCAAATGAGAACTTTGGGGTTACCATCACTCTTTCAAATTAAAAAGCCTTTATTAACAGATGGATACATACACAAAATCTAAAAACTCTCCAACGCGTTTCAGCCCATGCCTTCCTCAGGGACAGTAACACAGTCAACTATGCACAGGTGAAAACAGTGTAATTCATTAAATCATCTGATTAGCTAACAATTGTCATGTGACCAACATAACATCCACCAGTACAACTGTTTTCCATACTCAAAAACACCACTTCAAATATCAAAGACAAAAAAAAAATGTATTATACAAAAGGAATAAAATCCAAGTCCTCATTCAGTCCTGGATATATATTAGCCTTTAATTTATAAATCCAAAACATCTCTCTTTGATTAAGCTTAAGTTCTCTATTTCCTTTCCTAATAGTCCTATTCACATGATCAATACCTTGTATTCAAAGGATAGCTGGATTACTCTTATGCTTTAATTTAAAATGTTTTGCCATATGATTTTCTTCATTACCCCTCCTGAATTTGTTCAGTCAATTGATGTGTAAAAATTCGTCATTATCTTTAGTAATTTCCAGGTCCCTAAAGTTATATTTTCCTTACTATATTCCAATGATAATTTCACATTAGAATTAGTATTAGAAGATAATTTCTGAAGCAACTTTTCATAAAATGAGTTTTACATTTGTCAAAATTATTTGTTTTCAGGTTTAAATTAGACTTTGAAGAACAGATTTCCAGTGGGCCTATTTAAATCTGGTCATTTATGCGTTTTTACTGATCGGATAGTCCATTTTGTTAAAACGGTTCCATAATTACACTTGGCCACATAACTGTGTCTCCGCAAAACAAATCTTCAATTCCTGGGCAAATTTAATGGAGTTCACGTCAAAGAAAGCAAGATATGAGCATCATTTTATTTATCGTCAGCCAATTTCAAGATCAAAAAGACCGCAACTGGAGAGAGAGCAGGATCAGCACACTGGTAAGATCATTTAATCTCACTACTTTTAAAGGTGCAATATGTAATATTTTCTGTCGCTAGAGGCCTATTCAAAACAAAGGCGTAGCTTAATGATGCCAAGATTAAGCCCGGAATCTTGAGACATGTGGTCTTCACCTCAACGGCCAGTGATTTCTACTCGGGTAGAAATCATGTTCATGGATGCGATTATTAACGTTACTGTAGTATGAAGTAGAGCAGGACCGAGTGTTGTGGGAGCTGAACGAGGCCGCTGGAGCGATTGCGCAACACGCCTCGCGAGCAGCGGAACTTTTATTATGCCCCAGTCGCCGGCGCCGCTTCCGCTTTTCCGGTCATGAGTATGAGGTAACACAGCTCTGTTTATCATATTTATCATGTTATAACGTTACTCTGTGCGTTGGCTTGGTGGCTGCTGTGAGACACTTGTTGTACACTGCAGTAAGCTAGATCGATTATAGAATATCATATTAATAAATGCTGGATGGCTTGTGTTGATAAATGGCATGCAATTAATTTTAAAATGTATTGTATGATGGAGAAAATGCTGTATTACTGTTACTAAAAATAAAGCTGCATCTGATTATGCTATGTTAGCTACTTCACAAAATAGTGTTTTTCTCTGAGGCATGGTAAAGCATGGTACTCGCAAAAAAATCAAGAAAATTAGATTTAAACAATAAGACTAAACATGTTGAGCTATATAACAATAATTAGTTTTCTGTCTATAAATATATCAAAACAGTTCTTCCCTTGCCTATTAAAACATGTAAATATTAAAGCGTCTTTGGTGTTTCCATGGTTTCTACAAAATAAAACCAGAAACCGAGGGTAACGCGGGTATGACGCAATTGACAGGCGACTCCTCACACATCCCGGAGCCTTGGTTAAAATTGCAATTTTCTCACGATTTACAAATAGTTGCAAACATTTGAGATATTGTAAGTACTCAAGTGAACAAAATATATAACACTGGCCAGTGGTTTTTGGATATTTTACTGCAAAATTCTTACATATTGCACCTTTAATGAAGACAACTCAACTGTGTGTTGAGCTTCAGGATGTGACGCTGAACTTTCAGTTCTGGCAGTTTGCATGTCAGCTTACTGAAAAGAGGCTCTCCTCTGCGGCGATGCGTGCTGCAGTAGCGCCGTCATATCTAGGTACCAGGAGCCGTTAAAAAAATCAGAGAGAAAAAAAAAGCCACCTCTTTCGGTCTTTTTGATTGGATAGCTATCTGCTAAATCGTACATATTTTACAAGTTGCCAAATTCGTATGAATTCGTACGAATGACCTACCCCTAACCCCGCCCCTAAACCTACCCATCACTGGGGTTTAGACAAATTGTATAAATTCTTACGAGTGAGGTTGTACAAATTCATATGAATTAGCCACCTCATAAAATACGTACGAATTGGTCGTGAGATAGCGTTGGAGAAAACACATGAAGTGATGAATGCATGAACGGAGTTTCCACATGCATCACAGTCATATTGATGTGTGTGGAATGTTCAATATGACAATATGACAGTGGTCGTGCTAATGGTTTGTCAGAGCTACGCACTTTCATTGACTTGTGCAGTTTAATTCTCACACTTTGATAATAACTCATAACTTAATAAAACAAATTCTGTTACTATGAAGAATGATTACCTCAAAATGTAGATCTGTATGCAAACATGAGGTATTTTATCTGAATGAAATACATACACATCTCTCGCTTTTGCTCACGTGCCAGCAATTACCCCTCCGTGTGCCATAGGTTGCTGACCCCTTCCCTAGACCATAAAGCACCTGGACCTTATATTTTTCCCAGAGATGCACTCTCTACTATTGGATTTTGTTTGAAACTCAAATGAGAACTGACCAAGGAATGAACAAAATAGGGAGTACTTATACACAGGCTTAACAAGGGAACACAGGTGAACGAAATCCCTAATCCCTAATCCTAGTAACTATGGAAACTAATACTGCACAGGAAACAGGAACATGAACAAAAACACAATGAAACATAACATAACTCTGACATTATGCCCCCCTCGTGCCTTGAAGAAATGTCCAACTGTGGAGGGAGGGAGGGAGGGAGGGGGCTTTAGGGGAGGATGAGGGTCTTGTGGACACAGGACACAGGAGGAGTCAACATAGAAGAATACCACGGCAGAGCTGAAGGAGGGAGGAGACAGCTTGGAGCCTTGATGGGCCTCATGAACAGGACCTGGGGATTGACTGACTAAGGGGGAGCTTGCGACCTGGGAGACCCTCGCAAAGCTGTGAGGGCGACAGCCCAGGGCAACAACATGGGCCCAGATGTCCGAGGTGACGACGCTGGCTTAAGGGGCTGAGGCGATGACAGGGGCCTAGCAGAGCAGGGCGAGACCAGGGTGATGATGGACCAAGGTGAAGCTGGAGGGACAAGGGAGCCCGGTGAAGCCTTAGCGATGACTGACCACGGCGGAGCTGAGGGAGTGCAGAGCCAAGGTGGAGCCAATGGGCTGACAGGCCGAGGTGGAGTCATAGCCCTGGTGTCCTGAAGTGATGCCAGGGTAACCGTCTCACAGAGCTTGGCTGGTGGAGAGGAGACCCGAGGCGGAGCTGGAAAGTTGGTGAGGGTCTGTAGTGGGGGCAGAGCTGCGTGGCACAAGCGGGTCAGGTGAGTCCTGGGGACTGGATTGAGCCAACGGTGAAGGGGACAGCAGGGTGGGCAGGTAACAGTGTGGGATTGGATCATCTAATATATTCCTTGGAGTGGATACTGGGGCAGGGACAAAGGTGGGAGCTGGCTCCATTGGGAAGTGAATGAGCCAACGCTCCTCAGCTGGCTCGGGAGAGGACTGCCTCCACAGCACAAACTGTGGGACCTGAGGGTAGGCTCTGGCCTCGGGATGGAAACAGCATCAGGCTCTATCTCCAGGACGGACACGTTGGCTGGCTCTATATCCATAGTGGGCTCGGGTGTCAAACTCAGGTCTGCAGTGAAAGATCTAGCTGTGCAGGATTCTCCGGGCTGGGATGATGAATCCCATCTGGAGCAGAGATGACTGCTGGTGATGAAATATGGGCCAGGGAGTCGGAGATGATGGCTTCGTTCTCCCACAATGAGGGGGGATCCGCATACCCACAAAATGTAATTTACAAACTCTGCGAAAGGACAATGATCCTCCCCCAACAGCAGCATCTGGCTGAGGATATCATCCATACCGCTCCAGAAGAGCTCTTTTAGGGTCCCATCATCCCAGCGAGGCTCATTGTAGAGCTGTAGATAGCCCTTCACATATTCCTCCAGCGTCCAGCCATTCTGAAAATACCAGTCCTTCTCCAATAACTCTTTTAAGGTCAGTTTTTCTATCATGTGTAGTCTGTATCACTCCATCAGTGTTCGACTCTGGTTTGAACAATGGAAGGCTGAACACCTTTACTGACAATCGTCATTTTGGCCGCGTGAGATTCTCCAGCTTTGTTGTTGTTGAGCAACCGAAGCGCGAGCTGTTAAAGCTCCACCCTGTTCTGGAAAGAAACTGGCAGCAGCAGCTCATTTGCATTTAAAGGGACACACACAAAAACGACGTGTTTTTGCTCACACCCAAATAGGGGCAAATTTGACAAGCTATAATAAATGATCTGTGGGGTATTTTGAGCTGAAACTTCACAGACACATTCTGGGGACACCAGAGACTTATATTACATCTTGTATGAGGGGCATTATAGGTCCCCTTTAACACTCAGGAGATATCTAGGGAAACGCAGGAGAAATAGCAAACCACAATAAGCTCAAAAGAAGCTGAAGAAGAAAGTGATATTAAACAATAATGGAGGACATACAGCAGCTTGGTTTGAGCAAAGGCTGAAGGCTTCAATGAAAAACAGCCGAAAAATACACATTGTGTTGCAACAGTATTGTGTTGTCATTCCCTTTCTAGCACGCACAAGTAATGTCAACCAATTAACATTCTGCAGTGAGTGTAGCTCCACCCTTTTGGTACCGGTACTATTGGTACTATTGTACTAGGTACCCCAACGGAAGGGTCCCAAAAAAGTGGTACGGTTCGGTATTTTGGTACCATTCACAATTTCTGACAATGGAAACGGAAATAATTGCATACCATACTGCAGTGGTTCCCAGCCACATTCCTGGAGGCCCCCCAACACTGCACATTTGCATGTCTCCTTGATCAAGCACACCTGAATCAGGTCATCAGCTCATCAGCAGAGACTCCAAGACCAGAAATGGGTGTGTCAGACAAAGGAGATATGGAAAATGTGCAGTGTTGCGGGGCCTCCAGGAACGTGGTTGGGAACCACTGCCGTACTGTACTGAACTATACTGAACCGCACAGCTAGGTGGAAACAAGCCATTAATTTTGCAATACACAGATGAGGGAGGATCTTAGAACTCTGACACCAATCAAAATAAAGAAAAATCTAACTTGTAAGCCACTTTAAGGCAAGCATCCAAGGTTATTAAAAAACAAAACAAAACAAAAAAACATAATGCTGTGGTATACAGGGAAGGAGACAAGGGGCTTAAAGGGATAGTTCACCCAAAAATGAAAATTCTGTCATCATTTGCTTACCCTCAATTTGTTCCAAACCTGTATAAATTTCTTTGTTCTACTGAACACAAAAGACGATCTTTTGAAGAATGTTTGTAACTAAACAATTGTGGGGCACAATTGACTTCCATAGTGAATTTTTTTCATATTATGTCAGTCAATGGTGCCCCACAACTGTTTGGTTCCCCATATTCATCCTTTGGGTTCAGCAGAACAAAGAAACTCATACAGGTTTGGAACAACTTGAGGGTGAGTAAATGATGACAGAATTTTTAATTTTTGGGTGAACAATCCCTTTAAGAGATACCCTAATATAGTGCATTATTTTAGGGAACAGTGATTTTGTAGTGGTGTCTGAGACCATAGTGGACACTGTCGATTGTACTCTTTCAATCCCATAATGCACCACAATAATAAGTGTGCAACCATCCTACACATAGCTAGAGAATACCTTCTAATCATAGGTAGTGAGCTGTAGTTCTGACCACTTTCTGTTTGCGAATGTCCATTTTATGGTTTTGTTAATCAATAAATTGTTGAACTATGATACTAACAACAGAACTTGCGACCATAGTTCCATAGATTCTTTTGGGAAATGCACCCCAGTTGGGTCACGTTTCCGGATGAAGATGGATTTTAAATCAAGAGCATTCTCTATGTGCGTGATTACACTTGTTTGTAGCTTTTTTTTTACATGCAAATATCCAAATATGCAAATATTACATCCAAATATGCACTTAACATAAATGCGCTGTTTGTGAAGTACTGAAATGTCAGTCAGCTTTAGTGTTATATCTAATTGTGTGCTCTCTAATAATAATCAACCCAATTTACTAAATACAAATAATTTTGTTATTATTTTGTGTGGATCGATCTATTACTTATACACATTGCTTTGTTTGACTTCAGTTTTCAATGTTTAATTTTCTCTAAGTCACCTGTGGATGGAGCCACAAGCTTCCAGGATCAGTGGAGACATGGCAATGACATGGACACTGAGTAGTGAGGTTCACAGTGTTGCCAGTATTAGCCATGGAGTTTGCATTAAAGAAGTGCTGTGTAACATTGCCTCAAAAAGTCAAACAATAGTCTGGATCTATATGCAGATAAAAAGGTGTTTAATAGCTCCAATCATAACTTGACCATGAAACACATGACATGAAGTGTAGGTTCAAGACCTCAATCCTTAACCACATGAAAGGCACTCGTATGAACAAACATTAGACTTGTTCAAGATGCATCGGCGCTGTGCAGACCGATCGGCGTATGACATCAAAGTACCGTGAGAGCGATTCAAAAGCATAAGGAGTCATATGCTCTCCAAATGCTCTTGCAGTCCTTTGATGTCATACGCCAATCAGTCTCCACAGAGCAGATGCATCTTGAACAAGCCTAATAATCCACCCAGGGCAAGTCAGAGCACATGGTTAAATACCTGAGATAAGAAACACCTGTAGCTAATTAACATGAACAAAAAGAACTACAAAGACTATGACAAGAACTACAAAATAACATGAATGGCAAATTACAAAATAAAAGACATGACAAAACACAGAATCCTGACATGCTGACATATAGGCCTACCCATCAAGCAGTGCCCTGCTCTTTACTCCCCCAAATGAATGGCATCCATGCTGAGCATGGGTCTCAGAGAAAGAAATAGGTGTTGTTGAAGAGGAAGAAGATGGCGAGCCAAGATATGTGTTATATATGGACAGTTTTCATGCATGGTGGCAAGTCATTGAAAATTTGAAATTGAAACAAGCAAGAAAGGTTAGCAGCTAAATCTCGAACCTCTAGGGAATTTCCCATTTAAAAAAAAAAAAAAAGAAAAAAAAAGCGCAGAACTGAGGAGAGTCTGCTGGCAAAAAGAGATTGTGACAGAGCTCGTAATAAAACCAGAATCAACATTGGCTTGGCTTTTTGGAGATGATGAGAACTGAGGGATTTTAAATGTTTAAAAGCCCACGGTAAGCTATTTTATTGAACAGATAAATTGCCATATATATCTCTCTAACAGAGTTCATTGTAAAGCATTATCTATTGTGAAGGGTGATTTAATTATAGTTGTTGTAGCGCTGTGCTGAATTTTTTTTTTCAAGGAAGTACCGTGTCTATTAATGCTAGTCAGCTTGAGATCCTTTCCATCTAAACCAACGCTATCTCACGACCAATTCATACGTATTTTATGAGGTGGCTAATTCGTACAAATTCGTACGACCTCACTCATACGAATTCAAACGATTTGTCAAAACCCCAGTGATGGGTAGGTTTAGGGGTGGGGGTTAGGGGTAGGTCATTTGTACGAATTTGGCAACTCGTAAAATATGTACGATTTATCAAAAAACGTATGAATTCATACAAGTGAGGTCGTACGAACTTGTACAGATTAGCCACCTCGTAAAATACGTACGAATTAGTCGTGAGATAGCGTTGGTTTAGATGGAAAGGATCTCAAGCTGACTAGCATCAATAGACACGACACTTCCTTGAAAATAAATTTCAGCACAGCGCTACATTGCCGTGAGATCGGGTTGTCTAAACTAGTTATATTGCTTAAGCCTAGTAGTAGTAAATGTTTTATGAGCAGTAGGATAACCTTATTCATCCGCAGATTCCACACAGTCACTCAGAGCCGAAGCACAACCAAAATAATGTTCTTGCGCAAAATGCATGCAGTTTTGTTTTTTACCCGCTAGAGGGCCAAAAGTTTAAAGTAAATGAACAGCTAAACTTGTACTTTTTGAGACATTAGTAGGCTACTGCAATATTTTAATATAAATCTGATTTGAAACAATACCCATTGTGAGAAGCGCTATAAAATTAAAATGGACTAAAATTTACTTAGAAAAGAAAATAACTCAATTTCTCAAATTGTTGCAACTAAACTGAAGCACACAGTTGTCTAGAATGCATGTACTCACCCTCATGTCATTACAAACCTGGGGTGTTTTTCTCAAAAGCATCGTTAGCTAACTATGGTCACAAGTTCTATCGTTACCAATATACACCGATCAGGCATAACATTATAACCACCTTCCTAATATTGTGTTGGTCCCCCTTTTGCTGCCAAAACAGCCCTGACCCATCGAGGCATGGACTCCACTAGACCCCTGAAGGTGTGCTGTGGTATCTGACACCAAGATGTTAGCAGCAGATCCTTTAAGTCCTGTAAGTTGCGAGGTGGAGCCTCCATGGATCGGACTTGTTTGTTCAGCACATCCCACAGATGCTGGATTGGATTGAGATCTGGGGAATTTGGAGGCCAAGTCAACACCTCAAACTTGTTGTTGTGCTCCTCAAACCATTCCTGAACCATATCCTGCTGAAAGAGGCCACAACCACCAGGGAATACCGTTTCCATGAAAGGGTGTACATGGTCTGCAACAATGCTTAGGTAGGTGGTACGTGTCAGAGTAACATCCACATGGATGGCAGGACCCAAGGTTTCCCAGCAGAACATTGCCCAAAGCATCACACTGCCTCTGCCAGCTTGCCTTCATCCCAAAGTGCATCCTGGTGCCATGTGTTCCCCAGGTAAGCGACACACACGCACCCGGCCATCCATGTGATGTAAAAGAAAATGTGATTCATCAGACCAGGCCACCTTCTTCCATTGCTCCGTGGTCCAGTTCTGATG
Source organism: Mylopharyngodon piceus (assembly GCA_039654765.1). NCBI lineage: Eukaryota > Metazoa > Chordata > Actinopteri > Cypriniformes > Xenocyprididae > Mylopharyngodon > Mylopharyngodon piceus. Next base: position 32,847,460 of record CM077441.1, on the reverse strand, counting down.
CTCACGTGTCCACTGTTGGCACTTTCGGCGGTGGACAGGGGTCAGCATGGGCACCCTGACTGGTCTGCAGCTATGCAGCCCCATACGCAACAAACTGTGATGCACTGTGTATTCTGACACCTTTCTATCAGAACCAGCATTAACTTCTTGAGCAATTTGAGCTACAGTAGCTCGTCTGTTGGATCGGACCACACGGGCCAGCCTTTGCTCCCCACGTGCATCATTGAGCCTTGGCCGCCCATGACCCTGTCGCCGGTTCACCACTTCCTTCCTTGGACCACTTTTGATAGATACTGACCACTGCAGACCGGGAACACCCCACAAGAGCTGCAGTTTTGGAGATGCTCTGACCCAGTCGTCTAGCCATCACAATCTGGCCCTTGGCAAACTCGCTCAAATCCTTTCGCTTCCCCATTTTTCCTGCTTCTAACACATCAACTTTGAGGACAAAATGTTCAATTGCTGCCTAATATATCCCCCACCCACTAACAGGTGTCTTGATGGAGACATAATCAGTGTTATTCACTTCACTTGTCAGTTGTCATAATGTTATGCCTGATCGGTGTAGTTGAAACCAGTTGGAACATAGTGGTTGGAGCTACAGCTCTCCAGCTGTTAGAAGCACATTTCTTGTTAAAATGACATGTAAACTTAAATAGATCATATTCTCTTGGGTACAATAAGCAAGCTAACGTTTGGTACATTCTATATCTTTCATTCCATTTGAACTTACATACATTTTAATCTATATATTTCAAAATGTCAACAATCAGCGCCGTTTTTGAGGACTGCGCATGAGTATAAATCCGTAAAGGAACCTCGGAGTAGCCTATGACGTACGAGGGAACCCGCAATGAATCAAACATCAAATAAAGCAAAGCGGCAGGGAACAAAAACAGTGAAGTAATCCTCAGGTCGTTAGCAGCATGCCAGGAAAATTAGGTTTTGGAGAAAGCTGCTGACTGAATGAAACGCAAGCCTATAAAGTGTAGGCTATGCCAAATAGCCTGCTGCATGTTACGTGATTAAAAAATTAACGGCTTTCTGTTAAGTAAATTAACTATAGGCTAATAATGTTAAATACTGTAAAATCTCGAGTCGATTAATTAGCACCACCTGCACGTGACGCCATTAATGACAGTCCAATATTGAGGAACTAAACGAGAGGTGCGACCGGTTTCGAGAAACAGTATGCGAGTTTCTTCAGTGATGCACCGTACCCCTTTTTTGTGTAACACAAAAGATAATTTGAAAAGTCAATGGGGTCCAGTTTTGAATCCCACGAACATTCGATTTATAAACAAAAACAGGTGAAATATTTTTCATATGTTCTTTCGTATTCCACAGACGAAAGAAATGCATACAGGTATGGAACACGTGATAATGTTGACAGAACTAATTTAATTTTTGTTATGAACTCTCTCTTCAAGAGTAGTCTAGTCCTCACAGACATGTCGGGAATAGTCAGCACCGTTAATATTAAAGAGACGCTCACATTTCTGGCTATATTTACTTGCAATTTGTTAGGTAGCCTATGCTTATTAAAGTAGGCATATATAACGCTCTAACTTTAACTGTCATGTAAATTCGAAGACTGGGTATAGTTTCAATAAAGACCAATATTTTTTATTCGCGAATATAATAGCTTTTAAATAGCAATTAACAAATTACATATAGCAAGCAAGATGCTAGGCGATTTTATTTCTGTCAAACACATTTTGTAGATTGAGTATGCATATGATTTATGCGCCGTGGGGCAAAAGGCGCCTTTGATTTTATTTTCCCCTAAACCACTAGATGGCATAAAAACTTGCCGCAGCACTTTTCTAAACATTCGCTTTTCAAGATGGAAGTGCAAATTTGTCTGATCCTTGACGCGATCGCGGGCAGCAGCACAAAGCTGATTCTGGGGTAGTTTGATTTAATATTTGATGTTTTTTTGTTTGTTTGTTTGTTTGTTTTTTTTAAAAAATGTTGTTGATTTAAGCAGCAAATGAGAATCGATTAAATTAATGTTTGTACTTTCAGACAAAGGTCTTCTTTATGATTTTCAGTTTTGTTCAAGATAATTCAAGCAACAGTTTTTCAAGAACGGAATACTATGTAAAAGTATATTTGGAGAAAAAAGCGCACCTGCTGTTGGGGCAAAAGGCACAATAATTAACATGATAATAAATAGTTAGCTGACTCTTCCATTTGTTGACATGACATGGTTAGATTCAGATGGTAAATATCATATCAAATTGTGTATCCACCTAGAGATAATACCCATATTTATAACGAAGCAATCATACTTAAAAAATATTATATTAATATCGTAATAAAATATTTATTTTTACTACTGTAAATCTGTATAATTAAATATTATGGGATCTTCAATTCTTTCAGAATCTTTACTTTTTAAAATAATTTTGTTTCTGTATTTTTAAAATATATTTTTATATTAACATTTTAATGACAGTATATTTATTGAACAAAAATGAATTCTTTTATTTATCAAAATAAACAGAAAATAGTACAAACTTTGCTAAAGTGATTCTTTTGAACAAGTATTACCCTAGACATTATTAAAAACATATTATTTTAGCTAAAGTAGGCTATTTGTATCAATACTGTGTGCCTTTGGCCCCCCTCGCCACCTCATACATTTATAAGATTTTTAAACAAAATTAACCACTTTTATGATTTATTTTCACACAAAATCTGCTGCTCCATAAATGTTCAATACAAACATATATATATATATATATAATTTTTTTTTTTTTTTTTTTTAAGTAGTGAAAAGCACATATTTTTCTTAAGGTGTGCCTTTAGCCCCGTTGTACCCTCCAGGACATAGGCTATAGTTTATTTTGTGTCCCTTTTGCTAATTTCAGCATTCGCCTCTGAACAAAATAGGGAAGAAAATGATCCTATGGACCTACGCTCTGATTGACGGACGTTTTTACGCGCTATAACGATTTGCGTCTAGCAGAGATTTAGAAGGATACACGTAGGCCTATTAGCGATCTTATCCTGTGGTGTTAAAGACATTATTTTTCACAACAAATATATTTTACAATGATCTGAACATGTCATTAAATTCTACCGATGTCACAATTGACAAATTATCAATAGGTTACAATAAATGAACAAATTGGTTGTTGTGTAAGAGCTGTGGTTAAAGAACTGTTTGATCTAAATGGGAAGGTGGGTTGAACGCTCACTGAATTCAGGCTGTTGTAATATCTGCTGGAAAACTGGCGAGGGCGCCAAAGGACGCGAAAACAGTTCAGTGCGCGCCTCTGTCACGCTCGCTGTCTTCTTGAAGTGGATAACTTAACCTCGCCTTAAAGAGCCGCTCACGCCCCACGTTAACACTTCATTTGAGAGCACACTGTAGTTCCAGGACCACATATTAAAACGGATTAATGCTTAGCTTTTTTTTACAGAGAGATTTTTTGAGAGATATGCTGACATATTGTGAGAAACGAAATAAAGTGAAATACCCTTTTGCATATTAGATTTATTTTGTGTAAAGGCATGATGACCAATGATCTAGATTGGCATTGATCATAATTATAATCCTTATACAGTTTTAAGATATGCATATTATAATTATACAGCAATAAATAGTAAAGATTACATTAGTCCATTTCCCAATATAGGCTATACAAAAGAATTAAAAAAAATTCCCCGTCTTAAAACATATCTTTGGTTTAGTCTTTCATACCATGAATTTTAAACGTGTTTAATAAACGAAACTGTCACTGACCGTCATTTCTTAGTTTTACAGGCTTTGTGGTAAATGAGGATGCTATTATTTGACGAAAATATTGTAGGCTATATCTCGTGATTTCAGTAGCTAAGATACATAAAACAAGAACGTTTCGAAAGCGTCTACCAATAAGAAAATAATGAAGAATTCTACCAAAAATGATTTAAAAATAGTATGTAATAATATATATGAGTCTGGGTCATCTATATCTCCAACAAATAGGCTATAAGAAAACCGCATCGTTTTAATAATACCACAAAATGTAATGTGTCTATATCGTTATTTTATAACGAACAACCAACATATTCGCAACGGGATCTTCTAATTGGATGCAAAAATCTTTAACTAATGCCTCTCATTCGAAAACGTCTGTGTGAAATAATCGACAGAGAAAGAAAAAAGAAACAGAGCTCGGAGAGAGAGGGAGTGGGAGAGCCAGAACAGAAGGAAGGAACAATAGAGAATCAAAGCATAATGATATTCCTAAATGAAGAGGGAAATGTTGCCGCGCTCATTTTATTAATCAGACTGTCAATTTCACCCCAGAGGCCAACCCCAGGAGCCATCTAAAACAGACTCCGATCAGAAGCTGCTCTCCTCACTTCTCCTCTCTCTCTCCACCTGGATATACGCGTCTGGCCGATCAAGGGCCGACTCTATCAACCGATGACAGTCTCTCTCCTATTTATTTGCTTATAAACCTGTTACAATAAATGATCATTCGAGCCGCGTCACGCGCACCTTTAACGACGAAGGCGCAAACCACTTTTTGATGAATGACTTTCTGGACCAGAGAGGATGCGCGGGTCATTTTGAGCAGTCATTCGTTGCCCGCACTGGCATTCCTCTGTTTTTTGCTTCCAGCTCATAAAGGTGTTATATTATTTAGAGGCGGCAGCTGAGCTGAATGCGGATTAGATCCGCCACCAGTCATCGGAGCACCAGCCCTGGGACTTTGGATTTTTTTTTCCCCTGCACGACTTCATGATGGAGAGGATAAGAAAAGAAATGATTCTGATGGAAAGGGGACTACACAGTCCAGTGGCAGGAAAGAGACTCTCCAACCTCTCTGACTCGGCCGGGAACGCGGTGCTTGAGGCCCTGGAAAATTCCCAGCACGCAGGTCGCCTCAGCCCGAGAATAACTTCCGCCTCGCTGCATGGCGGGCTCGGGGATATTCCCAGCAAAGGCAAGTTCGAGATAGACAGCTTATTTGGAAACCACCACAGCGACAATACCTCGTCCACAGAAGTATCGTCCTCCGAAAGCAGAAAGAAAATAAACCTGTATCCTGAAGTTTCTCCTGACTCCGATATGAACAGCGATGTGGAAGTGGGCTGCCCGTCTCATCGCTCACCGGGCAGCATCAGCCAACAGAAGGAAAACAATAGCAAAGGTAAACAATCTACATGGAAACTTTGGTTTTGTGGTTTATAAATGTGTTCAAATGCTAATTTGAGTGGATATTACAAAGTTGTGAAGGTATAGCTCTAATTGGAATTTGCTTTATATGTGATTTTTATATTTTATTTCATAGTAGCATTTTTTTCTGAAACCTGTCTGAGTGCTAGCACGTCTGTTACCGTTGCTTTTAACGAATTAAATTATCTATGAGGACTGTATAAATTTTGCTGTGTTAAAATTATGTATTTGAATTGTTTTATACGTTTGTAATTCATTTTTGATACTCCGGCTTTCATTTTTGGTTTAAAATAATTGCGCACTGCATTTAGATTCTGTGACAAATAAAGTTAAATGTAATCCCAACAAGAATTGAATTGCTATATTTTATAAATATATCACAGATCATATATGCTCTTGTATATTTTATTTTATAATGTAAAAAATAGCGTGATAAAAGAAAAAACAAAAATAAATGTATACGTTTGTCTTTTATTTCTTTCGTTATCCGATTTAGGTTTTTCGGACAGTAATTCAGGAACCTCCAATACAAGTTCATCGTCTCTGTCGAATCTCAACGGTAATTCCATGGGAAACTCCAGCAGCTCGAGCTCGGACCAAGTGAGGAGGTATCGGACTGCGTTTACCCGGGAACAAATTGGAAGATTGGAGAAAGAATTTTACAGGGAAAACTACGTCTCGAGACCCAGGAGATGTGAATTGGCCGCAGCGTTAAATTTACCCGAAACAACAATAAAGGTATTGGTCTGATTTGGTTTACCTCTTCCAGAGCAGATAGAATAGAATGTTAGAATGTTCTCTAGAAGATAGAATGTTCTTGCTAATTTACAATGTTCATAAAATGTTCACCCTTTACACAGCCTCTAGCACAGAGCATTAGGAGTAGATTAATACACAAACAAAAACACGCAATTTTATATGTGCGTTCTCATTCTAAAAGATTAATTAATTCTCGTAAATATTGTTTACAAAAAATAGCCTATGAATGTTAAACACGCATTAGGCTATGTGTAAAAATATAATCGATTTTATTTTGTCTGATGCAGAAACATGCCTGTTAACCAAAGGGGTTGCATTTACAGAATTATTGGCCACAAATTCTCCTCTTATGTTCTGCAAAAATTATTTTAGATAGCCTACTTAGGTCCTTGCCAATTAAACTGTAGCGTTTAATTGTTTTGTTTCACTGCTCACCCCTAATTGTTACCTGTGTGTTTGTGTGGATGCGTGTAGGTGTGGTTTCAGAATCGACGAATGAAGGACAAGCGGCAACGGCTTGCCATGTCCTGGCCACATCCCGCCGATCCCAGCTTCTACACCTATATGATGACGCATGCGGCCGCCACCGGAAGTCTGCCTTACCCTTTTCATTCCCACATGCCACTACACTATTACCCCCATGTCGGTGTCACGGCAGCAGCTGCTGCGGCAGCCGCCTCAGGAGCCGCTTCTTCACCTTTTGCTACCTCTATCCGTCCCCTTGATACATTCCGTGCGCTTTCTCATCCATATTCGCGCCCGGAGCTGTTGTGTAGTTTCCGACATCCAGGACTGTACCAGTCACCCGCAGGTTTGAACAGCTCCGCGGCTGCGTCAGCGGCGGCGGCGGCCGCGGCGGCCGCTGCAGCGGTCAGTGCGCCTTCAGCTGCGGGGCCATGCTCGTGTCTCAGCTGCCACAGCAGTCAGGCTGCCAGCGCCCTGGGCTCCAGGAGCACCAGCTCTGATTTCACCTGCACGGCGACCGGGCAGAGGTCTGAGAGCGGATTTTTGCCATACTCGGCAGCGGTTCTCAGCAAAACTGCGGTGCCCTCACCGGACCAGAGAGAAGAAAGCGCGCTCAATAGATAGCTTAGTACTGGCATACACTCTTTTATTTAAAGCACATGTAATTTATTGTTATTATTATTACTGATATTATTTTTAAATTAAGGGACAGCATTTCCATTCCAGTAAGGCCTATAACGCTGAGAATTATAAAGATATATTTAAAATAAGCTGTTAAGGATACTGAAGGCCTTGTTACAACACAGTGCAAATTTACACTAACATTTAATTTTACTACTTCTCATTTTTACTTATTATTATTATTATTATTATTATTATTATAACTGTATGCAGATATTATTTTCTATTAGATTGGACCACATCGCGCAGTAAAGAGAATATACACTGGTTGTGCCACTTTAGCATCGGTTAAGGGACCAGGCGCAAGATAATGATGCTCTTCTGAAAGTGTTGCTGCTCGAGGGACTCTCTCCCTGATCTAGGAGTGTGTCGCATAAAACCTGCACTACTGCTACAATGTCAATTCTGCTGTTAATAATGTGAAGATTATGACGAAAATTGCCAATCATGTACCTTGATGGACCTCCTTTGAATGTGGAAATGTAAGAAAGTTCCCCGTTCTGAGACTCGCTGTCAAAGCATAACAACCCGCTGTGGGAAGTCATTAGACAAGATAGATAAAAGACCTTGAGCATTTCGCATTGTTCTTGGTGTGTAGATTGTACAGTATTAAACGTGGTATTCGTTACCTGAGAATTTTTTTATTTTTAAAAAAGAAAAAAGATCCCCTTTCCACCGAGTCCCATTTCCAATCTTTTTATTGGAAGGTTGGCTGGCCTGGGTAGGCTTTTCTCTCAGAGACGTTCCGCTGATGCGAGCAGTCTCATTAAATCCGAACCGATATTTCCATAATACTCCCAGTAGAGACTCTTCACTCACAATATAATGGGATTATCCACACAACCCCAAACTTCAGACAAATTGCTCATGCATTTCTGTCTGCATACATATTTTTGTCACTGTGCGGAATTCTGCCTCACATAAAGCCACATTTTAAAGATAACAAAATAGCACTTGTACAGATAAAACGGTGAGATATTTCGCCATAACACACGTATATAGTCACGTTTGTATTAAACCAAAATGTTGACTACCATCCGAAATTATTAACGGCATAGATAGGCCTACCCTTTTTTACATTTATTTTTTCTTTAAAATATAATTTATGTGACTGGCTGGATGTTTATTTACGCAATTGTTTTAATCATACATTAGTTCACCAGACTACAGAACAAATCGAAAGCGAAGAAATATTAGGCCTCAAAAATAATGTGGCAAGCCAAAATGATCAGAATCATTGTAAATAAAGCATTGCTGTTACATTTTCAAATAAAAGAAGATATTTTAAAAAAAAAAAATGTTAGTGAGTTGGTGCGCCAGGCTGTTCAATAAATGACAATACTAAAATCCCAGTGTTTTGCTCCTCTCCCAAGGGATCTGCCGTGATACACGACTCTGTACATTACGTCTCTGTATTTATTGCCGACTGTATGAATTTTCATATTTTCACTTGAGAAAAATGTGCAATATAAAAATGTATATTATTATGTTATTTATTGATGGTGTTGTTCTTGGAAAATAAATATTTAAAACGCAATTTTTTTTAATATCGTTATTATCATTGTGCACGGTGCAAATTAAATTAGCTGAACGCAATTCAAAATCACATGATGTGGCATAATTCTCAAATGTCCACTGTTTAATTCACTTCGATTTCTGATTTAGTTTTTTTGTTTGTTCTAATTCTAAACAATAATAAACACACGTCAGTTCAATTTATTGTAAATAATGTGTTTTTAATTCAACGAAGGTCTTTTCATCCTTTTAAAATCAATATTTCATTGAAAAAAAATACCCAATAGTGTGAAGCGGAGTTCCTGCTCTGTTAACACATTTTTTTCTCTCTCTCTCCTTGGTGAGAAAGTGAGTCTGGCATTAATTAAAACGACACTAAAACTATGGGGAATATGGAGTCTGCGATCACGGGTCATTCCGGCCCTATAATTTACCATTATTTTTACATTACCTCTAAATGATACAAGCTGATACTGTCGTTAATTGCAGCCTGGTTAAATATATACCGGGACATTCCCGAGGGACTTTGAGATAAGTTGCTTTCTTTTTGAACGTCCCCATTAAAGAAATGGGATTAGAGGCGCAGCGAGAGTGTGATGTATCGCCATGTTTCGTTATGCTCTTTACCAAGGCGAGGGTTACAACCCATTCAACAAAGGCATTGAGATAGATGGAGAGGCAAACTGGAGAAGACAGAGGGCAGAAAAACACTGGCCACAATAACGCCATCAGTTTTGTATCCAATGTGCAAAGACTGAAAAAAGAATTCATCATAAAATGCTGCAAACTGTCTGTCACCTCAGCCGAATTGCTTCTGACAAGAAAATAAATCTGCGGCTTGTTTAATATATTTTATTTTTTCTTTATTTCGGTGCTAATAGAAAACCCAAATTAAATGTCCACCGCCAAGATAGAAATGCAAAGATCGATGATCCTCCCGCTACTGTCCAATCACGCCCATTTAATTGACTGTATTTTCTGGGTAATTGAACTGCTTGTTGTAAATTGGAGATTTTATAGAAACGACATAAAAACTGCATTTACTGACATTCATCGCATCTTTGACATTGATTATCTGATCAGCGCGTGTCATGCTAACCTCCAATTCTTCATTACACACTGTTTATGAGCTGTTGCAGAACAACTCGCTTGTTCCACTGTGATTGATTGCCTTATTAACGCGTGTTCTTGTAAGTGTGACCGAACTGATTACGATGCATATGTTTAGAATAATGTTTCATTTAGCTGACTGCGAGTAATGCGAGGTGACAGCTGCTGCGGGGAGGACAAAATCCGAACTACAGGGAGCACGTGGGGCCAAAAGACTGTTGTTTTAAGGTGGAACTTCACAAATGCGACTCACGGGCGGAAAACGCTGCACTGAACTGAAAAAAAATTCAATGAAATAATACGATAGCTATGGTATTGTTATCGTGCCCTGTCAAGAATGATGCCATACAAAGAAAGGTCATAGTTTTAATCAAATAAACGGAAGAATTTGACAAAGCCTACCCAGAGATGTCAGATCCAGCGGTTGCGATGGAACTAAAATAGTAACGATTATACCGCCGTATAAATGTAATCTGTTCTGTTCCGGATGATATTATCTATAGGCTAGCTTTCGTTAAATTGACTGCATAGAAAAAAAAAAATGTATTAAAAACAAACAAACCAATAGTGTTTGGTGCTTCGCAAATGTGGTCAAATATATCAGATGAAACTGAACGTGATTTAAATAAGAAAATGCACCAAACAATATCGCGGTTTACTGAGATATTATCTGTCTACATCACATGCAGTCATAATTTCTTTCGTTAAATGGACTGCGTACAAAAAAAGTAGGCTATTAAAAACAAACAAATAGTGTTTGGTGTTTCGCAAATGTGGTCAATTATATATCAGATGAAACTGGACGTGATTTAAATACTAATGTCGCGGTTAACCGAGTATCGAGTCAACGGTCGTCTGTTAAACCGCTAGTTTTCAGCAAAGCTTTATTAGCTATTTGCTTTGTTTTTGATGTCACCATTAAAGAAAACTGAGGGAACAGAAGGGAAAAGGTTCGCGCCGGCTGTGATGAGGAGATTTATGCATCAGTTGAAACTATGGCCACCCTTGTTTGTCTCAAATGAACGCTTCTGTTCAAATGTTGCTTTCATATATTATGTGACATTAATTTAACTATAGCTCATTAAGACAGAATGAAATGGTTAAATTAACTTATCAACCCATAATGATGATGAATGGGGTAGTAATTCAGATACAAGCTGGGCAATTTGCAAGTCTGCACATTTTGATAGTGCTCAAATAACATTTTGAATAGCAGGTCATCCCCTCAATCAACTGCATAAGCACATGAAGGCTCTCCCTCTCTCCCTCTCTCTCTAAAAAAGAACATGTTTTTCATGCATATGTATTAAAACATGTTCGCAATTATCCTTGAAAATTGCCTTCACTTGCTTTAACGGCTGAGCTGTCTCTTTGCTGCCAATGAGAAGGTCTGCTCTGCAGGAGAAAATGGGGTCAAAACATGATAGTTTACTAAAATAACACGCTAATTATATCATATTTTGCCAATGGATATTTTCAGTGTACACCATTTTAGTGAGAAAAATATAAACATTTTCACCTCAACATCTCTGTTGAACATGAACAACGTGCATTTATGGCAAGCGCACATGACAACGTTAATGTCACCTGACACTTTCTGGAACGGATCTGAATTCGTCTGATGATGTGCAGAAAACGCTCACGCCTATTGCTTTCCTTTTCCCGTTTAAATCTGACAGGCAGTTGCAAGTAGCAAACACAGTTGGTTACTGTCAACGCATAGTATATCAGCACCATTCATTTATTCCGTATTACTTGAATTAATTAACCATAAAGTTAACCCATTGTCAATTTCATTTCAACAGACTTGGGTATAAACGCCTGATAAATATACTAGGCCTATCTCTACTGACGAGCGTCATTACAGCTTTTTTTTTTTTTTTAATCGCAACAATAACTGAGGATTGCTTTTTAAATATTTTCGATGGGAAGTTCTTGAGAGCGACTTGAACAGCGATACGGTAGCGCGCAACCCTCGTATCAGTCGCGCGCCACTTGGCTACGAATAATTTAGCCTACCTGAAATGACACCACACTTCGCTGATTAATATGATTTCTAAGAAATAATATTATTATAAAGAAATAATATTATTGTACCCCACATTGGCACCTCATTATATTAAACGCTAGTGATATTGTTGCACTGCAATGTTCTTGACAGCTGTTACTCTACGAGAAGCAGCTTTGCGCGCTAATTCATGAGCAGTCTGTCAGTCTCGCCGTTAGTTTCCATCTTACTGAAACAGAGAATCCAGCCTCTTGCTTTAAATGAGTCGCACTGACAGTGGTCAATGATATGTATGTAAATATTCACACATATCTCACCAATATTTACAATATTTGATCCGTTTTACAGATTTCCAGAGGAGGAGGTCGTTTTGCTTGAAAGTAAAATGGCCAAATGCTTTATGTACCACAATTTGAATCAATATTCATACTGAAAACAAACAGACCCCTTATAAGAGCTAATATTGATATTGAATCTGAGATGTCTGAATAAGCTCTAATTGGTCTTACCACATAAATGAAGGCTTTACAAAGTGTATTGGGTTGAGTAAAACTACAGCAAACTGTATGTTTGAACTAGAACTCAGTAATAAGCAATAGAAATGGCAGAGAATTTCAGTGAACTTCTAGGTTGAATGCACAATATGCATCTTTTAATCCAGCAAAAATGCTGGATTAAAACCAACCCAAGTTGGGTTGAAAATGGACAAATCCAGCAATTGGGCTATTTTAACCCAGTGTTTGGGTTAAATGTTTGCCCAACCTGCTGGGCAGTTTTATTTAACTCAACTATTGTTTAACAATTACTGTATTGCTTGCTTAAAATGAACCCAAAATATGTCGGAAATTAACATTTATGAAATTACTCGAGAGCTGTCGTTCCAACTACACAAGTTTGCGATGCAGTTTGCGAATGTTTGTTAGAACGATGGTTTCGGGAAACACCAAATCGTTGAACTATGTTAGTAACGACGGAACTTGCGATGTTAGTTGGCTAACGGTGCTTTTGGGAAACGCACCCCTGGTTAGTCAAACATTTAACCCAGCTGCTGGGTTTGTCCATTTTCAACCCAACTTGGGTTGTTTTTAATCCAGCATTTTTTTTTTTTAGAGTGTATGATGATGTTTTTTGAAAAATTGTAAAAATGCAGAAAGTTTTTCTGTGTTGGGTAGGTTTACAGTTAGGGTATAGAATATACAGTTTGTACAGTATAAAAATCATTATGTCTATGGAAAGTTCCCATAAAACATGGGAACCCAACGTGTGGAAAATAGAAAACAATATACAAAACAAATACCTTTTTTTTTTCTTCTTCTTCTTCTTCTGCGGAATACAATAGAAGGTATTTTTAAGAATGTTGGTAAACAGTTTTTGGTTACAACTGACTTGTATTGTATGAAATCACAGATTTGAGTCCAGTATGGTCACCAGCCAACACTGAAAACATATGTCTGCCTTTTGAGAAGGCTGATATCAGGATGAATTTCCCTTTTTCCGTACATACATTTTGGTCCAGTGACATAGAAACATATTTTTGAACTAGTTACAATAACTTATGGGAGATATATTATTGCTGTACAGCTTTGCTCAGGGATTGTTACTTTAAGATGAAGTGGACACTGATTCAATCACACTGTTGTGAGAGTTATGCATTTATAAGTAATGTTGCTGTCCGTGGTGCTGATCTCCACTGCTCCAGCTGAGGCAGTGTGGTCGTTCTGACACTCAGAATTCATGCTGAATGCCTCATACTTTCTCCGTCAGATTCCAAAGACAAAACACCAACCATAAGAGCATTGACAGTTTTCTCACAAAATATTTGATGTTCTTTTTAACAATCTTGCAATGGTCTTTTAATGTCCAACTAATGGTAATATCTACCGATTTGTTTTTAATTAAAATTTCAGATCAATTTACAAAGTGCTGCATGGGATATATACACTCTAAAAAATACTGGGTTAAAAACAACACAAGTTGGGTTGAAAATGGACAAACCCAGCTGTTGGGTTGTTTTAACCCAGAGGTTGGGTTAAATGTTTGCCCAACCTGCTGGGTTGTTTAAAACTTAAAATGAACCCAAAATATGTTGGAAATTAACATTTATTAATATGTTTAGTGAATAATAATTAAACAATAAACATTTATTAAATTACTTATAAATAAATGTTCACCTTTTGATTATTATTGTTGCCTCTAGTAATTATGTGTCTGATTTTTAATTTCCAACCTATTTTGGGTTCATTTTAAGCCAGCCATATAGTCATTTTTAAACAATAGTTGAGTTAAATAAAACTACCCAGCAGGTTGGGCAAACATTTAACCCAACCACTGGGTTAACCCAATTGCTGGGTTTGTCCATTTTCAACCCAACTTGGGTTGTTTTTAACCCAGCATTTTTTAGAATAGCTTTTGAGATATTAGGGGCCGAATTAATTTAACAGATTATTTTAACTGAATTAAATACAAATACTGGGATACTGCATGGCTAAATCAATGACAAAAACTAACAGATAATGTAATGTTTTCTAAATGTATATATATATATATATATATATATCACAAAACAAAATTAAGATTAACCAATTATTATTATTATTATTATTATTATTATTATTCAATGTTAAAATAGTGCTCATTCTAATTTTGTTTTAGTAATGGCAAACATACATTTCTGTTGTTCTATGCAGCTGACAATTCATTTATTTTATTCAAGTTAAAAATATTATTTAACATCACTGAATCAAACCAAAAAAACATTATGTTAAACTAACAAAACTAAATGTAAAGGACAGTTTTCTTATACCCTGAACAAAAATGTAGCCTAAATCTAAAAATGTGCTGTTGACATCTAAATGAATCCACATTTAACCTCACTGCACCTGAATGGGCCATTACTAGGCTACATCTAAGGGTTAGATCATGTTGAAATAGCTTGTTAACATGCTCTTGCTCTGCTCCTCTAGAATGACGTCAGATATTCTCCTCGTCATGCTATACCGCACCTGACCACCATCAATATTAGGCCTATATATTCATATTAAAGTGATTTTAATGATGTGATGTTTGAAATTGCAATGAATGGAATTGACAGGTTTTTAGTAATATTTAGGCTATATTATCATACAGAAAAATAACCATAACTTACTTCCTTTGCACTATATGTTTCACCACCCCATGCAGACCTTTCAAGTTCTATCTTTTCTAAGCCTGCTATAAAAAATAAGCGATGTAAAGTCGAGACTTTCTGAACAGCTCAGTGACCGTTTTCGTTGTAAGATGTGAACCCATAAACATGCTCGTTTACGTGTAGCCTATAGCCAATACGACAATAATAAAAAGCCATAATGTAGGGCAGAAAGCCTGCAGTAGAATATCAATAAGCATTAGCAACATGTGCTCTCATTTCCTTTACCCTTAGTAGCATAAAATAACCAGCATGTAGCAAACCATGCAGCAGGTTTTTAGTTTTTTTTTTTTACTCGTGTTACTGATTAGACAGTATTTATTGATATTTGCGAATTGATTATGCAATCATTTTAATGTCTTGATTTTCAATAAATTAGCATTTTAGAATAAAAAGCATGCTGAATGCAACATTTCTATAAACAAAACAGCCTTTAATTCATTTAACACTATTTATTGTTTACAAATACAATTACAGCAGGTTTGTCACGTGCGTAAATATTATTATTTCGTATTTTGTATTATTATTTCAATCAAAATACAGAATATAAGTAAAACATATTAATTTTTTTGCAATAAATTATTTGTCGTGAACTCTCCGGAAGTACGGCGTGAAGTGCATTCCATTTTCCCGCGCTTTGAGAGAGCGAAAGTGCTTGATCACGTGACAGAGCGCTGAAGGAGAGGAAGTCCGTGCCGCGTGGGGTTGTGGGAACAGTTTGATGACGTCTACTGTTGAAGTAGAGGAGTAATAACGCAGGTCACTGTTGGATTTCGTGTTCACGGGTAAGGCATCCTAAATTATGTTTTGTTTTGTTAGTTTTCGGCGTGGTTATGCACATAAAAGCTGCTCAATAGTGCGTGCATGAAAGAGAACACAACATGTCTGATCATGTCCGCTGTATCAGCTGCCAGTAGCGAGTTAGACTGTCTTAAAGTGACTCTTCTTTAATAAAGTATTCCTGCTGTTCTAGTTTTATAGACGCATCATCAGTCGGAGAGTTTATTCTTTGATAACACATTTAAAGCGCAATGTTTCAGCTAACAGAATGAGATTAGTAACTTATTTTTGTTTAGCATTGTTTAAAGTATAATGTGTGAATCTATTTTAAAGGCTAGATTTAAAGCATCCCAATCGACTTGACTTTTTCTGAAATTTTAAAGCTTGATTTTTGTTTTTCGAGCTTAAAACTCATTACTCTGAATGGAGTTATAAATAAAGTGACGTTCATAGTTTCTTCTTGTAGTTTGCAAGTACTATATACACTCAGATTGACACACTCTGAGTCTGTGACTGAAGGCCCTTCCCTCTGAGCGCTCGAGGACTGTGAAGTTTAAAATAGAGGAGTATCTTGTTACTTTCCAGAGCCTCCAGATTTTGTGTGAGCTGTGGTGATATCTGATATCGCTGAGCATCTAACCCTGCTTTTGCGAGATACAGTGGGTTCATAACGTGTGTGCTCATTTAAGCCACAATTCCTGAAAGTCATTGCATCAGAAAACAAAATATAAATGGTATTGATTATAAAGAGAGAGAGAAAAAGCGCAAATGCACTTTTCAAGCAAAGCATTTAAAAAAAAAAAAAAAAAAAAAGAAGTTTGGTTTAAAATGACTAATCAATAGATATTTTGTTGAAAACTAAGACAAAGTATTCTCTACAAACAGTACTGGATCATGTTGATGGTTAATGTGATTGTCTACACCTGTGTTACTCTGATAGGATCTTGAGGAGAACTGACTTCAAAACATGCATTAAAAATCAAATGGATCAGAAAAGTAAAGTTGGTTCTGAGGAAAAACTCAATTAGCATTTGTTTGAAGCAAAATTCATACATTTGTTCACCCAAAAATGAAAATTCTGTCATTTATTCACCCTTATGTTGTTCCAAACCCATTAAGACTTTCATTCATCTTTGGAACACAAATGAAGATCTTTTTAATGATTTTTGCCCCTTCACTGACAGTCTACACAACCACCAATTTGACGCTTCATAAAATTCATAAAGAGATCGTAAAACTAATTCATATGAATCGAGTGGTTTAGTCCAAATTTTATGAAGAGGCACGACTGCTTTATATGATGAACAGATTGAATTTAAGCTTTTATTCAAATATAAACATTCATCAATACACAAATGGTGTGGTAAACGACAGAAGCTCAAGCATGTTTTCTTGACGTGCGAGAACCAATGAGGTTTATTCTTGTTACGCAACACGTTTGAGCTTCTGCAAGAACCAATGAGGTTCATTCTCGTGTTACGCAGCACATTTGAGCTTCTGTAAGAACCAATGAGGTTCATTCTCGTGTTACGCAGCACGTTTGAGCTTCTGCAAGAACCAATGAGGTTCTTTCTTGTTGCGCAGCACGTTTGAGCTTCAGCAAGAACCAATGAGGTTCATTCTTGTTGCGCAGCACGTTTGAGCTTCTGCAAGAACCAATGAGGTTCATTATTGTGTTACGCATCATGTTTGAGCTTCTGCAAGAACCAATGAGGTTCATTATTGTGTTACGCATCATGTTTGAGCTTCTGCAAGAACCAATGCATCAAGCAGGTTCAGTTGAGCTTCTGTTTATGTGCGCTGATCAGTGTTATGTGAATAAAAGCCTAAATTTAATCTGTTCATCATATAAAGCGATTGTGTCTCTTCAGAAAATGTTGACTAAACCACTCAACTTTACGATCTCTTTATGAACTTTTTGAAGTGTCAAAGTGTCATTTGCGTAGGGACAGAAAACTCCCAGATTTCATTAATAAGATCTTTATTTGTGTTCCAAAGATGAACGGAAGTCTTACGGGTTTGGAACGACACGAGGGTAAGTAAATGATGACAGAATTTTCATTTTTGGGTAAACTAACCCTTTTAGTGTCCAAATATTTGTAGATGAAAGCCTTCTGAGTCTTTATAATCTGTTCTCTAACCCTCATATATCACCTCAAGTGTAAAACATCTATCATGATCTTGTTTGTAACTTAAATATTGTTATTGCTGAAAGAAGTGGTTTCCTTTTATTATGAACAGGTGTCCAGCTTTGGCGTGGAGTAACAACAGTAACAGCTAAGCGAGAAGGACTGCCCTCACAAGATGGGCGCTGTGGTATCTCGGTGGAGGGTAAATGTGCTTCAGTCACTCAAACTTGTAGGATGTCACCTGCTATTTGGTTTTAATGTGGCTTAATAAAAGGCACACAAATATATGGTGTGCTATTGCTGTTGTCTCTCTTGAATGCTACAAAGTCTCACTAATATGTGTAGGTTAAGAGTGTATTAAGTTAATATTGCATACAAAGGTAAATAAGAATCTAAATATAGAAACTTTTGTACCTCCTACCAATTTTCAACTGGGCCAAGCTTGCTTTACTGTTGCTAACTCTCGTGTGTCCTTTCTCAGGCCAAGCCATCCACTGTAGAGGTCTTGGAGGGTCTTGATAAGGTATAAACCTGCATGAGTCTTTTAACCATTTTCTGCCATCCCTCATTCTGTGTGTTGTAATTTTCTGACATCGAAGGTGTCCTTATGCAATTAAACCACGGAAGTTGCGATAGTCTTTTCTTCCCTATATTGTGACGTATATCAGAGTGAAATGGCTTCTCAAACAACAACAAATGTAGGGTGTGGCTTAATTTTGTTCATGGGGAATTGATTGGATGGTTGTGGTTTGCTATTTACCTTTGCACTTGCTGCAAGAGGGAGGGGAAGTTATTTTGATTTAAAATTATGAGGCACATGAATAAAAAAAAAATGATGTGCACAGATAATAAATACTGCAGTATTCCATTAAAAAAAGTAAGAATTGTTCTTTTTGATTTCATGGTGATTTCAAACCGGTGTTATTATGGTGAGTGCAGGTATTATTTTTCCTCTGAAGATTTTTTTAGGTTCAGTCGTGGCTCATAGAATAACACCAAGTTACAGACAGACACAAATGTCTGCAACAGTACAGGCACTGTGTGTAACTGTGTGTATTTTAGGATGGGGGTTATGCAGTACTACCTCACTGAGAGAGGTCTGTTCGGTTGGCATTTCTTAGGGCTTGGCTGAGTTTTATATGATTAACTTTATTTTGTACATTTACTGTTTAGAAGCCAAAGACATGTGATTTGTCCTAAACAAGTTTGACCCCAAGTTTGAGATCTGTGCACAGTTAAATCAATTTTGCGGCTTTTGATTAGATCCTGTCTCTCAAGTTCTGCTTTGGTTTTTAGGTCATGGAGATTTGATTTAAGTTTTGACAAGTTTTCTTTCTGCAGGACATAAAGTTTGTAGTAATTGGGTGATCTTAGGCTATTTGACCTGATCCTGCTAAAAACATACCCTCAAAGCCCTGGCTGGAACTCAGTACTTCACCTCATCACCTTCTAAAAAACAATGCATTACATTTTGTAAGTGACAAAAACAAAACAATTAAAGCATTAATCGCAAGTATTTTTTTTGACAATTAATCGTCAGCACAAAATTCATGATCATGACAGGTCTATACAGTTATATTAGTTACCAATTTTTGACTGAAATGTTTTTAAACTTTTGACTTGGTATTCAGTAAAGTGGGGTTTCTGCAGGTTTTAAAGGGTATGTACTAAAGCAATGTACTAAAAATGGAAACGTTTTTCGCGTACAAATGACAACATTGTCAAAATGATTCCTGTTCACGTGTAGCCGCGAAAACGACTAAAAACGCTGTATTCATACTAGGCCAGTAGTTGACGAAGTCACTTTGTAAAGAAACACTACGCGCCTGACTGAACATGTAATAAGCAGATGATAGGAAAAGTAGTAGTGGCGTCACCATTCTTGATATTTCCTCTGTTGTAAGTACTTTGGATTCAGTCATCCAGTTCAGACCATCAGCGGAATGATGGCATGTTTTCACAAATTTGTGTTTTTGTAGTTTACACGAAGACGATAACGGTGTTTTTTGTTTTTTTGTTTGTTTTTGTTTTTTCAAAAAACCCCAAAACTTTTTCAGGCCCCCAAATAATCTTTGTTGTGTAAACGAATGGCCAAAACGCATAAAGTTTTCTGTTGAGTTTTTCCTTAAAACAAGCAAAAATAATCTGCCAATGGGGTGAGCAAAATAATCTTATTTCAAACTGAAAACCAGATTATTTTGCTTACCCCATTGGCAGATTATTTTGCTTGTTTTAAGGAAAAACTCACTTAATTTTGACTTATTTTTTTCTGAAAACAAGACAATATTTTTTACTTGTCAAGAAAATGCTTCTTGATTTAAGAATTTTTAGATATTTGGACTGGAAACAAGACACAAAATCTAAGTAAGAAAAGCATTTTTTGCAGTGTTGTAAGTTGTATTGTCAAACTCTGAAGTGTTGCTAATACAACTCATTGTGTTTCTTCTTTATTAATTTTCTTGGTCTTAAAAAGGTCTTTAAAAAGTCTTAAATTTCCCTTTATAAAACCTGCAGTAATCTTGCTTTACTAGGAAAACACAAATGTAATTAAATATGAATGATACTCCAAATCTGAGCAGTATTTGCCATTTGAATAAGACTAATTACATGTTTTAAATGATCTCTCTCAGGATATCCAGGCCCTTGAGGAATACAGAGAGAAGAACCAGAAGCAGCGGAGGTTATGGCTTTACAGGCTGCTGTTGTACTCAGCCCTGCTCTACATGATAGCCTGTACAGTTGTCTACGCCTGGTACATCCCAGAGCAGATGATAGGAAAAGTAATAGTGGCGTCACCATTCTTGTTATTTCCTCTGTTGTAAGTACTTTAGGTTCAGACCATCAGTGGAATGATAGTAAATTCTGTTCATTTGGTTTTGATTCAAAGTGCTGATGACTTAAATGAGTTTTAAATGAAACTATAAACTATAAATGAGTTGCTTTTCCTTCCTGCAGAGTTTGGCTCCTGAGGAAACTGCTGATTGTTTTATACAACAAGCGAACGGAAAGAAACAGTAAGAATTTCCCTGTGAATCCAATGGCAAAATCTGGATTTGAACCTGATTTTATATTTGATCTCATTATGAGGTCAGTCTGTAATGATGACACCGAAGTATTAAGGCCCATTCACACAAGAACGATAACTATAATAACCATATGAAAACTATATTAGCATCTACACCAACAGATGATATCGTTCTGTTTATTCTGCCCGCACTGCAGTTTTGATGTCTGTTGCTTTAAACTTTTAGACTCATATCCAAAGCCCATTTGCTTATCTGCGTTCAGCTCCGACTCGGAGCACGCACACAGAAAGCCGCCTGGGGAACAGTGTCTCTTTTGCGGTTTGATATCAAACACGTCCTGCAGTTTAGCAACAGTAGACTGCATTTTACAACACACTAATTTGGCTGATTTGGATGGTATTTCGCCACTGTAAAGGAAAGGAAGGTAGGCGGGACGGTATGTGGAAGTGGCACAATAATCGCTTTACCTCGATTATCTTGTTTTCGTAATCGTTAGAAGCTGAAAGCGAAAATCAATTACGAATAATCGCACAGTCCTACTTTATCGTTATCATTATAGTTATCTTCCTTGATGTGGGCGGGTCTTTAATCCTATATACATGTTTTTTTTTTTCATATCTACGTGTTTTTTTTTTTTTTGTATCTTAGATGAAAAATTAGAAGAGCTGAAAGCAGAGAAAAAGAAAATAGTGAGTAATCAGTCGCAGTGTCTTTCTTTGAATGTCACTTCCTGGTGTGTAGTTAATTTTGGGTTAGTTTGTCTGTTTTCACACCTGTATAGAGCCCTTCAGAGATGCTTGAGTGCAGGCCCTCTCATAAATGTCAGGATTTTTTAATATGAGCGATGAGCTAGTAATTTCACCCAGTCAGAGATCTTCTCTCGTCCCGTATGAGCTAGTTAGCCGATACTAATGTTAGCCCAACAACGTCCTGTTTTCCTTTCATCATATTGCGCCTCTCTGCTGTCAGTGAGAGAAAGAGATAATTTCTGCTCTTAATAAATAATCTGAAATCAATGAAGACAGCGGGTAATTGGCACAAAGACTTTACTTGGTAAAGTGCTTAGCTAACGACTTGTCTTTAAATTAATAGTGTTTAGTGATGGGAGGAAATAAATCTGAGAAATTGCTTGTCATCCACTGTCATGTCTAATAACTTTCAATAATTACAGCTGATGGATTTTCGCACTCCCCATTATCGCAGTAGGGCTTGTAATTATTCTATTCATTAAAGTTAAATAATTAGCACTATTTGCTCTTTCCCTGAAATGAAGTTTTGAAATTAAACCAAACAGAAGACGGCGAGAAAATGGACTGGGTTTCTTTTTGCAATTAAACTCAAAAATAAGCAGCGAGTTTAGCTCCTTTATCCGAAGTGGACCGACGTCATGAATTGAAATGTTTTTGTAATTCTTAATGTTTTCATTCTTGGTCAGTTGGCATCTCAGTTTAATGTAATTGTGATTATGTGATTGTAATATTTTCTCACACAGCTTGAACAGGTAATGGAAACGGAAACCTACAAAAACGCTAAGCTGATTCTGGAACGGTTTGACCCAGACTCTAAGAAAAAGCTTGTACGTACTTTATTCTTAAGTCTGCAAATAAATATATAGGCCCATATGTGTTGGATTAATGTTTTTGTTTTCTCTGAAGGAGTTGGAAGCTCAACCCATTGGCCCACCGGCGACTCCAAGACAAGGCCAAGGTGAGCAAACGAATCCTTTCCCTCTCAAAAGTCAATGGCTTTGTTGCATTTTACTTTGAGAATCGTGTTATTTTCTGCTCAGAGCTGCGTCAGAGGCTTGTGTCCCCTCATCCCGCTGGACGTCCACCTCCTGTTCCTGTAACTGCCCCCGCAGTCCCCCCGACTCCACTGTCTGCCCCGGGTGGGCCGCCTGAAAAAGGTCTGGCTACCTCAACCCCACATGGTCTGATCAGGAGGCCTGGGACTCCGGCTGGCTCTCCTGCCCCAGGGATGGGTGAGTCTGTCATCCTCACTCAATGTCTGATTGGCTTTGGTTGGCATAGATGAGCTGGTAATGGTGGTTCAACAGAGACCTGTATCTTTTAAAGGAACAAAACATTGAGTGATAACCAGTCATAGTCAGAAGCCAACAAGTGGTCGATGCTCATGTTTTTCTTGTAATGTGCCCTAGTTTATGTTCTGAATATCATATTGCCATACATACTGTTTCTGCAGTGCATACTGTTCACAGCTTGTGGATTTTCTTTAAAGTTAAATGGGTAACACTTTAGTTTGGGGTCCAATTCTCACTATTAACTACAGTAGTCAACATTTGAAGTGGATCAAAACCTTTCTTCAAAGTTGTCCTTCTTCTTAGGACAACTTGGTTCTTAGGACAACTTTGATGAACTTTTTTGATCCACTTAAAATGCTGACTACTATAGTTGCTTATTAGCATGCATATTACTAATGTTTTGGCTGTTTATTAGTACTTATAAAGCACATATTAATGCCTTATACTGCATGATCATATTCTACATCCCATAAACCTACCCAATACCTAAACTTAACAACTACCTTACTGACTATTAATAAGCAGTAAATTAAGAGTTTGAGGCAAAAGTCATGGTTAATAGTGAATGTGTTCCCCAAACTAAAGTCTGACCACTAAATTACCTACTACATTTGCCATAAAGCACAGCAAAAACACGCCATTTTTGTGTGTCGCTTTAAATGCAAATGAGCTGCTGCTCCCGGCCGCTTTCCAGAAGAGGGCGGAGCTTTAACAGCTCGCGCTTCGGTTGCTCAACAACAACAAAGCTGGAGAATCTCACGCAGCCAACGTGAGTCAGCAGTCAGTAACGGTGTTCAGCCTTACATTGTTCAAACCGGAGTCGACACTGATGGAGAGACTCAGGAAGAAGTTACAACTTTTAGAATGAAACTGGACGTTTCTGAATGGTTAGTGGATAAATTTATGTAGTTGCTGTGGAGTTGATTCAGCTCATCGACTAGCATGTGCCGTCATGTTAATCTTTTGTGCAAATCCAGCGTTGAATTGACCCTCGTTTGTGAAGCAATCCGGCGTAAAATGACGGCATGGTAACAACACTCTACTACAACAACTCTTCCTCTTCTCTAAAGCAGCCCAACATGGCCTCACCCCCTTTGTTGTGTTCTCGGGGGTGGGGTTTATGTAAATTTTTGGGTGATTTCTGTAACAGAAAATATCTCCTTTGCATTGAACGTTGAGCGTCGTAACTTTGCAGACGTTGTTTATGCTCAAACAGAAACATTACACACTAACTAAAGTTAAAAAAGTGAAATCATAATCAACCACCCCTTTAAAGTAGAATGCGCTAAGTAATTCTGAACATAACCCAAATTAATGAAACAAGAAGCTGCTTATAGAAACAAGCTGAACTATAATAAAATATGCTGTAAACTTTACCTCGATTGAAGAGTGAATGAATTGAGGTTTTTAGTAATGTTTGAGAATTGGACCAGAAATAAACAGACAAGGAGATCTTGAGGAGTCCAGTGTTGTTTTTGTTAATTAAAACTCAAACAATTAAAATAATTTTCGATAATTAAAAAATACAACTGAAATAAAGTGAAGTATTACAAAAACTTAAATGAAAAATGTTAATTGAAAATTAAAGTATTAAAATTACTGAAACTAAAAGTTAACTTGGTTATGTAACTAAAATCTAAAATAAAAAAAATATATAGCTAAACGTGCACCTGTCATTTTTTGTTATATTATATAAAATAAAATTTATATTGTATTATATATAAACAAAAAACTGATAGAAGCACATACTGAAATTACAAAAAACTAATATTAAAATTAAAATGAAAGCTAAAATGAGTGAAGTAAATGGTGATTAAAAATACTAATAAATGCTATGTTAGTATATAAATAATACTAAAATAACACTAGAGCATTCTGTGTTTTAACTTTATCTTATAGATGAGTATTTTTTTTGTCTTTGATCTCTGGTCGTGTACAAACATCTGTTAGCAGTGACTGACAGGTGACACGGGCCCTGCTGTGTTGGTCACGTGAGTTTTGCTGTGTGTGAACAGATCTGGGCCCTGTTCAAGCAAACACCTTTAGGAAGAAATTGGAAGTGAAAAGCACCTTGGCCCACTGCGGCGTCTCCATATGCTGGTAAATGAGTAAGCAGCAGGGATTCCTGACTATGCCAAGTCTGGCAGAAATGACCAGTCTTCTCGCTATGATTGCTCTTGATGTTAAATTATATTAATTATGAGTGTGGATCACAGCGGGCATGAGGAGGGAGGTCCATATCAGTGTCGTTATTAAAAGCTGTCCCTCTTATCATTCATCATCGGCCATGCAGCACTGAGCCACAGATCCCGCCACACAACTGACACGTGTGTGTGTGTGTGTGTGTGTGTGTGTGTGTGTGTGTGTGTGTGTGTGTGTGTGTGTGTGCGCGCAGGAATGCACCCTCCAGGTCCTCCACTGGCCAGACCCGTCCTCCCCAGAGAGCGAGGTGCCATGGACAGGGTCATTGAGTACCTAGTGGGTGATGGACCTCAGAACAGGTGAATGGTCCATCTTGAAATTATGATTTATATCTTTACACTGAGCAAAATCAAGGTGTGATATGATTTCCCAAAAAGAAAGATCACCATATAATGCAGAGTTCAGCTTCAGTTCAGCCAAGCCCAAAGAATACAGATCATTTTAGCTGAATTACATTCTGAATTTCAAATATCACACATCTAAAACTTTTAGATAAGAAAACCTGAAAATTTTTGAATGCATTTCAGCTTGCACAACGCGATACATTGAATACGTTTACATGTGCACCAATAATGCATTTCAATCTGAGTAAGGACTTAATCGCAATTAGATGTTTACATGACACGAGAAGAAGTGTGGTTATTTTTACAGCGCAGATGAACTCTCATACAGTCGATGTGTTACTGGTCAGTGTTTTAATATGCTTGGGTCAAATGCAAAACATATTTTTATGAATATGTTTTTATGTATATTATTTGGTTCCGTGATGGACATAACATAATGCAGATATAACTGGGTTTGAACGCTGCCGTCGCATTGTTTGCACCGTCTCTGGATGAAGATACAGAGCAGAGAGCAGAGAAAAGTTCAGTGATTTGGAGAAAAAACCTTCAGAATAATGTCACAGAGTTCATGAAAGTTGCATGTAAACAGGAGGTTTGCTTTTGTCATGTTTACATCTTACTGCGATTAAGTCCTTACTCTGATTATTATAAAAAATTGCATTATTGGTGCACTTGAAAACATAGTCATTAGCTGTGTTTCCATTACCCTTCAAATTGCGTAAATTTGAAGTTGCGAATTGAAAATATGCCCAATGGAGAAACACGTCAATTTCGTTGTTTTTACAGCGAGTTTTTACACTCGCTTGAGGTGGGTTTTTAGGCAATTCGAAAAAGGACGAATTTGCAAAACTGCAATGGAAACAGTTTTTTTTCGCATTTACAGGTCACCTGGCGTACGTAAAAGTCGATCATTCTCATGTTTGGACATGCAGATGAGACAAAGTTCTTTATTAAACTCATAAAAGACAAAAGAATTATGGGAATACTGGATTCTAAGAAAGAAATGCCACAATTTAACAAGACCTTGAAGCAGATAGGAGGGAGAAACACCCAGAAACACCTCATACCTGGCTGTTCCCAAGTATAAGGGGCTTTCCTTGCCATTAATGCTTGGATAACATGCCTATGTCTCCTTCGATTAAAAATAATGGCTAGTGTGGTGGCTGCGATATACTTAAACCTACTAACATCTGTTGGCATGATTTTTGGACTTGTCGCCAGAGGAAAAAATGATGTTTTAGTCGCATAACATCAGTTAATGGAAACGCTATCATTTTGCAATAGTTTTTTAATCAACATTTAGAAAATATCGCAAAAGTTTTGCGCAAATCTATAATGGAAACCCGGCTGAATTGTTTGGTGAGCGTTTTATTAAAAAAAAAAAAAAAAAAAATCTGGATTTTATTATTTTATTATTAGTGATTGCAAACATCACTATCACTATTGCTTTTCTTTCGTTAGAATAATGTAGACTACTTCGGATGTAGAGTTCGGGATCAGTAAGATATATATATATAAGATATTAACATTTTTATTAAGCAAATTTGCATTAGTATGATAAGAAGTGGCAGTAAAGGCATTTATAATGTTACAAAAGATTTTTATTTCAAATAAATGCTGTTCTTTTGAACTTTATTCATTTAAAGAGAAAAAATGTAAGGTTTCCGCAAAAATGTTAAGCAGCAACTGTTTTCAACATTGATAATAATCAGAAATGTTTCTTGATCATCAAATCTGCATATTAGAATGATTTCTGAAGGATCATGTGACACTGAAGACTGGAGTAATGATGCTGAAAATTTAGCTTTGATCACAGGAATACATTACATTTTAACATATATTCACATAGAAAACAGTACTTTAAAATTGAAAAAAATATTTCACAATATTGTTTACTATATATTTTGATAAAATAAATGTGGTCCTTTGCATCCTTAGACATAATGTAGCTACCAACACAAAGCTTTATTAAGTTTGAATAATTTTCCTCTGTTTTTATTGCAGATATGCTCTGATATGCCAGCAGTGTTTGTCTCATAACGGTATGGCTTTAAAGGAGGAGTTTGAATATGTTGGTAAGATTCAGAGAAAAACACACTTTGACTGACGTTTAACTGTTCAGTATGTCACTGTTTTTTTTCAATGTAAACAGGTGTGAACGCACCCCCCCTCTGATGATTCACACATTGTTAATGTGCTGCATGTTTATTTTCATAATTCATGTGTCTAAGGATCATTTGAGATAAGTTGAGTTTGTTTTTTGTTTTTTATCGCCAATGTTTTAGCATTCAGATGTGCCTACTGTTATTTCCTGAACCCGGCCCGGAAGACACGTCCCCAGGCCCCGCGTCTCCCAGAATTCACCGCAGAAACCAAGATGAGCCAAGACCCCCCTGCTGTTGCCATGGAGACAGACCTGTCTAGCTCTCCACCTGCCCCAGGTACCAGATCTCCACCAGAGTTCACCTGAGCAGCAGGAGGAGGTGATGTTTAGATGCTCCTGATATTCTGAGGAGCGTGAGGACTTATGCACAGTATTAAAGGTTTTGATTTGAGAAGGGGTGGGTTTGTTTACTGCAGGTTTATTGTGTGTGTGTGTGTGTGTGTGTGTGTGTGTGTGTGTGTGTGTGTGTGTGTGTGTGAGTGTGAGTCCCTGCTGCTCGTGCCCTCTGAGAGGACATTTGCTGATGTGCTGAGAGCAGATCTGTGAGGTGATTAAAGGCTTTAGAGTCTTATATTCCCCCCCACAGTGCTGCCTAGTTAGTAGGGCTTTACCCTGTGTCTCTACCTCACACACACACACACACACACACACACACACACACACACACACACACACACACACACACACACTCCTGTCTTGCTCTCTCTTCTGTTATTATGTGCTCAGTCAATGGCAAGTGATGACTGATGATACATTGAGTGTTTGACTGTGTGTGTGTGTGTGTGCGCGCTCTCAGTTTCTGTTATGTATCTTCATTCTGGAATTTAGTTATAGCTACATTTTATTTTATGAATGTAAAACATTTTATTTTAATGATTTTCATTTAAACCTTTTTTCCCCACCCTCTTTGTCTGGTTGACCAGTGAATATTCTTTATATGAACAGTATTTTAATTTCCATATTGTATTCTACAGAATTGGTTCAACGTCAGAGTTTGAAATGTCTTACAAAATTTTTGGAAAAAGATTTTTTTTTATGTATGCAAATTGTATAATATCTAAGGTACACATTTCTAGTAATTGTGCAGTTAATTCTTCATTTGTATTTTCAGAATGTTTTGGAATATTTTTCCTCTCCCCAAATTTTTCACTACCGAAACACAATAATAAACAATTTAATAAGGGTTACATTGATCTATTAAGATTTTTACATCTACCTTGTAAAAATATATATATAATATTTCAAGTGTAATTTGAGATTTGTTGTATTTTGAATCCAATCTTTCTTTGTAAAAGGCATAAAGTTTATTATACTGATTTCAAAGTTAAGAATTCATTAGTTTGAATATACATTGAACCAAGCACTATAATAACATCTTAGTTGATAATTCAATATACTTTATTTTTGACAAAACATCCCATGTTTCGGTCGTGACTGCACATTTTCGGTAGTGACAGTAATGTGTTGGTAGCGACCACATCACATTACAGGATTTTAACTCGCATACTAAAACACTATTAAAACATATTAAAATACTAATGATTTGCATAACTGTACAAAAAAATTATTTCCCCAAATAAATGATTATGTGTTCCCTTTTGTCACTACCAAAACAATGATGACATGTTTTGTCATGACCGTTTCGGTAGTGACAATTTTATATACTTTTGAGTCTAGCTCAAAGATGCTAATCAGCACATGGTTAGCTAGCACAGTTCTGCTTAATTGCAGAAAAAAGGTGTTTGGTAGTGACGTTCCTTAAAGTTACACAGATTTTCAGACTTTTGAACACATTTAACTCAAAATGATGTTACCTATCTACTATGAAAGAGAGGCTATGAGAGGGAGGGACACAGGAATATTTCCTGATCAAAAATGTAGAAGTGTGGTTAAAATCAGTCTCAGCCAATGGACTAAAACATACACTGTTTCAGCAGTGACATGAAAATGTGGGACTTTTTTTTTTTTTTTTTTATTATTATTATAAACAAAGTTTCATGATTTAAAAATAAAATATAAAATATATTTTTTTTTAACTTCACTTTAAAAAAAAAAAAAAAATCAAAAATATATTTTTTAAAAACAATGAAAAAAATTGCAAAAATGATTTCAATATCATTTTCACAAGTTGAAATTTAGGGGTTAGGGTTCAGGACAGACACCTCCCAATTGAAAGTACCCAATAAATGATGATTTTATTTATTTATTATAAATATATATATATATATATATATATATATATATATATATATATATATATATATATATATATATATATATATATATATATATATATATAATTAAGCTTACTGATATTTTAAATATTATTGTGGGATTCAATAGATAATAGAAGGATCTTAGTAAACATCTAAAATTTGAATACTTTTTAAATGTGTTTTTTGGTTGTGGGACAGCAGTTTGCACCAATTCTGTAGAATGGCCTATATATATATAATATGTAATATGTTCACTTTTTTTTCATTCACTAAAAAAAAATTGTAGTTTCACTTGACATTACCGTTTACTGTTTTCTACCCTCTGTCTGACTTGGTCATATCATGTGCTTATGGTTTTGTCGTCGTAACCATAGAGAGGAAGTAGTCTGAGTGGACTTGGATGAAGCTCTGGTTTGTGAATGTTAGGTTGACATGGATTATTTTAAATGATTTGCCTCTTTTCGTAGTGAAATAGAATGTACTAACAATCACTGGTTTCGTTTGTTCATTAGAGGGTAAAGCAGCCAGTCCAGGGCATGTGAAAGCAGAACCTGGAGAACAGCACACAGAAGACAGTCCTTTAGAAGAGAAGAAGCCGGCAGATCCAGATCCACACACTGACCTCCCCGACAAATCAGAGGGCGAGCACGATGTGTCCGCCATGGAAGTGGAATAGAGTGAGAGAGATTTTGCCAATATCTTGTGTGTATGCGCATGTAGGTTTGATTTCCATTGAAGGTTGATTTTCTTATTCTTTACCTTTAGTTTATTTGTATCTGTTTGTTTTAATTTCTACATGTTATATTGCAGTGTTATTTAATACATTAGTAAGGCAAAGCTAAGTAGAAATAAGTTAAGGGGTCAGGGATTTTTGTGATAGTTATTTTTTGGGAGAAATTATTAGTTATGATGTATCTGCAATAATTAGTTACATTGCTGGGTTTAATAGGCATAAAATAGTTTTTGTTTACATGTTAAGTGAATGGAACCTGTATGTAAAAGCGTCAATGCAAAATGTTCAGCACATAACTGTTTATTCTTTTAGTTAGAAAGAAAAGCAGCTATTGACATTCATTTCCTTTCATCCTCCATATAAGCACTGTTTTGTGACTGAATGTATTTAACATTCTTATTTACAATATGTAATAATGCAAAAATGTAATTCAAAAGAATATTTATGATATTTATAGTTATTAATATCCTCTCAGTGCCTGTTATTAAAGTGTAGCATACATTAGGTGCTGTGCAGAGAGAGATTGGTCCCATGTTTACATGTGTTCAGGTACCGCATAGGAATGTCTGGTTATTTATTATGGCATAAAAACAGCCCTTCAGTGTTCTCAGCCTCATGTGCCTTTATGTTTGACCCGTTTCAAGATTTAAAAAGCAGATGAATTGTCAAGTAATTGTCAAGCATAGCATTATGTACGAAAATAGTGCTGTTTTTATTTTTGTCTACAAGGATTAATATGAGAAATAAAGTTTTTAAAACAGTATCCTGATGTTGAGATGCAGAGTTTTTTTAAGGAACAGAATTCAAGAATTTTTTTTTTTTTTAAATATTATTGCCTATTACGGAGTGTCTACTTACACCAAGTGCAAATAGCCCAACTAGTCTGCTGTTGTCTGAATGAGCCAGAATTTCTTGCAAAAGAAATCCCGCTGATAACAGAATAGATGGCGTGGAGATCGGCAGGTGGTGCTAGTTTTTGACGCGACCAACCCGAATTTTTTATTTTTTTTATTTTTTTTTCCAAACTCATTAGGCTAAACTCCCATCACATATTAGCTCGGAGATGCGTTTATTTGAAATAAAAATTTAAAGGTACACCATTTAACTTTTTTTTTTTTTTTTTTTTTTTTTTTTTAAGCAATTTATACGTCGATACACCATTAATTCTTCTTCCAAAACGTGTTTTTGTCTTACCCGATTCACCATGGTCATATGTTTTAGACCAGTCGGGATGGTTTACGCGGGAACTTGCATACATGCGTCACTCGCTCGTGCGTGTCGGGTCTGGTGTGAGAGTGGCATAGGTTAGTTGTCACAGTGAGCAAGAAAGGTTGACGTAAAGCAGCTAAATCTCGAACTTCCGGTGAATCGTAAGTTTTTAAAAAAGCGCCGAACAGAGGAGAGACTGCTGGCAAAAAGAGGACGTGACGGAGCTCGTAATAAAACCAGAATAAGGCTTGACTTTTCGAAGATGGCGATAACTGAGGGATTTGTAATGTAAGTGATGCTGAAATAGCATTTTTATTTCTCAAGGAGTATAAGGTATTTTACTGAACAGATAAATTGCCATATGTAGCTCTCGAACGGAGTTCATTGTAAAGCATTATCTATTGTGAAGGTCATAGCGCTGTGCTGGAATTTATTTTCAAGGAAGTACCATGTCTGTTAATGGACAAAGCTACAGTAACGTCTTCAGCTAGTCAGCTTGAGATCATTTCCATCTAAACTGGTTATATCTCTCAAGCCTGGTAGTGAATGTTTTATGTGCAGTAGGATAATCATATTCATCCGCACAGTCACGCAAAGCCGAAGCACTACAAAAACGTTCTTCCGCAAAACGCATGCGGTTCAGTTTTTTACCCGCTAGATGGCCAAAAGTTACATAATGTACCTTTAAGAAAATTTTCTTAAAGTGGAAATCCAGAAAGTGCCAAACGGGTATTTAAATAAGTTGTTTAACGGGTAGGGGAGGGATTTAGGGACAGGGACAAGTAGCTAATGTATAAATAAAGCAGCATCCATTTTAATAAATATAATCATTGACACTAAGTATGTTATCATTTTGGTTTGGTTTAGTTTATTTGCACAAATATAAAATATATACAATAAAAAAGAAACAAAAAAGTACAATCCATATAGGACAGAAAACCCAAAAGGGCTTATTTAAAGTCTCCACCTAAACAACAACAAAAAGAAACTAATTGTGAAATTAAAGAAAAAACTAAATTATAAATATATAAATGTATATGACTGCAACAAGTTACAACATGTATCAAAAACCCAAAAATAATGTACTCCAGAAACAAACCTTATAGGGTAGCCTATACATAAACATCAAAAAACAAAAAAGTACAATTACAATGCAGCAATAAAATGATTCTTTATACATCTTTTATAACTTTTTTTTTTTTGCTAGATGGGATAAACCATTCTATAATTTAATACTCCTAAATCTTATAGAGTATTGACCTCTACAAGTGAGAATTTTAGGAAGATCTGAAAATTGATGAGTTAAGTGACAGTGAACCTGTGAATTTACTTTAAAATACATCTTAAATTGCTCTGGAATTTTACCTTCACCTGAATATATCTTATAAATGAAAACACATACTTGAGAAATATTAATATCATAAATTTAAGAACTTGACGTTTCTGAAATAAAATAAGCAGATGAAGTATATGCATTTGATCGGGTTGAAATCCTAACACTCATTGCATACTGTTTTATAATATAGTACACTGAGGTGCAAATAATATCTGCCACTATTTGCACTAAGTGTAAATAGCATCTAACAACTATTTACACGTATAGTGCACAACATATACTGTTGCTATTTACATGTAGTGCACATTTTTAAAATGATTATTATTTTGTTGTTGTTGAACACAGAATCACACAAATTTCAGTTTCTTTCCACTTTTTAATATCCACTATTCTGGTGTTCTGGGGTTGAGAGTAAAGGGGTCATGGTTACGCAGGTAGATATGTGTAGTTATTGGTTGTAGCTAGTGTTATTTGTGTGGAGAGATTGCCGGTCAGTGGATATGCCACTTGAATGGTTAAGTGACCCTGCTCAAGTGAGCGTAAGAGAGCATCTGTGTGTGCTCGGCTGAAATAGGCTGTTAGCAGCCTGCGGTATCGCCCTGCCCGCGGCCCGTCCGCTCTGACACAGAGAGACATTGAGAAGAATGTGTTAAAACACAGTCCATTTTCATTAGGGAGCCTATTTTAGCTTGTGATCATTTTATTTTAGCTCATTGATCATTTCAGACAGTATTAGATAATGGGAGTGACACACAAGCCCAACTGAGCTTTATTACTTGACCCTCTTCATTTGCAACAAGAGCGCTATCTCTGCCCCTTGACACGCACACATTCTCTCTCTCAGGTCAGTCTCTCGCATTTGTCTTTGGGATTTTATAATGCATGTTTACAGATACGTGACCCCCTGAGCGCAGCAATGCATCACTGTCAGCAGGACAGTGGCACCTGATTCCCATACACCGCGCCTCTCTCTGACCTCTGACAGCACCCTGGCGCTCCAGAAAAAATAACCCGTCAATAGGACATTTGAACCTTTCCCAGCAAATATGATGTAGATCAAGTGTTGGTGAATTACTCGTGAGGTGGGCGCTCAGTAGCCCACCCCCCGTTTCATTTCGGAGTCAAACTCCTCACTACATCATGCTGCGAAAGACGACATTTATTTTCTTTGACATCTTTGCTAGTGCACTGTCAGTAAAATCATTTTGTGTGTTTTGAATTCCCATCCATTTAAAGAGTTTGCGAGCTGCGTGCTCAAAGATGCTTTTTCATGTTTGCGGCACAATCGCTTTTTTATTGAGGACTTCTCTCAGGCAGATGGAGTGATTAGATATGAATCCATCTTGATACTCGCCTCACTTTCACTCGTAGAAAGATTCACTTTTCCAGTACTTCAAACTCATTTTTTCTTACCATCTCTCCCTCGCTTGACACATCTGTTCAGTTAAGAATAATACACCCTCAAAATAGTCATATGGATGTTGCATGAAATTAAGAGGGGAAATATTTGGTGTTTCAGAACAACAAGAGATGTTGCGCAGTCCACTCTCTTTTCATCAGAGGCCTGCTTCATACCACAGCTGGTTATATAGAGAATCCCCATATATACGTGGAGAGAAAAGATAGTGAAGGATGCATATTTTCTGCTCTGCTCCACACAGGAAGGAGATTCCATCTGCTCTCTGCTATCAGCGACCTACTAATTGATTTTCAAGGATGACAAACGAGCCGCTGGTTTGCTGAGCAGAGGTAATTCCGACCCGGTCCTGTCGGGCCAAACCGGCGGAGTACAACCCTCTCCGATTCACCTCGCACGTCTCTCGACTCAGATTTACACTGATCTTTTATTTATTCCCTGAAAATATGGCAGATAAGAAACATAAGTGTTCTTGATATTGTGTTTTGTCATATCGAGCAGCCAAAGATTGAAATCCTAAGAAACAATTTTCTGTTGAAATGAAAGAGCTTGGCCTTGTGAACCCTGGAGGAAAATAACCTCGCCGTTCCAGGCAGAATATATATAACAGAAGAACTGAATAAGTTAAATAGACAAGAGCACGAGCCATGTCACTTTTCCATTTACTGCCCTTTGGGGTGAGCGCTTCAAAATCCTCTTAAAAGAAGAAGACTTGTTATGTTCCTCCTTGCAGATACCATACAAAACTGCACTCTAAAAAACACTGGGTTAAAAACAACCCAATTTGGGTTGTTTTGGGCTGGGTAAATATAGGACAGAACACATGTTAGGTTAATTTTACCCAGCAAATTGGGTCATTTATTTAACTCAGCATAATTGGTTGATTCAATGTTTACGGATTAACTTAAATCCTCTAAACTTTTTTTAAATACTCCACACAGCCACTGGTTTGCATGATAATTCCTTTATTTTCGATCATATTTTATAGTATAGCATATTTTATATCGTTTTTAATACATATTGCCTACATTTAAGCTTGTTTAACAAATATTAGAAGTAAAAATTCAAGTGTAATCGACCAGTCTCTGTTATCCTGTTTCCACCGTAACAGCGCTGGAACTTGTGCCGGAGATGGCTCATGTTTGGCGGGGAACTGATAACTTCAGACTTGCCGCCTGTGTTTCACTCGTAGCCGAAAAATGCTGTGACTGACTTCATAACCTGTCCATAAATAATCACTGTACAATTCTGAGAACACATTTTAACATCCTAAGTGTTTATATTCTGTATCTTTTTGAATAAAATCAAAAAAATTTATGCAAGGCATCAGGTGCTTCCATCACGCGGAAAGACCGATGCAACACTCGTTTAGGTGACTCACGTCGCGCCCCTGTATGTTGCTTTGCATAAAATTAAATGATATACAGAACAATAACGAATTTTTAGATAAAATAAAACAAAAACACACAAACCTGTATTTTACCGAAGACATGCACCAATTTGACGGAGCTGCACTGCTCTCTCCTGAAGAGGTTATGTCTGACCCAGGATCTGGGTAACACAAAAACTACCCAAACACTGGGTTGTTACGTCTGACCCAGGAGCTGGGTAACACAAAAGCTACCCAAACACTGGGTTGTTACGTCTGACCCAGGAGCTGGGTGTAACAAAAACTACCCAAACACTGGGTTGTTATGTCTGACCCAGGATCGGGGTAACACAAAAACTACCCAAACACTGGGTTGTTACGTCTGACCCAGGAGCTGGGTAACACAAAAACTACCCAAACACTGGGTTGTTACGTCTGACCCAGGATCTGGGTAACACAAAAACTACCCAAACACTGGGTTGTTACGTCTGACCCAGGAGCTGGGTAACACAAAAACTACCCAAACACTGGGTTGTTACGTCTGACCCAGGAGCTGGGTAACACAAAAGCTACCCAAACACTGGGTTGTTACGTCTGACTCAAGAGCTGGGTAACACAAAAGCTACCCAAACACTGGGTTGTTACGTCTGACCCAGGAGCTGGGTGTAACAAAAACTACCCAAACACTGGGTTGTTACGTCTGACCCAGGATCGGGGTAACACAAAAGCTACCCAAACACTGGGTTGTTACGTCTGACCCAGGAGCTGGGTAACACAAAAACTACCCAAACACTGGGTTGTTACGTCTGACCCAGGATCTGGGTAACACAAAAACTACCCAAACACTGGGTTGTTACGTCTGACCCAGGAGCTGGGTAACACAAAAACTACCCAAACACTGGGTTGTTACGTCTGACCCAGGAGCTGGGTAACACAAAAGCTACCCAAACACTGGGTTGTTACGTCTGACCCAGGATCTGGGTAACACAAAAGCTACCCAAACACTGGGTTGTTACGTCTGACCCAGGAGCTGGGTGTAACAAAAACTACCCAAACACTGGGTTGTTACGTCTGACCCAGGAGCTGGGTGTAACAAAAACTACCCAAACACTGGGTTGTTACGTCTGACCCAGGATCTGGGTAACACAAAAACTACCCAAACACTGGGTTGTTACGTCTGACCCAGGAGCTGGGTAACACAAAAGCTACCCAAACACTGGGTTGTTACGTCTGACCCAGGATCTGGGTAACACAAAAGCTACCCAAACACTGGGTTGTTACGTCTGACCCAGGAGCTGGGTAACACAAAAGCTACCCAAACACTGGGTTGTTACGTCTGACCCAGGATCTGGGTAACACAAAAACTACCCAAACACTGGGTTGTTACGTCTGACCCAGGATCTGGGTAACACAAAAACTACCCAAACACTGGGTTGTTACGTCTGACCCAGGATCGGGGTAACACAAAAGCTACCCAAACACTGGGTTGTTACGTCTGACCCAGGATCTGGGTAACACAAAAACTACCCAAACACTAGGTTGTTACGTCTGACTCAAGAGCTGGGTAACACAAAAACTACCCAAACACTGGGTTGTTACGTCTGACCCAGGAGCTGAGTAACACAAAAACTACCCAAACACTGGGATGTTACGTCTGACCCAGGGTCTGGGTAACACAAAAACTACCAAAACACTGGAAAAATAACCCCCCCAGAAATGACCCAAAAAGCTCAACCCAGGTCTTGGGTAGAAAAAATAACCCAAGAATTTTTGGAGTATAAGTGTGGCTCACAATTTAGACCCTCGCTGTTTCCTTATAAGGAGGGCGCAAAGGATGATACGGACCATAATGAGTTGAATGTCACAAAAGCAATTAACATGTCCTGGTATTAGAGTTCACTGTGGGATGATGACAACTGTATCATTATCAAAGTCATCATACCGCCGTCGGCGTGAGGGACACATTAAAATCAAATTAAAGAATGGCATCGGGTGCGGCGCCATGGCCCGAACGACGAGACGCTCCATGAGCAGTTGAATTCTGGCAATTAGCTTTTGGCTCTGTGATTCTTAAATGCCACAAGACAAAGTTGAGTGGCGTGAATTCATTTCACGAAAAGGTCATGAGGTGCCAAAAATATGTTGATTTGAACGGAATTACCATTTAAATCACAAAACACATTTCGCCCTCCATCCCCGGCGCACTGGAGCCTGCCGTAAATTGTTAGACAGGAACAATAAGCTTCTCTGGAGCAGAAAAGTCATTAAACCTCGCTGGAGCTCAAATGGAGACTCTTCTAAAACATTTTTAGAGGCATCATGGTGCAGAGAAATGCCAGGCCTATCATCGCTCGCATGTTCTTCAGCATTTTTCACCTCTGAAAGGGCACATTTTTTACTTTAACTCTGACAATCTAGATCTACGAGTGCTCCTAACTTACCATCATATATTTAGAGATGACTGACACTGTCGCCTCACATGTAGAAGTAGCTTGACCTTTCCATTCTGATAAAACAGTGTCCTGACCAATGTGGGGTTTTCAATGGAAAAATCTCAAATTTTGGCCCCCGAATTGTGATAAAGTACTTTCAGACATGACTCAGAAAAAGAGACATCCTTTTGAAGGTACTAAAATGCAGTCCATTCTGAGCACTGATGACATATTTTTACCGTCGTTTAATGTGGAATCAATATGTTTGCTATAAATACCTTACTTTTTCTTTGCAATACAAATACAAAACTCATTTTTCTAAATGCAAGAAATTACCTTAAAGGGTTAGTTGACACTGGGTGTTATGTCTGGATCTGGGTAACACAAAAACTACCCAAACACTGGGTTGTTACGTCTGATCCAGGAGCTGGGTAACACAAAAACTACCCAAACACTGGGTTGTTAAGTCTGACCCAGGAGCTGGGTAACACAAAAACTACCCAAACACTGGGTTGTTACGTCTGATCCAGGAGCTGGGTAACACAAAAACTACATAAACACTGGGTTGTTTGACCCAAAAATGAAAATTTTCCCATGAGTTACTCACCCTCAAGCCATCCTAGGTGTATATTCGTCTTTCAGACCAACACAATCGGAGATATATTTAAAAATATCCTGGCTCTTCTAAGCTTTAAAATGGCAGTGAATGGGGGGCGCAATTTTGAAGCCAAAAAACGGCCGTACGCATCGATTTGTGGCGGAAGAGTGACTTCTGAACCGACGCATGGCATATTGACGAACACGGAAGCACAGAGGATAGAGTAAAACAAAACACCGGTCATGAATTAGAAGTCTAAAACAAGAAATTTTAAAGAGAAATGTCAGAGGATTTCGATATAAGGTAATTTTTTAAATAAGGAGCTTGAGTTTGTTGCCCAGCCATATTTGTTTAAACCGCGAGAGGCGTCTAAGCTTACGATACTCCTACATCCTGCGTCATAATCGCGTCACGGGTTACTCTTGTGGCGCCTTTTGTCAATTTTGCAGTATACGTATGGTCGTCTGGCGGAAGCTAGTTATTTTAGATTATAAAGTTTTAAATATGGATATTTTTCTTGCAAAAACCCATCGCTTCGCTTCAGAAGGCCTTTATTAACCCCCTGGAGCCATGTGTATTACTTTTACGATGGATGTACTTTTTTTGGCTTCAAAATTGGGCCCCCCGTTCACTACCATTATAAAGTTTGGAACAGCCAGGATATTTTTAAATATATCTCCGACTGTGTTCATCTGAAAGAAGATAGACATATACACCTTGGATGGCTCGAGGGTGAGTAAACTATGGGATAATTTTCATTTTTGGGTGAACTAACCCTTTAAATGTTGTCCTCATATACTAAGTAC
This sequence comes from Mylopharyngodon piceus, assembly GCA_039654765.1. Taxonomy (NCBI): domain Eukaryota; kingdom Metazoa; phylum Chordata; class Actinopteri; order Cypriniformes; family Xenocyprididae; genus Mylopharyngodon; species Mylopharyngodon piceus. The sequence continues at coordinate 32,807,757 of CM077441.1, read as the reverse complement.
TAGGAATTAAATAGTGTGTTGCATAGTTTGCTAGCAGTGAGCATTGCTTACAGAAGGCACCATGTTTTTTGCTGTTCAAAAATGAAACAAGATTGCAGAGCGTTTGAACACCCGATTTAAGAAGAGGAACTAAAATGATACGGCAGTTTGTAGTCTGTTGCAGCCTCAAAGTAGGAGTTAAAATACTGCCTGACCTTCATATAATTTAGCCCTCATACTAGATCCATCCCATAACATCTGACACATGGATTTACGGTAAGTTGATGTTTTAGGTGATACGCCATTGGAAATCGATGTAACGGCAAATAGACTTACCAAACCCACTGATTCCCACAAGTGCTCGATAATTATGGTAATTACATAGCTTTCGCGTGAAGCAACGTGCAATGCAGTGCCTTCAGAGGAGAGCGACTGCATCCCATGACCCTTTCACCAGCGATATACGGTCTGTTTTCACGCCGACGGGGGCGAGGGGGGGTGGGGGTGGAGTTAATGCCGGTGTAGCTAGCATGTACCCGTGGCTCTATCTCATGTGGAAATCATACAAAGCATCCTGCAGCCCGCAGCCTCATTTTATGGGCTCATCCATTACCACTCTGTCATTGTTAATTGTCTTCTTTTTACCTCTGCAGGATTCTCCAAATTGGTGCTATCGAATGTGACAGGGGGAAGAGCATTAACCATCTGACAAGATGATATCTGCGTTCAATTTCCTTTTCTGCGCTGATATATACCTGCAGCACATCATTTTCCTCTCTGTCATAAAGAGAGCAATAAATCAGGGGTGCTTATGGAGGCACAGCAGAAAACAGGGCCGGCGGATTTGTGTCCCCAGCGCTGGCTATTAGGACGCCATTACCGCCACGTTCTGCTCCTTCAAACAAAAATGATCAAGCTTAATGCCGCTGAGATTAGGGAGATTAAGAGGGAAAGAGAGAACGGCCTGGATCGTCTCCTCCAAACAATCTGCGCTAAACTCGATAAAAGAAACGCCGTCTTCTCCCTTCTCCTCTCGTTGACACTATTATCCATCTGTTTGGACGAAATTGCTGTATCATGGTATAAATCTGAGATACAAGTGACACATCCTCTAAAATAAAAGGGAACATTAACTGCTCTATCTTCCCCAGGCCCTGGGAGCTGCCGGCTGTAAGCTCACTCAAGTGTGGTGGCAGTTATGCTGGGTTTTACTGGACTACAGACAATTATCCTTTACTCCTCTCCTCTCCCAAGACAAACGGCCAGGGCTTCATCTAAAATGATTGCAAATAGATTTTACAAAATGTCTGTTGCTAGATTGCTGCCATAGATTATTTCACTTAAATGGATAGAAGTTGAATAACATTTCTAAAAAAAAAAAAAGAAAGTCTATAAATCAATCACAATATTTTGAATAGCAGAAATGTAAAGCATGAGATTTGTGATATAAGTGTGTAATGTAATATAATATATAGCCTATAAAAAGTGCAATATGCATGTTCCTAACCATAGTTTGGAAACAAATTTGATCGGAACAATGTCAACAGATGACAGATCTCACAAGACCTCCTTGAGATCTTTAAAAAGAGGTTCTTAAAGTTTAACTCTTAATGCATAGAAACACATTTTTATCTTTAATTCATAAAAAGTCACAAACGTGAATTTTGAAGGTGTTCACATGTTGCTAAATAAGGACTACAATTACCACAAGTTAACCCTAGTGAAAGATAAATGTATCAAAATGTATTTTATGTTAAGTATACTACAAATACATTTACACTGTTAAAAATAAAGCTTCCAAAAGGGGCTTTTCACAGTGACGCCATAGAAGAACCATTTTCGCTTCCCAAAAGAACCTTTCAGTGATCAGTTCTTAAAAGAACCATTTTTTTTTTTAGTATAAAGAACATTTTAAAAATCCAAAGAACCTTTTTCCACTATAAAGAACCTTTTGTGGAATGGAAAGTTTCCATGGATGTTAAAGGTTCTTCATGGAACCATAGATGCCAATAAAGAACCTTTATTTTTAAGAGTGTACATATTTATGTGCTTAATATACATACCCTGCAATCGTACTTTTGGTATACTAAAATGATATAGGCTACTTAAAGTCTGCTAAATTGGAACAACTAGGCTAATTTTGTACTAAATGTACTTAGTTATAGTGCTGAGGTCCACCTAAAGATATGCTGAAGTACATTTGATTGTGTTAAAGTGGAACTATTGCAAGTATACTTTTGGTACACTTTAAATATCTTGCATTTAAAGACTGATATTATACAGTGATCATACTATCCTTACTAATAGTGATATTAAAACAGATTTTAGGCTTAATATTAAGAAATGTGCATTGTGCAATATAGAAGTACTCCAAATAAAGTTTAATTATAATATTTATATCACTTAGTATCAAGTGATATGTCAGTAAATATGTTAATGGATTTACAGTATACTTAGCATGACATAAATGTATTTAAAATACATTTTGGTATAGTTTTTTTTTATTTATTTTTTAACTAGGGAACGTGTTCCTGGGAGGTTCGATTTATGAATTCGCAAATGAATCACTCGTTTGAATCGGTTCTTAGGAAAACGGTCTGAATGTGTTGGTGATTCAGTCTGAATCATTCGTGCAATTCAATCACAGACTGATTTCTTTGGTTTCTCACTCAGTCAAACGAAAAACGCGACATACTTTTACACACGAAAGAGCTCTGGAGCTTCATCACCTACAATCAACTGAAACCAAACATGCAAATGAGTGCGGTCGGATTGCCAGCGATGAAGAAGGAAGCTCAGCACCTGCACGTGCAGCTAGTGTTCGACTCAGTACTGCAGGCAAAAAACTGAAAGAGTATCAATATCGTTCAGTAGGCCTACAATAACATGTAGCCATGTTCAAAAATATCTTCAGATATATTTAGTTATTTTTATTTAGAAAAAAATACATTTGTTGAGCATAAAGTAGTGAGTTTGACGTTATGAAGAATGTAACAAATTCTAACTCTGGATGCCTTTAGCAGCACCAAGAAAACAGCTTTGTTACACAGCCTATGTGTCTGTTTTGTCCCTCACAATCCACACCTTTCTCATTGTGGATATGCTTATGACATTGGCTGCACAGAATAAGAAACAAACCCTCATTTTGTTTATCTGGACACTTGCATTTGAGAGCATCAGTTTCAGTGCATGCGCAGCTGAGAACAAGCCCCTATAGTGCTGTTCATTGATAGTATTCAAATTGTGCTGCTAGTCTGCGCAAGATTAGTATTTACAGGAGTATTTTCTGTTTGTCTTCTAAAGTTTTCTATTGTTTACCAGAACTGGTCTGAAGAAAGAATAACATCCGTCCTCTTCAGTATTCCTTACACTGCAGTTCCTATATAAACACAAAAATATAGTCTAGACAGTTTTCTTCAGTGAAGACAGTGACACATACAGTGATGTAGGTAAGAATCTATTACTGGACTTCAGTCTCTCTCTCACACACACACACACACACACACACACACACACACACATAAACACACAGACTGTGATGGTGGTGAATATTGGGCCTTGTAAAAACACATCCAGCTCAAACCAAGAGAGCAAATTACAGCTCTGAGCTCCGATTCAGCATAAGACTCATGTACATTTATTGTATTTGTTCTAGATGCCTAAAACAGCCATGCATGACTCCATCCATCTCCGTTTGTAGCGCAATAGATTTGCACAAGATGAGATGAAGATATGCAAAAAAACAATTTGACACAAACGTGCAGAAATTGTGCTGAATTGTAACAATGACTAAATTGAAGCACTGCTTGACTGGTTTTCATTTCCTAAATATAGGAATTACATCTGTTCATGGCTCTTCATCAAAAGTTTGACACCCCTTGTATTTTTCATTCCTCTGTACTGGATGCTGAGATGTACTGCGCAGAGACGATAATCTCTCTTAATTTTTAGGGTGGCGTGAGGTTAACCCAGAGATGAATGACTGACACATGATTGAGGGTAAAGAGGAGTGTGTTCACTGCTGTGGGCGTAAGTATTGATCATCTGCTTTCAATTAGGGCTCTCATCTACATATTCGCCTTAATATTCAGCGTACATAAGCATTCTGTAGAATTCTTTACATTCCGAGAGTAATGTGAGGGCATATCCATCAGTTTCCTGCTCATGTCAGCACTGACTGACTAGAAGGTATAGGATGTTCTCCATGCTCCACACAACAGAGATTTCATGAAAAAAAAAACTTTCAAAAGGTGTAGCAAGTAATAGTTCAGCCAAAACTGAAAAACATCATGAAAACCCAAAAGTATGGATTTCTGAATTTCTTGTAACACAAAAATAGTGACCAATAACCTACAAAACTGTCGCACCAATTGTGTCATGTTTAAATGAGATTTGAGAGATACTCTACAGCAGAGGCAACGATTTTAAGTGCCAGTCTGATCTTCATATAAAGCTATTGCATGTTGCGTTAAAAATAACCCAAGTTGGGTTAAATATGGACAAATCCAGCGATTTGGTTGTTTTGACCCAGTGGTTGGGTTAAATGTTTAACCCAAGCTGCTGGGTAGTTTTATTTAACTCAACTATTGTTTAAAAATTACTGTATTGATTGCTTAAAATGAACCCAAAATTAACATTTATTAATGAATTAAATAATGAACATTTATTAAATTGCTTATTAATAAATGTTCGTCTTTTGATTATTATTGTTGCCTCTAATAATTATGTGTCTGACTTATTTTGGGTTTATTTTAAGTCAGCCATATAGTATTTTTTTTAAACAATATTGAGTTAAATAAAACTATACTCAGCAGCTTGGGTTAAAGATTTAACCCAACCACTGAGTTTGTCTATATTTAACCCAACTTGGGTTGTTTTTAACCCAGCATTTTTTGTCGGGGCTTCATTTATAAAATGCCTGTATGATCGAATTTGATCCTAAAATCCATTGATTTCATTCTACGTCAGAAGTAAGGAACAAATCAAGATTTATAAAGGCAAAAACTGGTGTAAAAATATTTTTTTTTTGCATACAAACTTTTTGCGATCATACACTCTTAAAAATGCTGGGTTAAAAACAGCCCAAGTTGAGTTGAAAATGGACAAACCAAGCGTTTGGGTCCAACGGTGTCCAACGGTGCTGAGCAGTTTTATTTAACCCAACTATTGTTTAAAAATTACTATATGGCTGGATTAAAATGAACCCAAAGTAGGTTGGAAATTAAAAATCAGACACATAATTACTAGATGCAACAATAATAATAATCAAAAGGTGAACATTTATGTTCATTTATTAAACATATTAATACATTTTAATTTCCAACATACTTTGGGTTCATTTTAAGCAAGCAAGAGAGTAATTTTTAAACAATAGTTGAGTTAAATAAAACTACCCAGCAGGTTGGGCAAACATTTAACCCAGTTGCTGGGTTTGTCCATTTTTAACCCAGCCTTTTTTAGAGTGTATATATTAATTAAAATAAGCCGACATCGTTTATTAAAATGTAAAGATACATAGACAATCGCAATATGCATTAATAATATTATTATATGTGCAAATGAGCAACTGCTTCATGGCAATTACGTCATTGAAATTAATTCATTAATTAAATATGATGAATAAGATGAAATCCGATTTATAAAGTGAGATGCATTTAGGACCATTTTTGTGTGCATATGGACAGTTTATAAATCGTTCATAGGAACACTTTGGAAATTGTCGTACAGTACGTTCACATTTAGGATCATTCTATGCACTTCTTTATACATGAGGATGGATTTTCATAGTGCTTTTATTGTCCTTCTGTGTTGCATTTTCGTCTTCTGGGAACTTGACAACCCCTGATCACTCCTGGAATGGGAAAGAGCAGCATGAACATTCTTCCAAATTGCTCTTTTTGTTCTCAGCAGAAGAAAGTCAGTCACATGGATTTAGAATCCATTTTTGCAGTGATGCCATAAAAGAACCATTTTGGATTCCACAAAGAACCTTTTTTCTCTTAGTGTGAACATTCTAAAAATCTAAGGAACCTTTTGGTAAAACTTTACAATAAGGTTCATTAGTTAACATTAATTAACTACATTAGTTAACATGAACTAATAATGAACTGCACTTATACAGCATTTATTAATCTTTGTTAATGTTAATTTCAGCATTTACTAATACATTATTAAAATCTTGTTAACATTAGTTAATGCACTGTGAACTAACATGAACAAACAACGAACAACTGTATTTTCATTAACTAACGTTAACAAAGATTAGTAAATACAGTAACAAATGTATTGCTCATGGTTAGTTCATGTTAGTTAATACATTAACTAATGTTTAACTAATGAACCTTATTGTAAAGTGTTACCAACCTTTTTTCACTATAAAGAATGTTTTGTGGAATGGAAAGTTTCCATGAATGTTGAAGGTTATTCATGTAACCAATAAAGAACCTTTATTTTTAAGAGTGTATTCCTTTACAGCCACTGCAGAATACTCAAACTGTTTGGTCGATTGCTAAATAAGGCTATTTCGCATGTGCCAGCACATCTGCTGCATTACTTAATTTGAGGAATGCTTACATGTAGCTCATAATGTTTTGTTTTTAGGTTCACTTTTATATTTTCTTCACGGACAAAAATGCTGGGGTGTCTGAAAGCAGTCTGTAAGTCATCATTACTGCTGAGCTGGGCATGGACCGCTGCTCTGGGTGAGGAGGGAGCTGATGAACTGAGACCACAACACAACTCCTCAATGCTGCGCTCATTTCACCTCTTATACGATCTGTTATCCACAAGGCCGGTGCTCAGGTAACCAGCGCCTAGTAAAAACACTACGCTCCCATCACTTGTGGCCTTGACACCTAATGTGGCAGCACAAAGAGCCATCTTCACTGTAAAAATGAGCTAACCGCTCAAAAGACACAATGGAAGTCTAAAACATCCTCTTTTATTGTGGGCTAAACATCTCCCTTGGGCCTGGCAGTTGGGCGTTATGAGAAATCGGAGGCAGAGGAAGCCATTGTCCCGCAGTTATAGTTCATTATTATAGTGGTGCTCCGACTGAAGAGGAAACATATGCCAGTCACAGTCATCTAATTAGCTCAATAATCCTTCAATGGGCACAGGCTAAATACTGTAGTCCTGGAGGAGGTAAACATTCGCTACTGTAACACTAATGGCACAGGAGATCCGCCAGGTACTACTTTACAGGCTTATTCCCTATGGCCCGGCATAATTAATAGCTTTACAGTCTTCAAGGCCATAATGCTCATCAGTTATTAATTAGAAATTCATTTTACTGAATAAATAACGCTGATGATTGATGATGAAAGTTGTAATTGGGCTCTGTGAGAGAGTCTCGCGGGAGAAGTCTCGCAGAGAAACACAATCACAGTCGAGGAGTTCCAGTACGCTGGACCAGACACGAGGGGAGTTGGCAGCCGTGCCGAGCCGTTCTGTTGAGACCAGGCTAAACGCCACAAATGAGGCTTTGATAAAGCCAAACCACGTTCATCAGGGTCTCTCTGACCTTAGTAGAATTGAATGTGTAGGCTTGGTTATTACGGCTCTTAAAAGTGTAATATTTAACGTCATTTCATGGAGAAAGTTGTGGATCTATACCTTCTGAAAAGACTACAGACACTGATGAATTCTTTGTCTGTTGACATTAGGGTTGCATGATTATGACCTTGATGTTGTGATCTCGATTATTATTTTTGTTTAACGCAATTTTCCTGTTGTTGAATCACTAGCTTGCAGTGTTAAAGGCAGAGTATATACAATTTTTGGATTAAAATATCCAAAAACCACTAGAACAGTGTTATATAATTTGTTGACTCATGTACTTGCATTATCCCAAATGTTTCTAACAATGTTTAAATCCAGAGAAATCAGATATTTTAACCAGTGTAACACCCTGTGTCACCTTTCAATGACGTCATACCCTCGATTTCAGGTTTTGCTTCAGTAGAAACCATGGAAACACCAAAGACGCTTTAATATATTATGTTTTATTAGACAGGTGAGCAACTGTTTGGATAAATAATAAATAAAGCTGAATAAATAAGCTTTCCATTGATGTATGGTTTGTTAGGATAGGACAATATTTGGCCGAGATACAACTATTTGAATATCTGGAATCTGAGGGTGCAAAAAAATCAAAATATTGAGAAAATCGCCTTTAAAGTTGTCCAAATGAAGTCCTTAGCAATGCATATTACTTACAAAAATAATTTTTTGATATATTTATGGTAGGAAATTTACAAAATATCTACATGGAACATGATCTTTACTTAGTATCCTAATGATTTTTGGCATAAAAGAAAAATTGATAATTTCGACCCATACAATGTATTGTTGGCTATTGCTACTAATATACCTGTGTGACTTATGACTGGTTTTGTGGTCCAGGGTCACATATAGTTAGTCTTATTGTTTGAATCTCTTGTTTTCACGAGTAACATTGTACCTCAGAGACAACATTATTCTGTCAAGTGGCTATAATAGCATAATCAGAAAGAGCTTTATTTGCAGTAACAGTAATACAGCTTTTTCTCCTCCAAACAATGTTTTAAAATGAATTGCATGCCATTCAAGCTTTTATTAATATGATATTTTAATATCGATGTAGCTTACTGCAAAGTGCAACAAGTGTCTCATACCAGCCGCCGAGTGAACACACAAAGTAACATTATAACATACCTTTCAAAACACTCAAATGTATTTTAGTATGATTGTTTTGACCAAGTAAAACAGCGCTGCGTTGTCCCACGATTTTAATTCATCAGATAAACTGACCTGTATGAGTAGTAATTCAGCACTTGCGACTGTTTCATTAGAATGAAATAAAATAATGTGAATTTAAGTGATCAGACGTAACTGTAACAAAGTTCAAGTTCAGGGAAGAAGGAAGCCGACGTTAATTGTAACTTAATATAAAATAAACATAAACGACAAAGTGAAAGGTGCGGCAGCGGCGACTGCGTTATATAAGCATAATAAAAACAGCAGTGTGAAATGCCCCAGGCTCTCTGCTTGCTTCATACCACAGTAACATTAATAAAACTTTAATACATTAGCTCATTAATGAACATCATTTCTGCCTGAGTCCCGTCGGATTGCTTTCCGTTGGCTGTGGAGGTGAAGATGACAACTCCCATGATTCCAAGCTCATTCACAGCGCCATCAAGCTACGCCTTTGTTAATGTTTTGAATAAGTAACCTCTGTACTGTGCCTTTAAGGTGTGGTCACATTTCTATGCAAAATTTCACATGCAAAATCCATTAAAGGATTAGTTGACTTTCAAATGAAAATTAGCCCAAGCTTTACTCACCCTCAAGCCATCCTAGGTGTATATGAATTTCTTCTTTCTGATGAACACAATTGGAGATGTATTAATAAATATCCAAGCTTTATAATGGCAGTGAACAGGGTTCACGAGTATGAGCTGAAGAAAGTGCATCCATCCACATCCATCCATCATAAATGTACTCCACACGGCTCCGGGGGGTTAATAAAGGCCTTCTGAAGCGAAGTGATGCGTTTGCGTAAAAAAAATATCCATATTTAACAAGTTATGAAGTAAAATATCTAGCTTCCGCCAGACCGCCTTTCGTATTCAATGTACGAAGAAAGTGTAAACTGGCGTCGCATCAGTTAAGTTTTTTCCGTAAGAGAGTTTTACACTGGCAGGGTTAGATATTTTAGCTAGATATTTTATTTCATAACTTGTTAAATATGGATATTTTTCTTACACAAACGCATCGATTCGCTTCAGAAGGCCTTTATTAACCCCCCAGAGCCGTTTGGAGTACGTTTATGATGGATGGATGTGGATGGAAGCACTTTCTTCAGCTCATACTCGTGTCCCCTGTTCACTGCCATTATAAAGTTTGAATGCGTCAGGATATTTATTAATATAACTCCGATTGTGTTCATCAGAAAGAAGAAAGTCATATACACCTAGGATGGCTGGAGGGTGAGTAAAGCTTGGGCTAATTTTCCTTTGAAAGTGAACTAATCCTTTAATTTCAATAGGAATCTGTGTTTTCGGGAGTTTAGCTCGAGGGCGAAAAAGTTCCCTATGTGTATTTCGCTCGTATTCAAGTTCGTCACGCAAATTTGCTGTGTTGACCAACAGAAAGTTGACTTCTTTGTGAGCTGTGCTTCCTACATCACGACGCTATTGACAATGCTCCTTTTTTGCCTTTCGCTGAAATATCGCTAATGTGATGGCACCTTTACACCATATGTAACTCAAGTGATCTGCGCAACATCTAGTGAATCAAAAATTACAGACAATGCTTGACAGGTGAATCTTTTTTGTTGAGGGTCAGATGACGGTTGCAGTTAGTTCATCATGGCAGCCTATTTCGAAATCTTAATTATTTATTCAATTGATTGTGCAGCCATAATAGATCATTTCCATCATACAGTGCGGCTGCTGTTCATGTAAAGCTCAAGGTTGCTCTTTTCTGCTCTTTAGCTGTATGGTACTGTCGCGCAGGTAATGCGCATAATCATGCAGGGGACAGTAGAGGACGGCTGAGATGTGATTGCTTGGCACTTCACTGATGGTCTGATGGTCTGACGGTCTGACGGTCTTCCAGTAGAGCTGGCTTCAGGAGAGCACAGGTAAAATAGGCTAAGGGGTGATCCTCGAACCATTTCATCTTCACCGTTCTCGCATCAATATTTGCAACAAAAGCCTGCGGAAACAACAATGGCATTACGGTACTGTATACTTAATCGCAGAAACTGCACGGTTGCTAAGTTACTAAGTCCCCGGGGGCCGCCGCAGTCTTTTTAAATGACGGAGAGGAGCAGTGAAAACTCCAGCCCTCTATGCTTCACTATCGATTTTACACCGGAGATCCCAGCACTGATGATAGGCTTCTGATATATTTTCCTGCTGCAGCCGGTCCCTCGGAGCTTTGCAAGAAAAATACCTGTCAATATGCTCCTATTATGATCTCTTGATCTGTGGCGATAAAAACTTTAAGCGTCGGCCCTTATTGGAGAATAATGGGTCGGACTATTCAATATCAAGTGCTGTTGCGATTCAGGATTTTTCACAGTATTGTTTTGTCGGAGAGAAGCGTAACCCTTGGTGGAATGCTGCGGGCCTCATTAGTTTGATTGACTTGCCGCGGAGCACGACGGGCTGTGACATCACTGGGCTTTATAGTAAATAGCGTCTGATGGGCCGGTCTCGTCGCTGCCTTTCTGGCGTGTCACAGACTGCCTGCCTGCCTCTGCCCCCAGCAGACTGCCCCGCCACTCTCGACGCCCTATTAGCAATTTATAATGGTGATCAAAAAGTAGTCAGCGGCGAATCAAGACGACTGTCTCCACGCTGCACTAATTGGCCTATGTTCTTTTCTGATAAATGGCTTTGAGGTCCCTTGGATTTCGATGCCTCTAATGGCCCACGATAGCTAGATTTACTAACAGATACCGGGTCAAGGAACAGGGATGGGGTGCAAAAAATGTTAATTAATATCAATAATGGCCAATTATGAGTTTGACAGAGGGATCTGTGCATTTGCTCTGGTGACTCCAGGCCGGGTTGAAGGGAAACACTGCGAAATTAGCATAACAGTATATGCCCACTCCACGGAGGAGCTCAGCAAACATCTGCTGTGTTAGAAATTCAAATCCGCTCCCTGTTAGCAGCGCTGGATGTAGCTGCATAATCAGCCATTCTTCTTAGGCCATTTTGACGGCGCTAACAATGCCCTGGTGACCGGGGGCCCCTCCCCTCTGGGCCCTCCAATCAGATCGGCCCCATGCAGACCCGGCTGTAACCGCGACAACGGAGGAGTCAAAGAGCACTTCGGGGACTGGCTTTGTGCGGCAGACACTAATCCTTTTCACCCGTTTCTCCGCCTAGCACTTAAACAGACAGGCTTTAATCAAATTTAAACATGCATTTGGAGGCTGAATGGGGTGTAAATGACATATTAATTGACAGGCTTTTCTGTAGAGCCTCTGCTGACTAAACACTTCTGCCCTCTTTTTGTGTAATTAATCACTAGAGCTGGATTATGCGCTATTAAACTCTACGTTCAGTGTCGGCGGTGGATAAATAAAGGAGTCCGATATCACCAGCGGAGTTCTTTAATACTAGCAAAGTCCTTATATTTATTATTAGTCTTGTAAACCACAGAGGGCCCGTGACCGCATTATCCACTGCGCTCCATCAAGATTTTGCTCACAAACCCAAATATTGTCCTGTTTTCCGAGCGTCTGGTTAATCTATTGTAACGCAGCAGCAGTGTGACCGTATTGACCAAATTGGACCATATGACAAGCGGTGTACATGTCAGAGTCTAGGAGGAGTGGTAGGTCCCAGAGGAGCGCCTTTAAAGAGCTGATAGAGCGGCCCAGCTGTGGGAAACCTGCTCCTCCGCACCCCCACACACGCTCGGCTCCGCTCGGAGGACTAGCGGACCGCTAACACTGGAGCATACTGATCTGTTAAGGGGGACCTGAAGTGTTTTTGATGGAACGACAATATTGTTAAAATAATATACTCTTGGAAGAAAAAGGTTCTGTATAGAACTTTAAAGGGTTCTGACAGGTGCTTCATATACAGAACCTTTTAGGGATTCCCATCATGGGATCATTTTATGGATTTAGTTTGAATTTCTTAAATAAATTTTATGAATTAAACTTACTTTATTACTAGAAAAAACTGAAATAACCCATGAAAGTATTATGCAATCATTTAAGTATAATTTCTCCTTATATTGAACCTTTTTGGCATAATCTTGAACAGCTTCAGTATAAACAGTTTATTCATAATGATCTATTCTAGAATATATGCACATTTCAAAACACACTGTGGATTTCTTATATCTTTATAGGCTACCTACACTCTAAAAAAATGCTGGGTTGAAAATGGACAAACCCAGCGATTGGGTTAAATGTTTGCCCAACGTGCTGGGTAGTTTTATTTACCCCAACTATTGTTTAAAAATACTATATGACTGGATTAACATGAACCCAAAATAGGCTGGAAATTAAAAATCAGAGAGATAATTACTAGAGGCAACAATAATAATCAAAAGGTGAACATTTATTAATAAGCAATTTAATAAATGTTTATTATTTAATTATTATTCATTAAACTTATTAATAAATGTTCATTTATTAAACATATTAATACATTTTAATTTCCAACATACTTTGGGTTCATTTTAAGCAAGAAATACAGTCATTTTTAAACAATAGTTGAGTTAAATAAAACTACCCAGCAGGTTGGGCAAACATTTAACCCAACTGCTGGGTTAAAACAACCCAATCGCTGGGTTTGTCCATTTTCAAACCAAATTTTTAGAGTGTACATTTTTGTACCTTATCACAGATTTATTTGAATGCCGCTTTTCACAGTACACATTTTTTTAAAGCAGCTTTACAGAAAATCATGATGTTAATTTTATAATATATCTTTTTGTCTTGTAGTCACGTTTAGGAGATTAGAGATGGGTGATAATATAGTTTACATTTTATCAAGCTGTTGAGATTTCCAGTATAGTATGTATCGTGTCACGCGAGAGGACTGTATGGTTGCGGAGAAAGTTGATATCCAACTTTATATAAAAAGCTGTGTGATAATTTAGTTTACATTTTACGATGATATAATCAGGCAGTTGAGATTTCCCATATAGTATATATCTCTTTGCAAATAAAGTTGGTCAATGCTTTTCTGTCTAAAGTGGTGGAGAGTGAGAATATGCATCTTACATAGTGAGAATATGCATTGTTTGCTAAACCCATCTACTCTGTTCTACAAAACTTTGTGCTTTATTATGTCAGGGAGAAGTTGAGTTGAATTTACTTTGATATGGAAAGCACTGTTGCCAAATATACTTTCTGAATCTATCCACAGAATAAAGTGGAAATAAATTACCTTGATATGCGTGTGATCCAGTTTAAGTGTATTTCAGGGTTTTGAATACAATGTGCTTCAAACTAAGCACAAGATTTGCATCAATACATTCTCAAAATAGGAAATATGAAGAGGAAACATTTGTTAATCAGCCTCATTTTTATGAGAAAAAAAATCTCAGCCTTTTTTTTTAACGCTATATGTTTTTGCTCCTAAATAGTGGTGGTTGCTCAGGAAGGCATCACTTTTTTTAACCCCTGAAGGAAGGACAGATGAGTTGTGTTATTTTTCTAAGCCATCAGACATGATTTTCACTAGTGGACAATAAAACATGCCAAAATCCAATATACTTACATAGAATGCTGGCAACCCCCTAGGATGCTAGAAAACACATAGCAACCTCCAAGAATGCCGTAGCATCTGCATTTCTTAATTTCAATCAAGACAACTCTCAGGATAGAATTAAACAGCATTTTAATGGAATGTACATAAGCTTTATCTTGGTCTGATCTGCTATGTTGCTGCTGCATGAGTGAAGGCTACTGCTGAAACATGCACATAAATACGGTGAATAGGATATGAGCTGCTGCAAGGAAAGTAGGGAGAACCCCTTAGCAGTTATAGGCAGGTGGTGCTGGGGAAGGTGGAGGGCTAGGAAAATTCCCATGCGCAATGCACTGAGTTGAGCCAGTTCGGGACAGAAATAGATTACATAGATAGAACAAACAAGATAGATTGGCCGATCAGAACCAATCAGCTGTCAGCTTAGTAAAAGTCTCAGATCTAAACAAATAAACACTAAAACAGGTGTCCGTTTAAATGTATGCCAGAAGTATATTTTTTAAATTAAGAATTAAAAATAAGTATAACATAATAAATAGGCCTATTAGTAGCCTATTATAAAAAATAATTAATTAAATCCAATATAAATAAAAAATTCTTTTAAAAAATACATTGAAATAATGCAAATTAATGGCATTAACAAACGAAGACCATCGATTCCAAACTCGGATAGTTACAGTAGTTCTGCTTAACATTTTAGCCTGTAAGTTTTCATACATATATCCCTATGGAGAAAATAAAATAGTGTGAAAATAGTTTATGACATTTTAATTTGATTTAGTCTAGTTAGTTTTGCATCCAATACAATGTGACTTTCGGAGATCGAGATCTGGCAGCAGCAGCACATTTTTCCTCTTGGGCGAGCGATTCGCGGACAGCTTACCCTGCGTATTAAATCATCCATAGACCAGCAAACCAATGAGAGCGCGCGACAGTGATGACGATACATAACAGAGTGAAGGCGGCAAAGCTGTTGTGGATCTGCTTGCCTGGAACTGTCAGTGAGATGCAGATTTGAAGAAAATTACCATGGTTTGGCAAATAAATTTATGACGGACAATATTTTATCATGTAAGCTTAATGGTATACCTCAAACAAAGGAATATATAGTAATTTATAGTGTTAATATTAATTAACAAGTCCACAAATGGCATGGGTATGCAGAGGATTCACAGCTTATATGGACCGCATGGCCCTGGTGTGTGTGTGTGTGTATATATATATATGTATACATATATATATATATATATGTATAATATATATATATATGTATATGTATATATGTGTGTGTGTGTGTATATATATAAACTACAAAACCAAATTTGCTCAAGTTTATTTCAGACTTTTTTTATTTCAGAGAGGCTTTGTGTTTAGTTTGTGTATGTTGCAGAATTTATTGCTAAACTGTTATTTGATTATACTTTCCTCTCTCTCTCTTTGTACCTTCCTTTCCTGTTCAATGAACTCGGCCTCTACACATTCTAATTAATCTTAATAAAAAGACAGGATGAAAAGAGGTAGGGTGTCCTTTCGCTGTAGCAGAGTCAGAGGTCATGCTTCCTGTCAGAGGTATCGCCCTGTAGTATCAGATCAGTATCACCCTCTCTGACCATTACACTGTGTTTAACTGCCACTACGACTTAAGCGTGCGCGCACACACACACACACATTTATGTTTGTGTGTGACCTCCTTCCCAGCACACGGAGCGTGTAGTGTGTGAAGGTGGTGTGTCATGTCTGAACAGGGCCAGGAGGTCTTCGTGGTTGTAGCGGCCTGATCTGGGATCAGCCCAGCAGGGGAGAGCTGCTCCATCGAACGGACAAGCCACGGTTCCCCTGGAGGGCAAAGCTGACAACACATATCTGCATATCTACCAGCCCTCTCTCTGTGCAGCCCAAATCACCCTGACACATCTCGTTTATGAAGGACGTTCCAGGCCGCTGCGACGGTTTAGGTCAGTATGAAGAACATAAAGGTGTAGTTTGTCTAGGGTGATCTGGTGGGGTGAAAGGTCAGCTGAGCTGGTGTAGGGTTTGCATGCCTACTGGTTTTTAGAGTCGACTTTGCTGTGTCTGGCACATCCGATGCAAAGAAGGAGAATGTTTTTGAGGAGAGAACTTCCATGCAGCTGAAATGAAACATGCATATCTGCATTTACATGAACTGCTTGCATTGTCAAAAACAGTCATGATTCACTTACTTGTAGTTTCACTTAGCCTTTGGCAGCATTTGATTATTTTCAGATCATCTCAGATGTCTGCGTTACTAGCGTGGTCGTTTATAATATGTTTTGTGAATGCTAAGCAACAGTTTACATTTTCAAGACACTACAGGCAAAAACAGTTTTTCATGCACTGGTCAATTTTGAGATTTTAGTATATTTGGCTTTTCATAACATGTTGTTTTAGACTAGTGGAAAGAAATGATCCAAAATACACTTTTAGTGTTTATTTTATTGCACGGACAATACATATCTTTAAAGGCTGATTACTCTAAATTAAGTTTTTCTCCTGCACTGAGCCAGAAATCTGTGTTCACAGTTGTAGTTCAGTTCTCTTGGTTCTTTTGGTCCGGACCAAACAGATAATTTCACATTTAGTTCTCACAGAATACATTTTTATATTCCACTGTGCTACTTTTCCATTGTTTTTCAATGTAAACAAGCACTAGACAGACGTCTTTAATCGTTGTGCTCATGTCTCGCATCTTTTGAGGCATCTCGCGCATGACACGGCATTCTAAAAATGCGGTGCTCAAGTTAAAAGAATTTTTAAAAAACCCATCTCTAGACCTTCCGCTTTTTTTGTTACACTGACCTGCGTCTCACGCTTTTAACAGCAAAAATGTGTTCTGTGTGAACCAGCCCTTAGTTCTGGTTCGCTTTTCACACTGTCATTTTTAAGACCGAACCTAAAGATACAAAACAACAACAAAAAAGGCTTTTATGACGTATACCGGACATCGAAAAGAATGCTGTGTGCTGGGCTAAATGCGCTCGTTGTATGTGTGTACAATATGATGGTATTTTTTTCACCAGCTGAGAACTGAAGAGCTGGTAAAATGTGTAAAGGAGTCAAAACAGCGACAGGAATTCCTCCGTTGCACACAAACAAAGATCAGCTGCAAGGAGATGCGGTGAGAAGACTGTATCGAATCGTAATGGGCAACACTGCGGCTATGACGAGAAAAACTACGGCTGCATACGAAATCGCACACTTCCCTACTGTATACTATGTGACAAAAGAAGTATGTCCGAATTCAATTGGTTCCGTCTATGGAGCCAGTTGCCTCTGGACATCTGCCTTGCACCTTCCATTACCATTTTTAAATCAAAATTGAAAACGTATCTCTACTCCCTGGCATTTTAATATTATCATACTCCTGTTTTATTTTCTGTTTTGTTTGGTTTTACTCTGTTTTTATTTTATTTTTCTTTACTTTTTACTTCAGCACTTTGGATAGCTCTGCTATGTTTAAATGTGCTGTATAAATAAATTTTACTTCCTTCACAGCACTCATAAAAGAGTAGGCAAAAAGTACCTGGATGACCTACTACTTCCAGCGAGATTCTGAAGTGCACATATGATGGACACTTTACTATCCCATGAGGCCACGGGAGAGGATTTATAAATGGAGGTGAAGCGACGCAACTGATGCTGGAAGGTCACAAAATAATGACAGCTTTGCAAATGTAGTACGTAAATGTAGTGCGTACATACTACAAGCATTCATACTGTACAGAACAAAATAAGTACCTACTCGAGAGTATGCAATTTCGGATGCAGCCCAGGTATGCTTGAGAATACTGTACTTTTTAGGGTCGTATCTTGTGACATCATGTCCTGTTTTGATTCGTTTAGATGTCTTTGGTCTGTGTTCCGTTCATATTTCAGTCAAACCGCACCAGAGTTTGTATGGAAGCTGAAAACGTGGGCCTCGGTCCGCTTGTTTGGTGCGCACCAAGGTTCGGATGGCAGCGTTCACACTTATTCAAATGAACTGTGTTATGATCACCAGCTGGAGTGCCCAGGATATCCACCAGAGGGCACTTCTCCCCAGAACATTGTCATTCCACCATGAACTACGTATCCCAGAATCCTTTACCCGGACTCATTACCCATTGTTTCTCATTTACCCTTGTTAACTCTGTCTGTATAAACCTGGTTAACTCAGTCACTCTTTGCGAAGTCTTGTATGTGTCACACTGCATTTCTGAGCATTATTTCTGGTTTTCCGTCTCATGGTTTTGGGTATATATATATATATATATAATTAGTTAATTGTTCAGCTAATTTTTAAGCTTTTAGCTAGAACTAGATTGGGACACAGTTTATGAACAAAGGAATTTTCCTCCTGACATCACTATAGAAGCGCAACATAAAGAGATAGTTCACCCCAAAATTAATCATTCTCACCCTCATGTCTCCCCAAACTTGTCTTTTTGTGTGTGTGTGGGCAATGAAATTCAGTGAGATCAAGTGTAGAAACCTTCTCAAAAATATCTTCTTTTGTGTTCCACAGAAGAAAGAAAGTCTTGTTTGAAACAAGTACGACAGAATTTTATCTTTTTTTTTTTTTCTTTGCTGAACTATCACTTTAAGTATAGTATAGCAATCTACAACAAGTCAACACGAACCAATAACCTAGTCAGTGTAACCCCTATATGATACTGTAGAGTTGATTATAAGCGGAAGTGTAAATTAAAGGAGAATTATCAGGGATTTAATATATGGAATAATAATACCCGAGTCCTGCGTGACAAGCTCCACCCACGAGAGATGCTTGTTATATCACTTTTGGGAAGTTAAATTCATCTGCAAGATCAAGGCCTGCTTTATAAACACAACATTTATCAAATCAAATATTTCCTTTCTCCATCAGCGATTAAACAGCACCAGCACAAAACAACAGCAGCGGTTCAGCATATGTCTGTGTGCATTACTGCATTGCACGGCGTCTCCGTGTGGTATAGTTGACTGGCGCCACCATGTTGGCGTGTGTGTAGATGACTGCGTGTCTGTTCGGCACGTCGCCGTCCCCACGGCCTCGTGTGTATAAATTTGCTGTCTGCCTTCCGTTTCTCTTTCGTAATTCACTGCATTTGGGTTGTTCGGAAGCCCTCCTCTCTGGTCTCAGAACAATCGGAGTGGAGACAATAGCTGTGTGCTGATGGAGCCGTACAACAGCCATCTGCACCAGCAGCTGCTGCCCTGCATCTGTACAATATGCTGCATCGCAAGCCTAATCTGCATAATAACAACAGGGCTTATCCCAGTCTAGTTCATAATCACTACCAATCCATGCACTTCATTCACGCACTTTAGCTGGTCAAAAAGACACGTGCGCACTCGTGTACACAAAACAGATCGGATCATGTGTAAAGATCTGCATCAGTGTTGACTATAGTGACACTAATCACTTACCTATGTTTAAGTAGATCAGCTCTTTTAATGAAAATGGTAACACTTTAGTTTAGGATACATTTCGCACTATTAATCTAGTTGTTTATTAGCATGCGTATTACTAGGATATTGGCTGTTTATTAGTACTTATAAAGCACATATTAATGCTTTATTCTGCATGACCATATTCTACGTCCCTTAATCCAACCCAATACCTAAACTTAACAACTACCTTACTAACTATTAATAAGCAGGAATTAGGAGTTTATTGAGGCAAAAGTCATAGTTAATAAAGAGAATTGGACCCTAAACTAAAGTGTGACCTTAAACATGTACCTTTTGCGATTAATAAGTTACTATTCCCAGTGAGTAACAACATAGGAAGAAGAAAACATTAGACTGAACAAATGCAAAAGTGTTGGGAAGTTATTTATTTTAGTATTAGAGAAATAATAATAAAAAAGAGATTCCCTAATTAATGTCGAGGTCATTTTGTAGCGAAAAATTTAGTGAAATGCTACTGTTATGTGTTTGTAATTAGGATGCTTCTAGTTTAATGAATAGTAAAACTATTGACCGCTTAAAGGATTAGTTCACTTTAGAGTTAAAATGTCCTGATAATTTACTCACCCTCATGTCATCCAAGATGTTTATGTCTTTCTTTCTTCAGTTGAAAAGAAATTAAGGTTTCTGAGGAAAACATTCCAGGATTTTTCTCCATATAGTGGACTTCACTGGGGTTCAACGGGTTGAAGGTCCAAATGTCAGTTTCAGTGCAGCTTCAAAGGGCTCGATGAGGAATAAGAGTCTTATCTAGTGAAACAATTGGTCGTTTTCTATAAGAAATAAAATACTTTTTAACCACAAATGCTTGTCTTGCGTGACAGGCGGAAGTACCGCGGTAGGGCGAAAAACTCCATCTCATTTTCTCCTCCAACAAAATCGTCCGACATCGTTGTTTTACTTTTTTTTTGTAAAGGCCGATTGTTTCACTAGATAAGACCCTTATTCCTCGTCTGGGATCATGTAGAGCTCTTTGAAGCTGCACTGAAACTGACATTTGGACCTTCAACCCGTTGAACCCCAGTGAAGTCCACTATATGGAGAAAAATCCTGAAATGTTTTCCTCAAAAATCTTAATTTCTTTTCAACTAAAGAAAGAAAGACATAAACATCTTGGATAACATGGGGGTGAGTAAATTATCATGAAATTTTAATTCTGAAGTGAACTAATCCTTTAAAGTCGGCATTAAATATATGTTGCAAAAGTCTTTTCTTCCGCATATTTAAGTGAAACTGCTTCTCGAACAAGAACAAAAGTAGGGCGGGGCTTGATTTTGTCCATGGGGAATTGATTGGATGGTTGTGGTTTGCTATTGGTGGATCTCATGTGAGTGACAGGTTGCCCCGCCCTCGTCATCAGAGAAGAGAAGAGATGTCGCTGCAAGAGGGAGGGGAAGATATTTTGATTCAAGATTATGAGGCACATGAATTAAAATAATAATGATGATGTGCACAGATAAATCATTTATAATAATGTAACAGTTTGTTTAGTGTATTTTAGCAGCTTCAAATTATAAGTAGCTTGACAAACTACAATTCAAGTAGTTTCCCCGACTCTGATCTGCGTTAAGTATGTTTTGAGAAGCTCTACCCAGAATACAACACAAACCCTCCACCTACCAGTCTCTCTACTGAAGTTTCATTATGCCCACTGCATCACTCGGATAGAAAGAGTTCATGTGGTGTAATGCAGGGGTGCTGATTTCGCCTGAAGCTACAGATTTATGCTACACTCAATTTCGTCTTTTCATGAATACCATGATCAGGACACTCCAGGTTATCATGCTGCATGTGCGTCTCTGTTAGACTGGGCTGTGCAGAAAAAAAAAATAGTTGAAAAACAGAAAAGGCACTGGCAATTTTCTGCCAGGACATTATCTAATAAGTTTACTAACATTTCCTTCAACTCTAATGCGCAACAACAATGCAAAGTGGAATTCAAAATATGGACAAAGCTCTGAAAAATCAATACAGAATATTCCTTCATATTAAGTGCATATTAAGTGCAAGTACATTGGGCCCTATTTTTACAGACTTCTCTCAGTGTATCTTTAGTTTAAATGGCAACAGAACTCCTCTAAACTGCAGAGCGAATTGTCCTACAACCTAGGCTTTTTTATACACACCACGATCAATACAGCCTCTCTTCCAAGAGCTTGATGCCATAACCTCATGACTTTATGCATGTTCATTTTATAATCAACATCACAGGTAGGATTATAAATCTTCAGGGTTTCCTGAAGTGAATCTACAGCAGGTGTTATGTGTTGCGAACAGGGATATAACACACTCATATTCCTCCAAATGTTAAGAGTAATCGTCAGTCAATATGGGATTTTCAGCAACAAATTTGTTCTTCCTAATCTTAAATAATGAGTTAAACCAGCATTGAATCTCATCGGCTAACCTGTGATCTGTATTTGAGATTAGTTCAGACATGATTTTAAATCATGTTTTATTTTGGGTTTTTTTTGTTTGTTTTTTTATAAATGATGTCCAGTAACACGTGTAACATGAGAAAATGAGTATGACAGTTTCAGGAAATGTCGAAAATAAAAATGATTATAGAGAAAAGTCTGTTTGCAATTATCAACATAACAGTATCTGAGTGAAAACCCAGTCAATATTCTCAAAGAGAAATAACCAATAGGGGAAAGAAGATAAACTAGATTATTTTACACATAACTATTTTCTATTTAGGATGACTTTATTAGCAATTAACATTTGTTTTTTATTGTACTGTCTTTATTATTAAAGGATTAGTTCACTTCAGAATTCAAATTTCCAGATAATTTATGTCATGTTTATGTCTTTCTTCAGTTGAAATGAAGGTATGGTTTCTGAGGAAAACATTCCAGGATTTTTCTCCATATAGTGGACTTCACTGGGGTTCAACGGGTTGAAGGTCTAAATTGCAGTTTCAGTGCAGCTTCAAAGGGCTCTACATGATCCCAGACGAGGAATAAGGGTCTTATCTAGGGAAACGATCGGCCATTTTCTAAGGAAAAAAAAAAAAAAAAAAAAAAATATATATATATATATATATATATATATACACACAAATGCTCATCTTGCACTGCTCTGCGATGCGCCACGCATTACGTAATAACGTTGGACAGGTCATGTGTGATGTAGGCGGAAGTACCGATCCAGTGTTTACAAAGCGAACGTTCAAAGACTAAGTCAAACAGCATTGTCGGATGATTTTGAAGTTGGAGGAGAAAATGAGATGGAGTTTTTCGCCCTACCGCGGTACTTCCACCTACGTCACGCGTGACCTTTCCAACGTGATTATGTAATGCGTGGAACATCTGTGGTTAAAAAGTATATAAATATTTTTTTTTTTTTTTTTTTTTAGAAAATGACCGATCGTTTTGCTAGATAAGACCCTTATTCCTCGTCTGGGATCATGTAGAGCTCTTTGAAGCTGCACTGAAACTAACATTTGGACCTTCAACCCGTTGAACCCCAGTGAAGTCCACTATATGGAGAAAAATCCTGGAATGTTTCCTCAAAAACCTTCATTTCTTTTTGACTGAAGAAAGAAAGACATAAACATTGTAGATGACATGGGGGAGAGTAAATTATCAGGATATTTTCATTCTGAAGTGAACTAATCCTTTAAAGCACAAGCCTACAGAGCCTTGAGAATGAAACATATAAACAGACAAAAACTGTCACAGTTTTAACAATAACAGTGCAATAGAACAATAATTAAAAATATTCAACATCTCTGTACATATTTCCCATCAATAAAACGTCGAGCAAAGTGCCACTGATAATAAATAATTTTGCACTAGAACCTTTGAATAAATGACACAGTGTAATGATCACTCATCATGGTTTTGACTATAATCCTCTGTGTGTGTTTGTGGGATTCAGACGCTCTGTTCATCTGTACTGTGATTGAACTGAAGGATGAAACACCTGCCTGGATCACAGTCACAGACACTGAGTTCTGCACTGAGCCTCATCAAACATGCACCTTCATTTGCATAATTACAAAGAGCATCCAAATGACTTCTGGAGTTTGGATCAGTCCTCATTAAGACTGAAGCTCAGCTCTAAGCCAAACAGCTATTAGCACTCAGAAATCGCATTGTAGCGGGATTTGTTTCAAATCTAGTGAAAGCGTGCAACTGGTAATTACTAACTGACATTATGTACTTGTAATAGAGTCATTTGAAGTTTTTGTTGAGGCATTTAATTCTAGCAAATTACAAATTTGTTGTTAAAATTTTTTATAATATGTGTGTTGACCTATTTAGATGGCTTTCTGGCAATCCTTCTGATGGAAAATAGAGTTTTTATTTTCCATATTAGAAGTAGTTCTCTCTCATCTGCATGGAAATTCAGTGAGGTGAGTTACTGAATGTGTGCTGTTGTGTGAAATTAATAAATACCGTTGGGTAAAGGGACTGTTAATATATTCCTCTTTTTCCTCTTTAAATTAAGCCTCAGTATTAGAGTGGATAATGAACCCTTAGCAGACACTAAATTGATAGAGTGGGAAGTGTGCAATAATATTGATCAACAGCCCGGTCCCAATGGCGTTGCCGCATTTAGAGGCATATGCTTATTGAATTTAAACAATTTAATGTGGTGTGTTTATGAAAATTGTGGTATAGCCTCATGCTGGTGTTCACATAAAATCACATTACATCAGATTAGTGCGTATAACATGTACTAATACCTTCCTGATGTTTCACTGGAAAAGTTTAGTTTTTTCAGCAGAAAACAGTCTTGACGTGCATGAGCTTGAGGCCCGTTAAGGCAAAATTGGTCCTCCTTGCTAATATCAAAAAATAATCATGTATACTTATATTTGCAGTTTGGATTTATTCACACTTTTAAACACAATTAAAGATTTAGGCACTTGCCTGAAATTTATGTGATATTCCTCATGGATTTTAACATCACAATTGCAAAGTGATTATGAAAAAAGCCTGCCACATGGTCTGTGCCTGTATAATTTAATTTCACTTTTAAACTGTTTGCTCTTACAATAAATCACAGCAATAAAGGGTTTAAACTGTTCTAATCTGCGAATATTCCACACAAATGTGCATCTGAACTCTCCGGTGACGCCACACACTAATCCCACGTGATTCCTGTTGAGAGCAGTGTTCCAACAGGAGTTATGGAGGGGTGTTCGGCAGGTGCATTGGTCTCCCGACGACTTGCTGTCTAACCACGGAAAAGCACAGGTGTGACGTGAGTCTGAGCCAGGTGTTTATTGAGATATTAGAACGCTTCGGGTGAGCGGATTGTGTTCGTCAGCTGGGGTTTAAACCTGTCAGTCTCGCTCCAACATACATCACTGCAAACAACCTATAGAAACTACTGCAGTGTATTATAACTTAAAGGGGTCATGACATGAAAAATCAAATTTGCCTTGATCTTTTGACATATAAGAGGTCTTTGTACCATTAAAGCATCCTGCAAGTTTCAGAGCTTAAAATGTCCTTATAAACAAATCATTTTTAATCAAGCTCCAGAAATGGTTCGTTTTGATATTGCAGTATCTGTGATGTCACACGGGCAAATACATTTGCATATGACTGCCTCCAGAGCAAGACATCGACCAATAGTTATACATCATCACACAATAGGCTCCGCCCACTGGCATTCAGTCTCTTAACGGCTGACATTCGCCTACACTGGATGTGAGCAACACGTCTAAAGCAAATAGAACCCATTATAATCGCTGTTGCTGTCTACACTGGATACAGTATACAGATGTGCATTCAGTTTTAGAACCCATTATAATGACTGACGCTGTCTACACTGAATACAGTATACAGATGTGCGTTCAGTTTCTGAACCCATTATAACCGCTGATGCTGTCTACACTGGATAAAGTATACAGATGTGCGTTCAGTTTCTGAAGTCATTATAATCACTGACGCTGTCTACACTGGATACAGTATACAGATGTGCATTCAGTTTCTGAACCCATTATAATCACTGCACTGTCTACACTGGATACAGTATACAGATGTGTGTTCAGTTTTTGAACCCATTATAATCACTGATGCTGTCTACACTGGATACAGTATACAGATGTGCATTCAGTTTCTGAACCCATTATAATCACTGCACTGTCTACACTGGATACAGTATACAGATGTGTGTTCAGTTTCTGAAGTCATTATAATCACTGACGCTGTCTACACTGGATACAGTATACAGATGTGCATTCAGTTTCTGAACCCATTATAATCACTGCACTGTCTACACTGGATACAGTATACAGATGTGTGTTCAGTTTCTGAAGTCATTATAATCACTGACGCTGTCTACACTGGATACAGTATACAGATGTGCATTCAGTTTCTGAACCCATTATAATCACTGCACTGTCTACACTGGATACAGTATACAGATGTGTGTTCAGTTTTTGAACCCATTATAATCACTGATGCTGTCTACACTGGATACAGTATACAGATGTACGTTCAGTTTCTGAAGTCATTATAATCACTGACGCTGTCTACACTGGATACAGTATACAGATGTGCGTTCAGTTTCTGAGCCCATTATAATCACTGCACTGTCTACACTGGATACAGTATACAGATGTGTGTTCAGTTTTTGAACCCATTATAATCGCTGATGCTGTCTACACTGGATACAGTATACAGATGTGCGTTCAGTTTCTGAACCCATTATAATCGCTGATGCTGTCTACACTGGATACAGTGTACAGATGTGCGTTCAGTTTCTGAACCCATTATAATCGCTGATGCTGTCTACACTGGATACAGTATACAGATGTGTGTTCAGTTTTTGAACCCATTATAATCACTGCACTGTCTACACTGGATACAGTATACAGATGTGTGTTCAGTTTCTGAAGTCATTATAATCACTGACGCTGTCTACACTGGATACAGTATACAGATGTGCATTCAGTTTCTGAACCCATTATAATCACTGCACTGTCTACACTGGATACAGTATACAGATGTGTGTTCAGTTTCTGAAGTCATTATAATCACTGACGCTGTCTACACTGGATACAGTATACAGATGTGCATTCAGTTTCTGAACCCATTATAATCACTGCACTGTCTACACTGGATACAGTATACAGATGTGTGTTCAGTTTTTGAACCCATTATAATCACTGATGCTGTCTACACTGGATACAGTATACAGATGTACGTTCAGTTTCTGAAGTCATTATAATCACTGACGCTGTCTACACTGGATACAGTATACAGATGTGCGTTCAGTTTCTGAGCCCATTATAATCACTGCACTGTCTACACTGGATACAGTATACAGATGTGTGTTCAGTTTTTGAACCCATTATAATCGCTGATGCTGTCTACACTGGATACAGTATACAGATGTGCGTTCAGTTTCTGAACCCATTATAATCACTGATGCTGTCTACACTGGATACAGTATACAGATGTACGTTCAGTTTCTGAAGTCATTATAATCACTGACGCTGTCTACACTGGATACAGTATACAGATGTGCGTTCAGTTTCTGAGCCCATTATAATCACTGCACTGTCTACACTGGATACAGTATACAGATGTGTGTTCAGTTTTTGAACCCATTATAATCGCTGATGCTGTCTACACTGGATACAGTATACAGATGTGCGTTCAGTTTCTGAACCCATTATAATCACTGCACTGTCTACACTGGATACAGTATACAGATGTGTGTTCAGTTTTTGAACCCATTATAATCGCTGATGCTGTCTACACTGGATACAGTATACAGATGTGCGTTCAGTTTCTGAAGTCATTATAATCACTGACGCTGTCTACACTGGATACAGTATACAGATGTGCGTTCAGTTTCTGAACCCATTATAATCGCTGATGCTGTCTACACTGGATACAGTATACAGATGTGCATTCAGTTTCTGAACCCATTATAATCGCTGATGCTGTCTACACTGGATACAGTATACAGATGTGCGTTCAGTTTCTGGCATACTCTACACACTTGAGTCTGCCGACAACAGGACGAATAGAAGAGTGAAAGAACTTTCCCTTTGACACATCCAGTTTAAACAGCTTGTTTGCATCTCTGTACAGAAGGATCCCAGAGTCGGAAACAAGTGGATGGTTTATTTTAATGACGTCCCAGATCGCGTCAGAGGATTATATGTTTGTTCGAAGCATTTCGTTTTGTACATGAGACACAGTATTATGGAGAGTTTGCAAATAAACTTTTGTTGAAAGATGAAGCAGTCAACTGTATTGAATATATCAACAGCTGCATCACAAACTGATATAAAAAAAAAACTGTATAAATGATTTCATAAAGCTTTGTCTGTAAATGGTTTTATATGGATTTCAAAACACTTGCGTGCAATAGCGAGTGGGCGTTGATACTGTTTCCTAGGCAATGACGTTAGCCAATCATAACAGTGGCCATTTACGGACAAGCCTTATAGGAGCCGCCCCTTAAAAAACTGATCATTTCAGACAGAGGCTCAGAATGAAGGTTGAAAATAATTGTTTTCCCAAAGTTTTTATTTATTTATTTATTTATTTTTTTTGCAAAAAACTTTAACATTATAAGTGAACCTCAAGAAACATAATAAAATACAAAATCCATGTCATGACCCATTTAAAGCCATTGCTTAAAATTTCTCCACAATATTCTCAGGATTTTAGTAAGCTTCTGCTGTTGCATTAAAGATCTGGGCTGGGAAGGCTGTAGGTTTGAACCCTGTAAGGTTTGTTCCATGAGCTATTACCATTGTGCCCTTGTGCGAGGCACTTAACCCCAGGTTTCTCCAGAGGGGCTGTCCTTGTAATCAACATGCTGTAAGTCACTTTGGATAAAAGCACTAGCTAAGTGACTATTTAGCATAAACTTTTATACCTCACATGAAAGGCTTACCATTAAAATGCTGCCTTCTTCATACAATATCATGGCTGTCTCTCAAAACCATACTGAGCTTGCAACCTAGACAGCATTTTTGGGCTTCATACACTCTTAAAAATAATTAGAACCAAATAGGGTATTGCAGCCTGATGCTATAATAGGAGAGTTCCACAAGGAACTTTATTCTGTAGTGCCACCTTTAGAAAGCCACCTCAGTAGTGGTACTTTTTAATATCTAAAAAAATATCTAAATATAGTGAACTCAAGAACCCTATGTAGCGCAAAATGGTTCTTAGTAAGAAGAGAGCTGTTTGTTAAACCTAGCGTGCTGCAAAGAACCTTTGAAGAACCTCATTCATTCTCGTTTATTTATGAAGCACATATAAAAACAACCCAAGGGTGACCAAAGTGCTGTAAACAAAATAACATTAACAGATAAGAATAAATTAGTACACAATGACAGTGCTGTAAAATATTAACCTCACAATAAAGACATTATGGTTGCACTTTATTTTGCAGTACGTGCATTTACTTGTACTTACAACATACCCAAAGTACTGTGTAAAATAAGGTAACTATGGCCTGGTTTCACAGACAAGGCTTCGATTAAGCCAGGATTAGGCCTTAGTTAAATTAGGACATTTAAGTAGCTTTTATAACTGTGCCTTAGAAAGAAAAAAAACATTACTGGTGTGAATCTTGAGACAAAACAAAGGCACTGACATATTTTAAGATATGTCAGTGCAAGATGCTTTCCGTTAAGACGGCTCAAACATGCATTGTAGTCTGAGACTTGCTTAAGCCTTGTCTGTGAAACCGGCCATACATGAGTTAAGGTTAGGTTTAGGGGCAGATTCAGGGTTAGTGCCTTTATTACCCAGTTATTGTAATTATTAAAATAAGTACATAGTATGTATATGCGGAACAGAACTGTAAAATAAAGTGCTACCAACATCATTTAGCTGTAAACGCCTTTTCAAATAGGTGACTTTTAAGCATAGTTTTAACGGAAGATTGTTCCAAAATTTTGGAACAGATATAGCAAAGGCTTGATTGCCACAGTGTTTCAATTTGGAAGTGTCCAGATCACAAAATCTCATATAGACAGAACAGTGCTTGATTATGTAATGATTTAAAAGTCAATGTTATCATTTTGAACTTCTGTCTAATTTTAACTGGCATCCAGTTCATGGAAATCCAAATGGGGATGTTGTGCTCAAATTTACGTCTGCCAGTCAAAACCTAGCAGCTGCATTTTGGACCATTTGCAAGCGCTTCATGGACGAGTGGCTAACTCCATAATAGAGCGAGATGCAATAGGCCAGACGAGATGATAAAATCATAAATTTTTTGAAATTCTTCAAGGTAGAAAAGATTTTAACTTTGCCACCCCACACACACACACATAAAAAAATAAAAAAATAAAAATAATGAACTTTTAAAATAGCATCATATGAATGGGTGTCCAATCCTGTTCCTGGAGTGCCACCATCCTGCAGAGTTTAGCTCCAACACACCTTCCTGGATGTTTCTTGAGATCCTGAAGAGCTTGATTAGCTGGTTCAGGTTTGTTTAATTAGGGCTGGAGCTAAACCAGCTGGAGCAGGATTGGACACCCCTGACTTAAAAGGTTCCATTTCAGTTCCTATGCCATACTGCATGTACACTCTTAAAAATAAAGGTTCTTTATTGGCATTGATGGTTCCATGAAGAACCTTTAACATCCATGGAACCACTTAAGGTTCTTTATAGTGGAAAATGGTTCTTTAGATTATTAAAATGTAAAAAATAAAAAATAAAAATGGTTCTTTTAAGAACTGATCACTGAAAGGTTCTTTGGAGAAACAAAAATGTTTCTTCTATGACATCACTGTGAAAACCCCCTTTTGAAATCTTTATTTTTAAGAGTTGCCCATGTAGGCAGTAGCCAGATAATCTCAAAACTTCGTTAACTATGACACATCTAGAACATAGATTCCAACAGGTTCACAGTTCAAGCTTTGTGAACCTTTCACAGGATTGATTTTGAGTTTTCATAATTTGTGAGGCTCCATCAGGCCGAGAGCCGTTCGTTCCATCATCCTCTCGCACGATGCCTGCTCACTCTTAACATCCTGGGCTGAAACAAAGCCAAAACAGCAGCCTGTCTCCTCCAGCACATAAAAGACTGGAGATTTACCGCAAGGTTTTTTTTATCCTGCTTTCCATGTTACTCTGATCTGATAAAAGGCTCTCCAGCTACAGGCTAAAAGCTTTTCTTTGAGGTTCTTATTTTAATGCTGAGGGGGAGCCATTTTGACTAGCTCTGTACCCCTCTGTGATTAGCCAAGCGTGAACGCAGAATGGAGACTCAGATCTCCCCTTCTCAAGCTAAAGGAATACTGAATGAACAAATATCTAAATGATGGTAGTTTTATTCAGAGTTAATGGATGAAGAGAATTGAACTTTACACCGATGTAAACGGCTCTGAGTTCGGTCCCCTGCTCCCTGAATTACGGCGAGGCTTAGTCTGAGCGTGAGCCTTATTTTCCTGTCTTTTTTAAAAGGAAACACATCAGGGTATTGGCCCACTGCACGCATTCCTAGGAGATGTGATTAACGGAGAATGCCTCCATGTTCTAACATCAAGTTTTCAGTAATAAATTAGGCACAGATTTCAGATGGCTGGACTTGCCTGTCCAATGGCTCATCACGGTGTGAGCAGAACGAACACTACGGGGAACATTGATCCTTAGAAACGAACTGCCAATTTTTATTAAAAAAAAAAAAAAAAAAGCCTTTGTGTGAAATTATGCCATGCATCTTCTCTTTGTTGTTACTCTATGGGTTATTCTGATCAGATCAGACCCGCAGGCTTATCTGGTAGGGATCTAATGCTGGGCCAGACTACACAATATCAGCCCCATTTTGGCACGATCGTTTGATGTAGGGTGGCGTGGTGATTCGTAAACGACAATGGCCATTGGGACGCAAGAATCAATTGTTTCATCTGGTATAGTGTTTCATAGTTGATGACAACCGACACTGTGTCTGCGACGCTTCACGACGTCCTGATAGAAAACTAGCATGTTTAATTTTTTTTCAGTCCTCCACGACGGGTTCTGGCACATCTGTGCCGTTGACCAATAGAAGGACAGAAGCTTCCATACACAGCTTTCAAACATGCCGAAACGAAAGAGAGATGATGGTATTGGTGCTGCTAGGTGGAATTATGCAATAGAGGAAAGGTTCGTGGAGCTTTGGCAGCAATACTCCTGCCTTTATGATGTTTCCTCGAGGGTCGATCACGGCAGAGTGAAAAAAGATAAATGCTGGTGATCGATAGCGGAGGTGCTTCAGCAAAGGATTGGAATTAGCATTAACTAACACGCCGCTTCAGTAGGTATTGTTTTGTTTCCAGAAGTCAGTCGCTAGTTCCGCCTTCTTGATGACATCCCACAGGTGACGGCAAGCGGTGATTGGTCGGGAAGCAATGTGTAGCCTGACCTGTTTCTTGTCCATGACACAACAAGTATTTAGGAGTCAAAATTGCATAATCTGACACAGTAGCCAGGTTTCTATTACAGATTTGTGCAAAACTTTTGCGATATTTTCTAAATGTCGATTAAAAACTATTGCAAAATGACGCCGTTTCCATTAACCAATGTTATGCGACTAAAACGTATTTTTTTCCTCTAGCGATACGTCCAAAAATCATGGCAACGGATGTTAGTAGGTTTAAGTATATTGCAGCCACTGCACTAGCCATTTTTTTTAATCGAGAGCTCGACCGATTTATCGGTCTGCCGATATTATTGGCCTGATATATCTGCATTGGCGTATATGCCACCAATATGAACATTTTTGACACGCACTTGCACCGCGGTTCATCTCAAATCTGACGACACATCTATAATATGGTTTGTTGACAGTGCACAAATACAGAGTTTGTCTTTCAAGTCTTGCGCTTGAATGGGCAAATTCACAAAAATTATGTCAACATGCTCATTTTGGTGAGTATCCTAGCAAACATAGTCAGCTATGTCTTAAGTGAACGTATAACAGTCGAGAAATACAACGCATGTGTAATAGTCTATGTACTGGATCGTGCGTTATGTCTTAAAGGGAAAGAAGCCTAATATTGTCTGTGTTTTAATGTTAATCAGACAACAAATTACAAAGAAATCACTCACTGGTCTTGACTGAATAGCTTTTGTAACTTCAATAATGATTAATCTTTACTTAATTTATACAGTGAAGATAATATGCAGTGTTATTTTATATTTGATTATTTTATTAATTTTCCGTACCTGAAAACTATTGTTAGATACCTGAAATACCTGCTGTTTCTTGTAGTTAGATTATTTGTTCTTATTTTCTTTATTTTTATTCGACAGTTGTCCTATTTTCCCTGAACATAGCACATACCGAAACGTACCGAAACCGTGACCCTAAAACCGTGATAAAAACCAAACCGTGAGTAATTTGAACCGTTGCACCCCTATAATATACACATAAAGAATATTGGCCAATATATATCGATATCTGACTTTTTTTACTCCCTGAAATCAGTATCGGCCCCCAAAAACCCATATCGGTCGGGCACTAAAGGAGACGTACGCGTGTTACATATGAGCAGCCACATACGAGATGTTTCTGGGTGTTTCTTACTCTATCTGCTGTGAGGTCTTGAAAAATTGTGGCATTTCTTTGTTGTTTAGAATCCAGTATTCACATAATTCTTTTGTCTCTTATGAGTTTAATAAAGAACTCTGTCTCGTCTTCTGTCGAAACATACCGCTCCATCTTTAAAGAATGATCAACTTTTATGTATGCCAGGTGACCTGTAAATCCGAACAAAATTGCAGTTTTGCGAAATATTCCTTTTTCGAATTGCCTGAAAAACTACCTCATGCAAGTGTGAAAACTTTATTGTGATATATGGGAGTTTTTGCGAAATTGATGTGTATCCATTGGGCGTATTTCAATTTGCAACTTCAATTTGCGCAATTTGGAAATGCAGCTAGTGACAGACAAAAATATTGTGTAGTCTGAACCCGGCATAATGCTGCCATATTTTATCCTCAGTGTTAGACTCTGCTCTTTCAGTGATTATATACTTTAGGGGTGGCAAAAAGTATTTGGACACTTAAGTCACACTTGAAAATGTATGAAATTTGCTGCATTATAACAAAATATAAAACCAAGTGGCATCTGCAAACAAATGCTGCAGGAGTTTTTCTCCAGTCTTTTAATCAACAGGTGTTTTGGAGATTTTTAGTGCATGTATGAAGTCTGTTCTTCTCAAGGTCACACAGGTGTCCTATCAGAGGAACCACGGATGTAGACAATCACATTAATATCCACAATAGTGTCTGACAATTAGGGGTCATAATACGTTTATCTTCATGTTGAATCATATATCCATTGTTTTATCAGTTCAAACTTGTTTTTGTGAGATGTATTGTTTGGAAAGTGTGTTTGTGTGTCATCTCTCTTTTAAAATACTTGAGACTTGATTTCATATTTTCTTATATTTTAAAGTGTGATTTAAGGGTCCAGATTCTTAATGTACAATCACAAATGGAAAAAAAGCTCTGCGTGTCAGTTACAAAATTGTGCCTTTCATATTAATAAACCCCCATGTTTTAACATTTTATTTTTTATTTTTTGTTGTTGTTGTTGTTGAACGACATTGTGGAAATATTCAAAATAACTTGTCTTTGCTTTGCCATCGTGTGCCTTTGCTCATCTTAACACAAGTCTGAGGGCCCTGTATTGTTGTTGTGTGAATGTAAATAACTAAAAGGATGGTGTTTGCATTTGGATGAAGACAAACTCAAGGTCGTATTAGAGGCTGCCCCGGTCGCGGCCCATAAATTCACTGTTGTCCTGCCGTAGTTTCCACAGAGGATTTGTCTCATTTTTCATTTACTGCACGTTCAGAGCGCTGTGTTTACACGGTGACGCATCTCATACATTCAACAGTAAATTAGGATCTAACGATTATGGTAAAGTATTTTAAAAAAAGCAAAGCTGTGCAGAAACAGAACCACAGTAGAACTATCATCCATTTCACATTTCTTTGGCTTTTGTTCGTCCAGATTTCTGGACATTTACTGAAATAATTTTTGATAATGATTTAATCATGTTCTGTGTGTCATACCTGCACTCTAAAAAAAAATGTTGGGCTGAAAATGGACAAACCCAGCGGTTGGGTTAAATGTTTGCCCAATGTGCTGGACAGTTTTATTTAACCCAAATATTGTTTGAAAATTACTATATTGCTGGCTTAAAATGAACCCAAAATAGGTTGGAAATTAAAAATCAGACACATAATTACTAGAGGCAACAATAATAATCAAAAGGTGAACATTTATTAATAAGCAATTTAATAAATGTTTATTGTTTGATTATTATTAATTAAACTTATTAATAAATGTTAATTTCCAACATATTTTGAGTTCATTTTAAGCAAGCAACACAGTAATTTTTAAACAATAGTTGAGTTAAATAAAACTACCCAGCAGGTTGGGCAAACATTTAACCCATCCGCTGGGTTAAAACAACCCAATTGCTGGGTTTGACCATTTTCAACCCAACTTGGGTTGTTTTTAATCCAACATTTTTTTCATTACTAAAACAAATTTATTGCTGAAATAAAATCTAATAATATAAAATCAAATCAGTAATTTAATTTTCCGCCTCTGCTGTCTAAGCCTTTCCGTTTTAGAATATTCATTTTTTTTCAGTTTCGTTTTTTGGCAGCAGCTCTTCTACTGTAGCTTGCTGTTACACACGAAAGAATAAAATAAAGGGGCAAATTAGTAACATTTGTAGCTTGTGACTTTTTCTGCCTTTAACAATAGTGCTATAATTGCCCGAGAGATCTCCATCACCACAGATAGAGTGAATGTGAGATTTACAGAGACTGATGTGGCTTAATTACCCCTTCTGGTCTCCCTCTCTGATTTACCGCCTACACCGCGCTGCAGTAAATGCCCTATTAAGAAGATAACAGCCCATGCAAGACGCCAAAATAAGACATACCATGTTTCAGGCTGGTAAAGGTTAAAAGGTGAACTCAGGAACAATCAAGTCAAGCACATATATTTTCATGCTGGTAATAATTCTGCAGAAAATCACTACAGTCCACACGTTCACTTTGAACATGCCTAATGAAAGAAAGAAAAACACTTAACACTAAATAGATAGATAGATAGATAGATAGATAGATAGATAGATAGATAGAGTTTGGTTGTGTTCTTGATGTTCAATTCACGTCAATTTTCACCCCATCCACCCCTCAAATGGCATTTTGGGACATCAGCTGTTAAATCCTCTTTCCTTTGTGGATTCATTGGCTCATTCAAGGCTGGATTGTTGACATTCTGTAGCCTGTTAAAAGGCGTGAGTGTGTGTGTTAAAATGAAGGGCCCTTGAGAAGCCTCTCTGCCCCATGTGGCCCCCGGTCCCTGAGGATCAGTTATCTCGCTGATTTAAGTAGATACTGTCAGCTCTAATTTGTCCCCCTTCTCCACGCCTCTCCAGCAGGGACGCCCTCTTTAAAATATTATGAAAAGATCAGCTGTAGGTCTGTGTGTTTAGCAGGACGGCGGGAGCTCAAAGGGCACAGGGGATAATAGGTTACTATTATGAGAGCAGAGGGGAGGTACGTTTTAAAACCAGTCGCAGGGTTACACAAGTTATTTGTGGGGAAATGATGCTGGAGAACCTGTTTCAGTCGGCTAAATAACAGATGCTTGCAACAATGATCTCAAAGAAAAGGCCAAATTAACATTGACGTGCCTCAAGAACATAAAGATGAATATCCTACACCAGACTAGACAAAGCAAAGACATTTAAGTGAAAAAATTGGGAAGGGAATACTTGCAGATTTTTGTAATGTATGTACAGAACAGTGTTGGGAGTTACTTTTGAAAAACACAATATTGTGTTACTCTAAAAAAGTAACTAATTTTGTTACTTAGTTACTTTTTATGGAAAGTAATGTGTTATGTTACTTTTGCATTGCTTTTTCTCATCTGGGCTGGGCTGTTTTTTTGTGTAATAACTGTAAAAAAGTTCTATTTTTTGAAAATGTTAAGGCCCTTTCTCACTAAAAGTGAAATGAATAAGCCTCAGGATGAAGGAAATGCATATTCATGCCTGTACAGTAGAGGGCGCAGCTCAAACAAACCTTTTAGCTGTGGATCATCGAAGGTCAGCAGCAAAGACATTGGTTAATAAAGTGAGATTAAATACATAAAGTATATTTGTGTAATTCAACATTTAATTATTGCAGGTTTGTGTAATATTCTGAGATTGCATTTCACTGTTTTTATTCATTTTGAGGAATACTGAACTACTATAACCATCATGTTTACACACAACTCCTCTGCACTTCTGATTTCTCTCAACATGGAGACAGGAGAGCTGTCATGAGAAAACAAAGTAACTTGCGTTACTTATTTAAAAAAGTAACAGAGATATTTATTTAGTAAATTTAAAAGTAATGCGTTACTTTACTAGTTACTTGAAAAAAAGTAATCTGATTACATAACTCATGTTACTTGTAATGTGTTACCCCCAACACTGGTACAGAATATACTACTGTTCAAAAGTTTGGGGTCAGTATGTTTTTTTTAAAAGGAAATTAATATTTGTATTAATCAAGGATGCATTAAAGGATTAGTTCACTTCAGAATTAAAATTTCCTGATAATTTACTCACCCCCATGTCATCCAAGATTTTTATGTCTTTCTTTCTTCAGTCGAAAAGAAATGAAGGTTTCTCAGGAAAACATTCCAGGATTTTTCTCCATATAGTGGACTTCACTGGGGTTCAACGGGTTGAAGGTCCAAATGTCAGTTTCAATGCAGCTTCAAAGGGCTCTACACAATCCCAGACGAGGAATAAGAGTCTTATCTAGAGAAACGATCGGTCATTTTCTAAAAAAAATAAAAATGTATATACTTTTTAACCACAAATGCTCGTCTTTCACTGCTCTGTGATGCGCCACGCATTACGTAATCACATTGGAAAGGTCACGTGTGACGTAGGAGGAAGTACCGCGGTAGGGCGAAAAACTCCATCTCATTTTCTCCTCCAACTTCAAAATCGTCCGACATCTTTGTTTTACCTTTTTTTTTTTTTGTAAAGGGCATTTGACTTAGTCTTCGCACGTTCGCTTCATAAACACTTGCTCAGTACTTCCGCCTACATCACGTGTGACCTTTCCAACATGATTATGTAATGCGCATCGCAGAGCAGTTCAAGATGAGCATTTGAGGTTAAAAAGTATATCAATTTTTATTTTTTTTAGAAAATGATTGTTTCTCTCCATAAGACCCTTATTTCTTGTCTGGGATCATGTAGAGCTCTTTGAAGCTGCACTGAAACTGACATTTGGACCTTCAACCCGTTGAACCCCAGTGAAGTCCACTATATGGAGAAAAATCCTGGAATGTTTCCATCAAAAACCTTCATTTCTTTTCGATTGAAGAAAGAAAGACATAAACATCTTGGATGACATGGGGGAGAGTAAATTATCAGGAAATTTTAATTCTGAAGTGAACCAATCCTTTAAATTGATCAAAAGTGACAGTAAAGATGTTTGTAATTCCAATAAATGCTGTTCTTCTGAACTTTCTGTTCATCAGAGAATCCTGATACAAATGTATCACAGTTTCCACAAAAATATGAAGCAGCACAACTGTTTTCATTGATAATAATAATAAGTGTTTCTTGAGCATCAAATCATCATATCAGAATGATTTCTGAAGGATCATGTGACACTGAAGACTGGAGTAATGATGCTGAAAATTCAGCTTTGATCACAGGAATAAATGTCATTTTTTTAAAATATATAAAAAATTATAATTGTAATCATTTTTCACAATAGTACTTACAGTATATAGTACTACTATATATATACACACACACACACACACACACACACAATTCTAACAATGCAGGTACACATTTTAATATAACCACAACTTTGTCTTTTTTCCTGTCTTTTCCCTTTTTTTTTCTTTTTGCATTAATCTGATGATAAAAGGAGCAGGCAGTGACTGACATATTAATTCAGCATTATCTTCAGAGTCACGTGTGCAGATACCTGCTCTCACGTCTGACCTCGTGCCAGCTCTAGTTCTGTCTGGTTGTCACACGCTCCTGTGGAATAGATGTTCCATTGTTATTTTAATCTCTTTACTCACCCCTCCTTTCAAAAGCGTTTCGATGAGAATATGAATTAGTGAGGTAAAATTCGATGTGAAAGGGCAGCTTCTCAACAACCACTCTGTGTTTGCAACATAATACGGCCGGCGTGCGTGTTGCATTCCAATAAATCCCTCTGTGACTCCATCTAACAACTCATTCATTTGCTTCCAGATTAATAAGCGCAACATGATTGCAAATAATAGTTTGTGACATGTTGTGTAGGCAGCACAAAAGGTTTTAGTGAAGCAGCCAGGGAGAATTGCCTCGTTTGATTTATCTGCCTTTGATTTATAAAGGAAAATCAATGAAACAATTCTTTCCAGCCTCGTATTTGCCTGTTTCCCAGACATCGCCATGATAAGGCTTTGGACTCTGAGAACGAAGACTTTTCAATTATGCAGCACTTGTTTGCATTAGATTTACTTGTGGAAAAAAAAGAGAGAAAGATGTCGGAGGAACGTATATATTGGCCGTCCCTGTGCAGAAGCAGATAAATAGAATTTCACAGCCACGGTGGCTAAGAACCATGCACAAAAATTGCTCAATATCTTGGTTCCTGGCCAATTTTCTATCCCTATTGTTTGGCAGTATTTGATAGTGGAGGAGAATGGTAATGTAATATACATAATTCATATGGCCTCTTCATTGCTGATTCTGCTGTCCTGTCTGTTTATGTGGGTAAAATAGATTCTACAGTGTCTATTAGGCCAATATAACACAGACTGGAGGATTTGGCACATTTTATGTAAAGAGACAGAAAGCCCTGAACACGCCGGACTGACGCGTGATGCTCACGAGCTTCTCTGTGCGATGTTTCCATTAGGATTCATTGCTTCATTTCAGAAAAGATTGTTTTTATGGCCTCAGACATACTAAACATGGTTTGTATTTTATCATGTTTTTGTCCAATTATGTGTCTTCAAAAAAAATTAGATTATTAAGATTACTAAAATATCTTCATATTTTTATTTTCATTTATTTTTTATTTTTATTGTTTTTACTTTTTGACAAACAAGCTCATATATATATATATATATATATATATATATATATATTTTTTTTTTTTTTTTTTACAATGCATTCAGTGTAAAATGTCTTTATTGTAATGAATGTGATTTTTCAATGCAGTTTTTATTATTATTATTATTGAATACCACTCAATTCACTTGTTTCTTGTTTCTTACAGCTCCCTTTTGGACATTTTAAATACAGTTGTGACAAATCCCATAATACATACTAAAAAACTAATTAATAATAGCCATTTAAAACATAAATATGATTGCCATTTACTATAAACAATGCTAAAATCTTTTTTGTCTCTTGGCTTAGCTTGCGGTTTTTATTTGCAATATTTAGATTTTTTTTTAATAAAATGCTAAATCCTGTTTCATATGTACATTGACAATTAGGGCTGCACAATTAATCAAATTTCTAATCGTGATTATAATTACGGATGCCACAATTATGTAATCGTTCAAAGGTGCAATTACAAGAAAAAAAGTCCACTTACATTATTCTGCATGCTTAAGATGTTTTAATTTTAAAATTTTAATTTTGTTTTAATTTTAGTTTTAGTATAACATTATTATACCATGCATATTTTTCCTTTTTTATTATTTAAAGAAGAAACCAAACCAATGTATAGTTGTCATTTGAGGCTTAATGCCATAGAAGAGCAATAAAAGTTTTTAGGAAGAGTGTTTTCAGCTTGTTTATTTACTTATGAAAATATGGCATGCAGATGCTTCAAACAATGGTGTAAAGCTATTCAAAACATCATTCAATGTAAATTGTGATGATCTTAATTAATAATTGCAATTACAATGTCAAGGGAATAATCGGCAATTATAATTTTTGTAATAATCGTACATCCCCATTGACAATACAAATTTGTCATGTGAACAGGTCATAAACATATTTCCCGAACAATTTATTTGTAATTTGCTGCTATTTAGCAGCTATTATATTAACATTCTTGTTGTTCCAAAAGTCAGATCCTTTGTACACTCTTGTTCTCTAGTGAAGTAGTTGATTGATTCAGACTAATAATTAAATGAATCAGACCGAATCATTTAACAGAAGGGACTCGAGAGTGATTCCTTCATCTCTACTGTTAGATGTTCAGGTTCATGAGCAAAGTCACTCTGATTTTTTCTGAGGCGGCGTGATCATTCACACTTACTTTGTATGTGAGGAAAAACTGCATCTTTGAAGTGTTTATCGAAAACACTGTGGCAAAAAACACCATTCACATGCATGTCTAATACTCAATTTCACCATTTATTCTCCATACACAGTGTGACGCAAAGCATGTTGGGAACTTGAAATCTGCTGCAACTAAGTTTAATGTTGAATGGACTCTTCTGATAATGTCGGTTAGAGCAATGATGTGATGTGGATGACGTCATTTTATGTCGCTCAGTAAACTTAAAAATAATAATTTAAGTATAAGGGTTTACTCAAAAATGTTGAGCTACACAAAAATAAAACTAAACTCCTAGTTCAAAAAATTGTTTTAAGTTGCATCAATGATTTAACAGACTTTAACTGTAGTGTACTCAAACGTTATAAGTTAGTACTACTGTTCGGGTTCACAGTGTAATTTAGAAATGTTTTAATTCGAGTCGCACAGATGTGCAGCTTTCATAGGTTAATTTGCTTTAAACTGAAAATAATGTCATCATCCACCCACACTCATGTTGCGAGGAGTAATAATCAAAATATCAAAGTTTTTTATTTTATATACAAAAACACGATGATCATTGGCTCTTATGTTTAGTTGCAATTTTAACAAAAAAAAAAAAAACACTATTAGATTTGAAATTGAATGTCTCTTTGAAGAAAAAAAGACGACATCCTCATCGTACATTCGCCAAGATTGCCGCTGTACCCCCTAAAAAATACATAAATAGAATAGCAATAAAAAATTGGTGCATGATGCTCAGATCTCACCCACATACTGCTGTATCGCACAAAATGTAAAATATTATATGATCAATTAGTCATGGCAACATATGTTTTTCTTTAACACATTAAAATAATTTAACCAATTACAAGATTTTTTTTAAAAAAAGAGTTGAAATTAATTATCCTGCCAATTTGATTATACATAAAATTTAAGGCAGCAACTGAACCTGAGTTGAAATAAGTGGGATTTCATTGCAACAACCCATTTACTCCTTTTTCTCAGCCGCACTCCTCTCTCTCACACACATGCACATTAAAGCTGGTCTCTGACCCTTGTCTTTATGCCCCAGATGAATTATGTTTATGATCAAATGTGTCAGAAAAGCACCTTATCAGACATGCAGAATAACCTTATTAACTGCAGTGCTACTACTGCCTAATGTAATACCACATTCATCTTGTCAGCGACACGGACACCAGATATTCTCCATTAACTGGGACCCTTACGATGATCCATGTATGTTACGTATGAGTGTATGAAATGCCAGCGAGCTCGTCAGCTCTCCTGAAATCAGTAATGGATGTGAAACCTCCCTCAGCCACGATTCCTCGGATATCAGCAGAAACACACACACACTGTTCAATAGGCTCTATCATATACACTCGCTGATATTACAAATGATTACAGAGGAAAAACTAGGCATCAAACACAAACACTTTTTAGTCATTCTGAACACAACAAACTTGTGCAATGGAAACATTGTGTTCTAAACTCGGCTCAAAATATCAAACATGTTTAATATCCTCCAACTGGAAGGAATCAAAGTCTGAAGCTAAAAAATCAGAGTCTGCGTCCATCATTCAATTCACAATTTTCTGTGAAATCTGTCAATTCATATTGCCCAAAATCTGCAGACTGGCTCTAACTTATAGGGTTGACTGCACAAATACCGTAATTGCAACAGTTACTTACAATAAACTGTAGTAACTTTGTACTGGCCCTTCACTGTCATTAAAAGACATTGAGCAACATGACAAAGATTTGAAAAGCCTCTTTATGTCGGGGTGTAAACTTTTGAACAGGAGGATGACTTCTCGTATTTTGTTTAAAGATAATTTTTTGTCTTCTGGGCAAACATGTAAATGAAGTGTACTGGAGGAAGTAACTAAGTGAAAAAATAAGTCCAATTTATCCCAATCATCCAATTCAAAAAGTTTATAACATCGGCTCCTAAAGGGTTAGTTCACAAAAATGAAATTTCTGTCATTAATTACTCACCCTCATGTCATTCCAAACCCACAACACACATTAAAGGATTAGTTCACTTTCAAATTAAAATTTCCTGATAATTTACTCACTCCCATGTCATCCAAGATGTCCATGTACTTCTTTCTTCAGTTGAAGAAATGGATTTTTTTTTTTTTTTTTTTTTTTTTAAGAAAAGGATTTTTCTCCTTACAGTGGACTTCAATAGACCCCAAACGGTTGAAGGTCAAAATGTCAGTTTCAGTGCAGCTTCAAAGGGTTTTAAACGATACCAGACGAGGAATAAAGATCTTATCTAGCGAAACGATTGGTCATTTTCTAAAAAAAATAAAAATTTATATGCTTTATAAACACAAATGATCGCCTCGCAAGTGCTTCCGCCAGACCGCCTTCTGTATTCTTCAAAAAGCTTACGCTGTATGTCCTACACCTTCCCTATTCAACTTACAGAAAAAACGGAACTGGCGCCGCGTTCGTTCCGTAAGTTGAATTGGGAAGGTGTAGGACATACAGCGTAAGACCCTTATTCCTCGTCTGGTATCGTTTAAAGCCCTTTGACGCTGTACTGAAACTGTAATTTTGACCTTCAACTGTTTGGGGTCCATTGAAGTCCACTATAAGGAGAATAATCCTGGAATGTTTTCATCAAAAACCCTAATTTCTTTTCGACTGAAAAAAGAAGGACATGAACATCTTGGATGACATGGGGGTGAGTAAATTATCAGGAAATTTTAATTTGAAAGTGAACTAATCCTTTAAGATATTTTTGATGAAATCCGAGAGGTTTTTTATCTCCCATAGAAAGCAACGAAATGACCACATCCAGAAAGTCCAGAAAGGTAGTAAAGACATGGTTAAAATAGTCCACGTGACTACAGCGGTTCAACCTTAATTTTATGAAGCGACAAGAATACTTTTTGTACGCAAAAACAAAACAAAAATAATGAATTTATTCAATAATTTCTTCTCAACCCTGTCAGTCTCACACGTAGTTGACGTAGTAAACACAGTGCAGCGCTTCCGTGTTTATGTCAGAACGTTGGCTCATTATTGGACGGCTCCTGCTTGAGCATCACACGCAAGCCAATACTGAGCCGGCATTCGGATGTAGAACCTGGAAGCACTGCAACGAAAATAGTGTAGGAGAATGACAGGGGAGAGACGAATTTGTTGAATAAAGTCATTATTTTTGTTTTGTTTTTGCGCACAAAAAGTATTCTTGTCGCTTCATAACATTAAGGTTGAACCACTGCAGTCACATCGACTATTTTAATATATTTTATGCTTTTACTACTTTTCTGGACCTTGAATGATGGTAATTTCATTGCTTTCTATGGGAGATAAAAAACTTCTCGGATTTCATCAAAAAATATCTTAATTTGTGTTCTGAAGATGAACGAAGGTCTTACCGGTGTGGAATGACATGAGGGTGAGTAATTAAAGACTGAATTTTCATTTTTGGGTGAACTAACCCTTTAATACATAATTTTCCATCAGGAGCATCAGTGAATGTTTTCTCCTTTTGTAATAGTTGTGTTTGAGTCCCTCA
Organism: Mylopharyngodon piceus; assembly: GCA_039654765.1. NCBI lineage: Eukaryota > Metazoa > Chordata > Actinopteri > Cypriniformes > Xenocyprididae > Mylopharyngodon > Mylopharyngodon piceus. Next base: position 32,763,292 of record CM077441.1, on the reverse strand, counting down.
GTTGTGCTCAGTGTGAAAGATGGGTCTCAAAATCATAGAGTCACTGTTGAAAAGGGTTTAAATATGCAGATGTTCGAAAACCAAATAGTGTGCAGGACGTGGAGGACAAACAAGGGACTCATGAACAACTATCCCAAAACATAAAAACAGCCGTTGATCATCCAGGTAACAACACAGTATTAAAATGTTGCTTTTTTACATCTTCAACTCTCTTTAGTGTGTAATGTTGCAGTTTGAGCATGAAAAAGCTCTGCAAAGTCCCTCCAGCGGGAGCTTTCTCTATATCAGTGTCACTGTTTCTGAACTCTTGAAACTCCTCCATTGTAGTCTTGAGTTTTCTTCCAGAAATGAACATGTCACAATATTCCTCATTTAAATAATTCCCGCCCAACGCATATGCAGAATAAAGGGGCGGAGCCTGGTTGAGTTAGTAGTGTGTTGAAACATGGTTGTGGTAAGGGGCGGGACATTTCCCAAACACACTCAAAGTGCTTGACCAATCACAACACACTGCTCCAGCCGACCAATCAGAGCACATTGAGCTTTTCAGAAGGAGGGGCTTCATAGAGACAGGAACTAAACAGAGCGTTACTGACAGACTGGGAAGAGAGGAGCTGCAACAATGACAAACATATGAAAAATAATGTGTTTTTTGAACATTCAAGCATGAAAACCTATTCTATAGAGCCCCAAAACAAAATCAAGACTTTGGAAATGGCATAACATGGCCTCAGTACTAAATAAAAAAAAAAACAAGCAGTTTATTATGATCCGTCTTATTTTGTTAAAATTATTAGCATCTTGCATAACATTAGCAGACCTGTAGCATAACGCTATCAAACTATTTTGGTAGAAACTGGTTAGCATGGCACATTTTTGTAAGGGTTGTGCTAGAATGTCCCCTAAACAATACTAGCATAGGTGGTTGTTAGAATGGTTAGCAGTTTCAGACCCGTGATTGTGTGTGTGGGAGGTTGAGGGTGTCTGGATGCTGTAGGGATGATCATTTGAGCAGCAGTTACACTGACCTCAGTCAGGTCTGGAGTCCTGGACTCCCTGCAGGGCACAGCAAGCCCAGATACATCCAGCCCACTGCCAACACATACTGGGTCATTGTGGAGATAAACACACCTATTAGAGTACTGAACCATTCCAGGAGAACACACACACACACACACACAGGTTTGGTGGTTGAAAGGTGGTTTAAGGGTAAGGAAAGGTCAACAGTGTCATTGTAGATGTAATTACAGAAATTAATTACAGCTGTAATTACATGCATGTATTGTTTAAATATAAGTACCATGTAAAAACATGCATGTACACAATAAATGCATTGTATAAAGTGATTAATTTAAAGTATAGTAGTTAAAACACTTAATATAAAGTGGTACCAGGAACCGACTTCTGCCCTCACCTCCTCGAGTGAAATCTGCAGCAAATGCGACATATTTAAAATTCTTGCCAAATACGCCTGCATGGCATCCACACATGTAGAGTTTGTGAGGAACGGCTTGTTTGGTGTCAGCCTCCCTGAACAGGGTGCAAGCATGCTTAATAACAGGCGTGAGACCTGTCTTTGATTTTGAAAAGTGTGTGTGAGAGAGAGAGAGAGAGACTGGAGGCTGAAGCTTCACCTAAGTGTACTGAAGCAGAGAAATAATGGTACCCCTGTCTGTTTAAGAGAGAGAGAGAGAGGCTTTAGCATTTGGAGAGGCTTTTCGAGGTAACTGACATGACGTGGTGCTCAGATGTAAATACCGGCCGGCAGAAACTATGATGAGATCTGTGAAGCGTCTGCTTGCTGCCATCATTTTGTGTCTAGGTTGGCATCACCCACCTCACCCCACAACATGTTTAAAAAAGCAGAACTAACAACCTTTCGACGCACATGCATGACTTTAGCACAGTTGCCGGGATCGCTGCCATTTTCACTCCTGTGAGCAGCGCTGGCTTATCCTGCATTCATAAAAATCACTTCATCTCTATGCTCACCTTAAAAACAGAGCAGGGCTTCAGGCCTTACAAACCCTGTTTTTGCAACCCTGTTTTTCTGTTCAGATCCATCTTGATTATATTGATTTCCCTGATCATCTAAATGCATCACTTTTTAATTGTATTACAAGGGATGAGGGGGAAAATGAATGATAAATGAAATGATAATAGTTTATTAGGTCAGACTTTAGGGTTCAATTCTCACTATTAAGTATGACTTTTGCCTCGATAAACTCGTAATTACTGCTTATTAATAGCTATTAAGGTAGTTGTTAAGTTTAGGTATTGGGTAGGATTGAGGGATGTAGAATAAGGCATTAATATCTGCTTTATAAGTACTAATAAACAGCCAATGTCCTAGTAATATACATGCTAATAGTCAACCAGTTCATAGTGAGAATTGGACCCTAAACTAAAGTGTTACCATTTTTATTATAACAGCCTTATGTAGGGACGAGCATTTGTGGTAAAAACGTATGTACGTTTTTTTTTTTTTTATATAAAATGACCGATCATTTCTCTAGATAAGACCCTTATTCCTCATCTGGGATCGTGTAGAGCTCTTTGAAGCTGCACTGAAACTACAATTTGGACCTTCAGCCTGTTGATCCCCAGTGAAGTCCACTATATGGAGAAAAATCTTCCTCAAAAACCTTCATTTCTTTTCGACTGAAGAAAAAAAAGACAGAAACATCTTGGATGACATGGGGGTGAGTAAATTATCAGGAAATTTTAATTCTGAAGTGAACTAATCATTTAAGTGCACTTAAGTGGCTGGTTAATTTCATTAATATTATGTTATCTGCAAGTACACTACAAGTGCCCATTCGGTACACTTCTTTGTCACAAGGGACAGTAATGTACTGCGACAATCTTATGAAAGAACGGTCACGTATTATAACAGTCTTATGAAGAAACAGTGTGTTATAACAACCTTCTGGCACGCGTGCATGACTTTAGTTTGCGCACCCCAATTTTTCCCGTTGAGATGCTGCTTGATTGTATTGATTTCCCTGATAATGTAAATGTATCACTTTTTGAGCGGAGGGTGAAATTAAGACACAGCAGAGGGGTGTGTGTCAGTGCAGGTAACGATTTTGTGTTTGGAGTGGAGGACTCTTAATAAGCTTTGGTTTAAGACACTCTGTAAAGTGCTCAAGATGAGATCAGTCTGTCTGTTTACCGCGCATGGCCTAATTGAGAAAGATGAGGCTGATACCCGAGCTATAATTAACGTCACACACAGCAGAGACAACACAAGGTCACCGAGTGTTTGACAAGAAATGTTATTTAACAACGAAGACGGGGCTAATCAATAATTTACTCATTTTTCTACTCTCTTTTGCGTTCAGTGCTGTCTTTATCATGCTGCTGTGTGTTTTGTGTGTGTGTGAATGTGTGTTTTTTGGGAATATCAGCAGTGGCCCCTCCTTTGAATGAGAACATGCCATTTGGGAGGGATTCCTGTTTATTCGCCACTATTAAAGACATGAAACTTACCAACTTAAAAATGACATGCAAGGGCATTTGCATAATGCAAAATTGAATTTCCCTGAATACATGTATTAATCTGAATTGTAAAAAGCAGTGGTGGGGCTGCTTACATGCTGTAATTGGCATCTTGTGGTTTGCCTTCCTGAGGCGAGACTTGAGTTTTATGTGTGTTTATAATAAATTGCATATTTAAGCTCACAGGAAATCACTGGGAGACATCCATCCTACACGCTCTCATTTACAGCGCTGTCTTTAATTAAACCACGGAAAGAGTCGGCAATTTGTTTCTGAACACTGTCTAATGTCTGAGTCTGCTTATTAGATATTAAATTGATGCATAATTCAGGCAATTAAGAAAGTAATCACACAAAGTAATGTAATGGAAGTTAATTATTACTGCATAAGCAAACAGTTCATTAATGCCGGTTAATGTTGTGACTGCGTCATGTTCAGGCTCCGCATCTCAGTGTGTGTGGATCTGCTGATTCCAGCTGATCTGAGATCAGAAAGTGTGTATGACTCGCCTGCAGATCAGGGAGGAGGGCTTCACTAGGCCTGACAGCAAAAAAAAAAAAAGTCCTGTGGCAGTACTATGGCAGCCGCTTGTTAAAGGGATAGTTCACCCAAAAATGAAAATTTTGTCATCATTTACTCACCCTCAAGTGGTTCCAAATCAGTTTCTTTCTTTCTGTTGAACACAAAAGAAGATATTTTAAAAAATTGTGGGTAACCAGACAGTTGATGGCACCCACTGACTTTCATAGTAGGAAAAAAAAAAATACTATGGAAGTCAATGGGTGCCGTGGTTACTGACACTTTTTAAAAAAAAATATCTTCTTTTGGGTCCCAGCAAGTAAAAATACAAAAACAAAAAAAACATTAATAAACAACAATAAAATCAAATCAGTTAAACATACAAACCCAAAATTCATTCCAAAACATCAAAATTACGCCATTACGTTGCACGTTTCGCATCACTTTCAAAAATGTCCAGTGGGTGGCGCTAAAAGCACATTCATCTTGAAAACAGATGAACGTGAATCTGGCTAGGGTTGAATCTGAAATCGCCCCCTATACCCTCATTCACTGTTCCTTACCAGTGTTGGGGAAAGTTACTTTTAAAAGTAATGCATTACAATATTGCGTTACTTAGTTACTTTTTATGAAAACTAATGAGTTACATTACTTTTGCGGTACTTTTCTCATCTGGGCTGAGCTGTTTGTTTGTTTGTTTGTTATTATAACAGCAAAAAAGTTCTATTTTTGGCAAATGTAAAGGCCCTTTCACACCAAAAGTGAAATGAATAAGCCTCAGGCTGAAGGAAATGCAAATTCACGCCTGTACAGTAGAGGGCGCAGCTCAAACAAACCTTTCAGCTGTGCTGCCATTCTGGAATAGAAGAATAGGAATCGGGAGAAGTAAATTAGTAAATGTATGATCACATTTAGTCTAGAACTAGTCTAGAATAATCATCCTGTTTACACAGCGCTCACAACGCCTGCCTCTGGATTCCTGATTTTTCTCAACATTAGGACAGGAGAGCTGTCAGTCAATAAATGGGAAAACAAAGTAACTTGCATTACTTATTTGAAAAAGTAACTCAGATATTTGTTCGTAAATTTAAAAGTAATGCGTTACTTTACTAGTTACTTGGAAAAAGTAATCTGATTATGTAACTCATGTTACTTGTAATGCGTTACCCCCTACATTAGTTCACTAATACAGTCCACTTGAAGGAGTGAATGAAAACGTGAATTCGGACACTGAGTGCGCCGGAAGGGCTGCCGCTTTTGCATAGTTTGTGCTTGCTGTTTAATAATCATTTGAAACTTAGCAAATGGCAGCTCCAGTAGTAAGATGAAAGGATTTATATTGAATTTTGTCATGGAAATTATGTATAAAACTTAGATAAACAATTTAATAATCAATTAAAAATTAATTTGCACCTGTATTATGTTACGCTGTACGCTGCGGACGAGCGGTATGTAGGATGGATAGATGGATGGATGGATCATTGGAACTGCGGGCGCCATCTTCTGGCGAGACGCGGGAATTCATTCGGCACGCGACTCCCACAGTGCATTATGGGTATTCTCTAGCCGTTGAGCGTACATCAGTTGTAAACTCGTTATTGCGGTGCATTGTGAGATTACATGAGTGCACTCGATAATGTCCACTAAGGTTTCAGACACCATGAAAATGGCTGTTCCCTCAAATAGTGCCCTATTTAAGGGTATAGGGGGCGATTTCAGACATAGGGTAGGTTTTATTTTGTTGGTTGTTGTACGTATTGTGGCAGTTCTGAAATTAAATGTCCGGTGGGTGGTGCCAAAACATTTAAAGGGATAGTTCATCCAAAAATGAAAAACTGCTGTTAATTTACTCAACCTCAGGCCATCCAAGATGTAGTTGACTTTTTTTTTCTTCAGCAGTGCAGTAAAGAAGATTTTTAGCTGAAACCGTGGTCCTCGGTGATTCATATAATGGAAGTCAATAGGTGCCGCTCCTGAGGATACATTGAGGTCTTAAGAAGCTAAATGATTGGTCTATGCAGGAAAAGAATCTGTTCTACTGAGGAAAAAAAGTCACCTACATCTTGGATGGCCTGAGAGTGAGTAAATTAACAGCAAATTTTCATTTCTGGGTGAACTATCCCTTTAATGAGCCGTCGTGTTTAAAAATAACCTACCATCTCTAAATCTTACCCCAACAAATGCATTTGCTGAAGCAAACATGACATTTTAGCTCGCTTCTATTAGTCTTTTACCGTGACTCGTGTTTCACGGGACGCCTACTCACGCTGTTCTCGTCACAAATGCAGTGATGTACCAGGTGAGCTACCGAGCAAGTTTACAATGTCAGAAAAGCAATGCATAGCTGATGCAAACGTTAAAATGATTTAGTTTAGTAAAAATGTTTTAACACAGTATTGTGCAAGGAACCTTGTGAAAATAAGTCTTTATTAATCAATAATTTGCACTTGTAATCATAATTTGTGTAAAAAAAGAAAGAAAAATAGTTGGTGTTTTACTGCCACTAGTGTTCATTTCAGCTGGAAACTGCAGTGAATTGTATGTATATGCACAGTTTTTGTCAAAAATGTAAGTAGAGGCACATATTATCAATGTGCCTGTTTTGCAACAAAACCTGATGAGGTTTTAAAGCATGATTTGAAAATGATCCAAAAACATCAAAGGAGGCTCTAAATCTGATCTTTCGTATGATTTGGAATATTGTTTTTATGTTTATATTTTTAATATTTCCTCTGTGTATGTTGCCAACTGAAGCAGTCCAGCTTTTTTTTAATGAAACCATAAATATTTGAAAGAAGTTTATATGGTGAACATCACAAAATGACTTATTTTAGTAGTGACATAGAAATAATTTTTAAATCATTTTATTTCCTAACTTATTTTTTGTTGTATTATCACGTTGCTATATATTCAATGATTATACAATGTAACATTAAAACCTTATAATGTGCTGAAGTCATCCATACCATGGTACTTTGATATACCGTGGTACAGAAGGATAGATAAAGTCGTGTAGTATTTTTTAGGTGGTACTTCTAAGAGTAGTGTGGTGTAATTTAAGTAGTTTCTTCAGGTAAATGTAATAAATAAAGAGACAGCTCTCTGCTAGTTGCTCTTGTTAGTCAGTGTTTTTGATAGTGTTTGGCTTCATTTCAAAGGTTTTAGAATTTTTAAGCCTTGACTCATCCCTCTTTTTTCTGTCTTATTCCCTTTGATTTTTTTCTGTTTTAAAGCAGACCCATAAAACAGGCCTGTCCAAGCTGGTCTTGTTTCTCTGAGTAAACATGCGTGTCACAGTTGACCTTTGCAGGGGTCAGGAGGTTTTTATATTGGCTGACATGTTTGAGAGTTAATAGAGACGCTTAGCAACACTCCCCTGGGTCATCCCATTTATTAAGCTACAATGAGTTGCATCTGTCTAAACCAAATCAAGGGGACCTATCAGGCAGGGTCAGACACGCACCAACAGACACCATCAACACACACTCCTCACTCATAATGCACATAACACACACTCTCCGAGATCAGGTATAGGGATCTGTGTTGTTCATGATGGACTACTGTTTTTGGATGTTGCTTTCTGGATTATTTCTGTATATAATGTTTTAATAAGGGACATATAACAATCATATATATATATAAACAGAACAGTATCAGTTTCATAAAAGAACAAGACTGTAGCATGTAATATAAGAGTCGTACTATGACAGTTTAATAATAGTCTATAATTATAATAGTCTTATACAGGGATAATGATGTATTAGAACAGTCTTAAAGGAACACTCCACTTTTTTTGAAAATAGGCTCATTTTCCAACTCCCCTAGAGTTAAACAGTTGAGTTTTACCGTTATCGAATCCATTCAGCCGATCTCCGGGTCTGGCGGTACCACTTTTAGCATAGCTTAGCATAGTTCATTGAATCCGATTAGACCGTTAGCATGTCGCTCAAAAATGACCAAAGAGTTTCGATATTTTTCCTATTTAAAACTTGACTCTTCTGTAGTTACATCGTGTACTAAGACCGACGGAAAATGAAAAGTTGCGATTTTCTAGGCCGATATGGTTAGGAACTATACTCTCATTCCGGCGTAATAATCAAGGAACTTTGCTGCCGTACCATGGGTGCAGCAGGCGCAATGATATTACGCAGCGTCTCTCACAAATGTCTCCATGGTTGCAAGGCACGCTCCCTGTGCAAGCAGGCGGTCACAGGCGCTGCGTAATATCATTGCGCCTGCTGCACCCATGGTACGGCAGCAAAGTTCCTTGATTATTACGCCGGAATGAGAGTATAGTTCCTAGCCATATCGGCCTAGAAAATCGCAACTTTTCATTTTCCGTCGGTCTTAGTACACAATGTAACTACAGAAGAGTCAAGTTTTAAATAGGAAAAATATCAAAACTCTTTGGTCATTTTTGAGCGAGATGCTAACGGTCTAATCAGATTCAATGAACTATGCTAAGCTATGCTAAAAGTGGTACCGCCAGACCCGGAGATCAGCTGAATGGATTCAAAAACGGTAAAACTCAACTGTTAAACTCTAGGGGAGTTGGAAAATGAGCCTATTTTCAAAAAAAGTGGAGTGTTCCTTTAAGGCCCATTCACACCAAGAACGATAACTATAACTATATTAGCGTCCAGAGCAGCGGACAATATTGTTCTGTTTATTATAAGCGCTCTGCAGTTTTGTTGTCTGCCACTTTAAGTGCTCGAGCTCTTTAAAGCAGGATGGATTTATCAGCTGGAAAAAAATCATTCTGAAAGTGATTCCAATGATATCGTTTTTCTGTGCCGTTGTTATAAGTTGTGGTGTGAACTCTGCTATTCTTTTATATTTAGAACGATTATAACTATCTTTATAGTTATCAATATCAGTGTTGGTGAAAGTTACATTTAAAAGTAATGCATTACAATATTGTGTTACTCCCTAAAAAAAGCAACTAATTGCGTTACTTAGTTACTTTTTATGAAAAGTAATGTGTTACATTACTTTTGTGTTACTTTTTCTCACCTGGGCTGGGCTTGTTTGTTTTTTAATAACAACAAAAAAGTTCTATTATGTTGTCTATCAAATGTTAAGACCCTTCCACACCAAAAGTGAAATAAATAAGCCTCGGGCTGAAGGAAATGCATATTTACGCCTGTACAGTAGAGGGCGCCGCTCAAACAAACCTTTCAGCTGTGCTGCCATTCTGGATTAAAGAAGAAGGAGGATTTATTATTTTTAAATCTAATCTAAAGTAATTTTTTGTTTATTAGTATGGTTGAATTGGATCATTGAAGGTCAGCATTGGTTAATAAAGTGAGATTAAATACATAAAGTACATTTGTGTAATTTAATATAATTATTACAGGTTTGCATAAAATTCTGAGATTGTGTTTCACTGTTTTTATTCATTTTGAGGAATACTGAATGTTTTCATGCAAGTGAGATGAGTAAATGCATTTTCACATTTAGTCTAGAACTACAATAACCATCATGTTCACACACAACACCTCTGCACTTAATTTCTCTACATGGGGACAGGAGAACTGTCAATCAATACATGTGAAAACAAAGTAACTTGAGTTACTTATTTGAAAAAGTAACTTAGATATTTTGTTGTACATTTAAAAGTAATGCGTTACCCCCAACACTGATCCTTATAGTTATCGTCCTTGGACGGCTTTTATAAGGGGATAAAACATATGACAGTTGTTTTGAGGGAAAGTCACTTGTTATAACAGCCTACAGTAATGAAGGGACAATAATATTTTATAACAGTCATACAGGGTCAGACACACTTATGCACTACTGTTCAAAAGTTCAGGGTCAGTAAGGTGTCTCTTCTGCTCACCAAAGCTGCATTTATTTGATCAAAAATGCAGAAAAAACAGTAAAATTGTGAAATATTATTACAATTTAAAGTAAATGTTTTCTATGTGAATATATTGTAAAATGTAATTTATTCCTGTGATCAAAGCTGAATTTTCAGCATCATTACTCCAGTCTTCAGTGTCACATGATCCTTCAGAAATCATTCTGATATGCTGATTTGATGATCAAGAAACATTTCTGATCATCATTGTGGAAACTGTTACATTTTTTTAGGATTCTTTGATGAGTAGAAAGAACATTTATTTAAAATAATATGGGGTAATAATGTAATATAACGGTCTTAATAAGGCATATACTGTATTACAACATCCCCATGAAAGCGAAGAAACATGAAAAACATTGAAAGCATGTTATAACAGCTTTATTAATATTGTATTAAACATAAAGACATACATTGTTGTGTAGAGAGATGGAGCTGCTGTTTAAGTGAGCTGTATTGTGTTTCCAGCCTTTGTTGTTTTGTCGCTGGTCAGTGAGTTCAGGCCACAGAGCTGCCGTCTGTAATCATGGATAATAGTCAATTATCACAGAGAACTATCAGATCAATTACAGCTCAATCAATACACGCACAAAGCTGGCTCTAGCACCACACACACCAACACTCATACAGTGATGTTGTCTTAAACACTGAAAAACAGCAGCAGAATGCTCTGTTATGGCTGTGATTCTCCCTAGAAAAATGACTTTTAAGAATGTGATCCAAGGTTGGCCTTTTGTTTTGACAGTACACACAATGCACACAAAACCCACACACACACGACAGATGGGGCTTTGCTATTGCTTTTTCAGCACTGGTTAATGGTGACAAAACTACTGTTATGTGCTTAACGACTGCTTGTATGTTACTGCCAGGTCTTTATGAGCACACACTCCATGGTCTGAGTGTGTGTGTGTGTGTTTGGAATGACTGCATTGATGAAAGTTAATGTCTGAACGTCCCAAAATGCTCATTTCCTTCATTGCATTTAGATATGGGTTTCTTTCTGCATCCTGGCTGGTGTCCATTGCTTTGCTCTCTCTCTCCTCTCTCTCTCTCTCTCTCTCTCTCTCTCTCTCTGGATGGGAATAAATGTGTTGGTGTAATGGAGGTGTGCTGGTCTCCTTCTGATGTATCATCTCCCCTCACTCTTTTATTTACACTCAGCTTCAGCTCAAATTGTGTTGTCATCTTAATGGGGAAAGATTCATCTGATGTTGTGCAGGTTTAGGGGGGTGAAAGAGATAGACGTTTCTCCTCAGCCTTTGTTTACACGCCAATAAAGGCTGTTAACTGTTTCAAATCCACTTCACAGTTTTAACCGTCTCGACGTCAGGCTTATGCTAATGGAGTTGTTTGATAATGCCTAATCAAGGATCAAAACTTTATAGTTACTATAGTACAAGAATGCTAAAATATCTGTGATACAACCTGTGTTCATTTTTATATCTCCTTTATATTATATTATATTATATTATGTTATGTTATGCTATGTTATTTTATATTATATTATATTACCACATTATATTACCATTTTATATTATATTATATTATATTATTATATTATGTTATATGTTATGTTATATAAATCTCGCAAATTAGTAAAAAAAAAAAACAGCTGAAGTGAGATTCAGAAATTGAACACAGTTGTTCATTGTATAATATAATATAATATAATATAATATTAAAAAATAAATATTAAAGTTAATGAACAAATGTATTAAAATGTGCAAACTATCTTTATAAGTATATGTATATGCAAACAGGGTGCAAACAGAAAATAACTCTGGCTGGTTGGTTGGTTGGTTGACTTGTTTTTGGTTGATTTCTTTTTGGTTGGTTGGTTGGATGGTTGGTTTGTTTTTGGTTGTTTTTTGGTTGGTTTTTGGTTGGTTGGTTGGTTGGTTGGTTGGTTTTTGGTTGTTGTTTTTTTTGTTGTTGTTTTCGTTGGTTTTTGGTTGGTTAGTTGGTTGGTTGTTTTTTTTTTTGTTTGTTGGTTTTTTGGTTGGTTGGTTGGTTGGTTGGTTGATTTGTTTTTGGTTGTTTTTTTTTGTTTGTTTGTTTTTTGCTTGTTTTTTTGTTTGTTTGATTGATTGGTTTTTGGTTGGTTGGATTTTTTGGTTGGTTGATTTATTTTTGGTTGGTTGATTTGTTTTTGGTTGGTTGGTTGGTTTTTGGTTGTTTTTTTTTTTATTTGTTTTTGGTTGGTTGTTTGGTTGGTTGGTTGATTGGTTGGTTGGTTTTTGGTTAGTTGATTGATTGGTTTTTGGTTGGTCTTTTGGTTGGTTGTTGGTTGGTTGGCTGGTTTGTTGGTTTATTGGTTTTCGGTTGTTTTTTTTTTGGTTGGTTTGTGGTTGATTGGTTGGTTAAATGGTTGTTTTTTTTTGGTTGGTTGGTTGATTGGTTGGCTTTTTGGTTGGTTTTTTGGTTGGTTGGTTGATTTTTGGTTGTTTTTGGTTGTTGGTTGGTTGGTTTCTGGTTGGTTGGTTGGTTGATTGGTTTTCGGTTGTTTTTTTTGTTGTTGTTGTTGGTGTTTGGTTGGATGGTTGGATGGTTGTTTGTTTAATTGGTTGATTGGTTTTCGGTTGTTTTTTTTGGTTGGTTTTTGTTTGGTTGGTTGAACTTTTTTGTTGTTTGTTTTGTTTTGTTTTTTTTGGTTTTTTTGGTTGGTTTTTGGTTGGTTCATTGGTTTTCCCAGTCACATGCCTTCACCAAAATATTAATATCATTGCACCTCTTGCCACAATTACAGTACAGTATATCACACACTTGAATGAAATGAAATATTGAAGTGTCTGTCTATCAGTATACCAGATTATTCAAATTTGATGAATATAAAATTATATATATTCAGACTTACATTTACATATTTAGCTAAATGTCCCGTTGTTGGATCCCGAATATATACTGTGTGTTTGTGATTGTGTCTGTTTTAAATATCTGCCCTCTTATACACACACACCTCTGTGTCGGGCTGTCCAGCGCTGAACACAGTGCACTTTGTGCACAGCTATTTATATCAATAAGTCTCATGCTTAGAGGCACAAAACGAGAGTTTAAGACCGAGATACTCTTGTGGGCACTGATGGTGAGAGAGAGACCGACATGGAGAGACAGGGAAGGTGGTGTTAGAGGGCGTGTGTGTGTGTGTGTGTGTGTGTGTGTGTGTGTGTGTGTGTGTTGTACAGGTGTGGGGCGTCTCACTGGGCTTTGGACAGGAAGAGGAGAAAAGAGGAGAGGGGGATGGGGACAGCTGGAGAAAGCAGGAGGGGGAAGAAAAGAAAAACAGCAAGAAAAACAAACTGAGAGAGAAAAAGAGAAAGAGAGAACATGACAGTGAGGGAAAGAGGGATTTAGAGAAGAAAACAAAGGAAGTGAAGGGAATGTAAGGGGCGACAAAAGAAAGAAGGCAGAAAGATGGCGGGCCAGAAGAAGTGAGGGAGTAGATAGAGTGACAGTGGGAGGATCTGCAGGACAGCGGCTCTTCCCAAAGGAACGGGAGAGTGAGTGAATATCAATTCCCAAACAAAGAGCCTCTTCCAGATCCACCCCATCAACATATGGAAGAGTCAATGGAAAACCACCCTACGCAAAGTGAACGACATGGCACAACAAAACTAGATCGCTCGCAGTTCAAACAAAGAGGTCTACACAGCACATCAACTATGTGAAGAATCTGGTTGATTGTAATTATAATTTTGGTTTTGCATGCTGATTGACAGCTTTATTGATTATGATGGGATTGATCTACTTTTAACAATAATAGTACAGTTAGTCTTTAACTAAAGTGCAGTAGCCAACTTTTTTTTTTTTTTGACTGAATTTTAAATAAGTTGAAAAAATGTTCATGTTCAGTCTTCTGAACATAGTTGAGCCATATAGTTGTCACAAAACAGATCATAGTCTAAAAGACCTGATTTAGGTCATAATTCAGTTTTGAAAATATGTTGAAAATACATAGTAACGACCTTTAATACAATATGCATCAAACACACATTTATGCTAAATAATTGCTTGTCCCATCACTTCCTTTTGCTCTCTCTTATATGTTATTGCTTAAACGTACAGTAGGCTGTATGTTTTATGTATCAGTGATTTCAGAAGTCCCTTTAAATCAAGTCAGTCTAGACAACTAATAAATCCAGCTCTCCTAAACATTTTAGTAACATATTCTCATTTACAGAATCTGAAAAAAAAAAAAAAAAAATTTACTTTAGCTCAACTTCAGGACACCTTTAAAAAGAGTACTTATTACAGAAATAATATGCTTAAGTGAAAACTGAATGTACTGTTTTTGGACACTTAATTTCATGTTAATTGCAAGAGTGCTTGTTTTGACTCATTTAAATACTTTATATGTAATTCCATAGTTACACTTTATTTTAAGGTGTCAGCATTACAGTGTAACTATACATTTAAGTACTGAGTAATATTAATTAACAACATGTACTTACTATAGGGTAGGGTTAGGAATACAGTTTGGTTTAGAGTTATTTGCATGTAATTATGCATAATTTATATTTAATACTACAGTAACTACATGTAACATATGTAACAAGGACACTGTAAAATAACATGTTACCAATTCCATCATTGCTTCTATTGTCTTTAAAATACAGACAGTGTGTTTAAAAAATATTAACTTTTAAATGTAATTTCGAATAACACACTGATAATCAAGTACTTTAGTATGTTAGTCAACACATCAAATTAAGTGTACTTTAAAGCATGACAAAAGACTATTAAAACAATGATTTAAAATGTATTTAAAACTTAATTTGACATTATTAGAAAGTTTACTTTTTAAGTGTACTTAAGTGTTTGAAGAAAGATAGGCCAGACCGCCTTCCTAACTAGCTTCCGGCAGAGCGCTTTCCGTATTCAACTCACGAAGAAAGTGTAAACTGGCGTCGCGTCAGTTATACTTTTTCTGTGAGTCGAATAGGAAAAGTGTAGGATGTAGTGTAAGCTTTTTGAACTGCGAGAGTTTTACACTTTCTTCGTAAGTTAAATACAGAAAGCGCTCTGCCGGAAGCTAGTTATTTTACTTCATAACTTGTTAAATATGGATATTTTTTTTACACAACCACATCGCTTCGCTTCAGAAGGTCTTTATTAACCCTCCCAGAGCCGTGTGGAGTACGTTTATGATGGATGGATGTGGATGGAGGCACTTTCTTCAGCTCATACTCGCTTGGTAATGCATATACTGCCATCATAAAGCTCATAAAGGATATTTATTAATATATCTCAGATTGTGTTCATCAGAAAGAAGAAAGTCATATACACATAGGATGGCTTGAGGGTGAGTAAAGCTAGGGCTAATTTTCATTTTCAAGTGAACTAATCCTTTAAGTGCACTTCTTTGTCACAAGTGAAGTCATGCTAAAAATCTGTATTTTTCAGTTTTATCGACTAATGTGCTTTTTGACAATTTTAAAGGCAGTACATGAATGTTTAGCCTCTTTTGTGTAGTGCTAACAGTGAAGTGAACAAAGGCAGCTCGTCCCTCATCACTGTGTGTGAGCGTGTGTGTTTAAGCATAAACGGAGACTCTGTGTCTGTCTTTATTGGGCTGGCAGTGGAGTCATTACTTGCTGTGTACAGGCTGTGAGCGTCCATGCGTTACACACTCACACACACACACATGTCTGCGGCCCTCGCTGGACTCCTGAGTGACCCCTGCTGCTCCAGCACAGCCCATGCAATCCAGACGCTTGATGACACGCAGCGCCTCTGTTTGGCTGAGGCATGTGTGTACTTGCGTGCGCATGTCGGTGTGTGTGTGAGAGAGGGGTCACGTGCGTCCTGACACCCCTCTCGCTGTCTCTGAGGGTAGTGAGCTCAGGGAGGGGCCCCAACACAGGGGTCCGCTCATACCTTCAACAAAACACCCCTCAAATAAGGAGGCAGAATACTAGTGTTGATAGTTCCCACCAGGTAATTGCTCAGCAGGTGAAATACAGAGAGTGGTCAACAGCAGGAACTTGGTGGTGTGTGTTTTGTGTGTGTGGAGCCATGTCGGTGTTTAGAGGTGTTTGGACAGAGAACACGCGTTTGTTTTCATGCCTATTAAAATAGGTACCGCTTGAGTCAGTCTCTAACTAAACTCCTTCACTCAGACTTGACAACCGACACATCTTACGAATGCCCAAATCTTTGATTTATTGTACCGTCTGTCTTTGTGGCTCAAATATATGAGCTTTTTATTCACTTTGTGAGCAGTTACTGTTAATGTATTCACACAGAATGTGTTGTATCCTGCGGTGATGGGAATCGATAGTAGATTTAGAGTGCGGACCAGAGTTTCTACTTTTCCCTCCATTTGCAAACTGGTGAAACTTCAATTCAGTTTCATTTGAAAAAGAACTTTGATGTTTTTTTGTTCACCATATCGCTGTCTTCTCTCACCTCTCTAACACTGTGGCACAAACTCCAAGCAGAGTATAAACAAGCATATGTTATTTTGAAATTTTGAGTGCAAATTATAAAATATAAAAATGTGACAACTGATTATCTTATCATTACACATCCATAAGTGCCTCATACAGGTCTGTCGCCACATGGGAAAACATTAAACTACAGCACATGCGACATGGATACATGTTGAGTTTCAACTATCAGGTAAAATCATCAGTCAACTAAATTTCCCTTTCAGTCAGTCACGTTCGATGTCATGTCAGAACTGAACTGTAACGTCTCCGTTCCCTCCTTTAGGGAACGAGGGTTACATACTTAACCGAGACAAACTTCTACTTTTGTACCAAATTTGCTTACAAAAACTTTTGTCAGATTTACCAAAATAAGCAATTACAAAAATAGTGCAGGGAAATTAGAACCTAATAATTATATATCATTCTTGTGAAACCTTAATTTAAATCTAAATGTTTAAATATTAAATATCAATCTCAAGCTTAATGTTTCGCTAACATGCAACGTTGCATTAGTCAACATTAGTTTTACTAGTTACACAGCTACTAGTTTAGCTTTAAAGTTTTCTTGCTCTGTGCTTAGATTTTGATTTATTCATATTCACATTTATTATACTATATATATATATAAAAATGGTTAGTTCCTGTCCTTGATTCTGACTGGTCAATAGCTGTGTTTTATTCACAATAAAACACGGCTATGACCGCTTCACCCAACGGTTCTGTGTATCACTACACAACACCCTTAGCAGCCACTCTTAGCAACGTAAACTGTTTGTTCTCAATTGATATTGTTCATTGAAGCTTACTGTATTATGTAGAAGAGTACTGTGAGAAAGAGATTGAGTGAGCGAGTTTATTACCTGCATTCAGATTTAGCATTTTCCTTCAGGTCAGTCCTGTTCATAATAAAAAATCTGTTTAAATGTATTATCTTGTCCTTTTAACAGTTAAGGGGTTTTCCCGTGACTGACAACGCTAGTCAAAGCATTTGTCAGTTGCGTCTTGTTCCGTGTTCACAACAATTCAGTCTTTTCAATGTAAAAGTCTTCGCTACTGACTGACACACTCATAAAGACAGTCTTTGCCGCCATCTAATGGCATTATAATGTAACTTCTGTTGCTGTTTGTGGTCAGGGACTATTTTTTCCGGCGGAAGGAAGGCATTTAGTGAAAGTTAACTTCATGAAAGTTGCATTGATATTCACGTCTATTCACGTGCCTAACAACGCCCTTCAGCCGTGACTTATTCACGATACAGCACAGCCTCTCGTACCTTATTGCCTTATATATAATATGTGTGTGTTTCTTTGCTCTCTAATATATATATATATATATATATATATATATATATATATATATATATATTATATTTATATATATTACAAAAACTTGTCATGATGATGATGATAGATAGTTGTGTGTGTTTACCAAGGTGTTTTATTTTATTTTATTTTATTTTATTTTATGGAATGGAATGGAATGGACTGTTTTATTATCTGCCAAGTGGAAATGTTAAGTCAGAGTAATAGCACAAATTTTATAGTAAAACTTAAGGTGTTTGTTCAAAGTACACTCTAAAAAATGTTGGGTTAAAAACAACCCAAGTTGGGTTGAAAATGGACAAACCCAGTGGTTGGGTTAAATGTTTGCCCAACCTGCTGGGTAGTTTTATTTAACCCAACTACTGTTTAAAAATTACAATATGTCTGGCTTAAAATGAACCCAAAATAGTTTGGAAATTAAAAATCAGACACATAATTACTAGAGGCAACAATAATAATCAAAAGGTGAACATTTATTAATAAGCAATTTAATAAATGTTCTTGTTTAATTATTATTCATTAAATTTCATTGAATGTTCATTTATTAAACATATTAATAAATGTTAATTTCCAGCATACTTTGGGTTCATTTTAAGCAAGCAATGCAGTAATTTTGAAACAATAGTTGAGTTAAATAAAACTACCCAGCAGTTTTTAGAGTGTATGATCAACAGTAAACCCAATAGAGATTCGTACCTCAGCAAGTACCTCTAAAAGGTATTCAATTTCTTCTGTAAGTAGAAAAAGTTTGCTCCATGTCATGAATACACAATTGCAAGCATGAGATTCTTTTAAGGCTTTATCTTCATCCTCACAGGATGTATCAGATCAGTAAAGCGTTTTAGAGTTTTATCAGAAATGTTTAGGTTAGATTCAAGCCCACGCTCTTGTCAACACATGACACGATCACACTCCAGGATTGTTTTTAAGTGCTTAAGGACTCAGTAATCTTTATATTTAAGATGGATGATGCGTTTCCGTAATTGGTCATTATGAGCATTTAAGCAATAAGCTTTTCTGCCCACTCAGTCTTAGTAAAGCAGTGCTGTGTGTAAACGTCTGCAAACATGAGCGCCTCACTTCTCTCTGTAAACAGAGAATGAGACATGAAAGAGCATGTTGGGTATATAAATGCCGTCTGCTCAAAGGCTCAAAGAGCTGATTAGGATGTGCTACAAGAGCAGGTTTATGGACCCGTTAAAGTTTTATTACACACACATACACACAGGTAAAGGCAGTAAATATAATGTCTCTCCTGAGGTCGGATTTTGCTCTTTGAAGCTCTATAATGCATTATATAATGGAAATCACGTCAATGGGGCTTTTTGTCTGAATAACTGATCTTTCCTGACAAGTGCAGAAATCAAAAATCTGGTGATGCATGTCATATACCAATCAACTTTGGCTGATTTTGTCTCCACCACTTTATGAAAGCCTTCTTTTGATATTAGCTCATGTACTGTATTAAACACAGAGGAAACAAAAAGCAAACAAATGTGCTCCTAATATACATCCACTGAAGTACAGATGCAATTTTGTTTTATTAACCCCCTAAAGCCTGACATATAAAATAATAGTAGTCTGAAATATCAAATTTTTCACACTGTAACAGTTATTGACAGTATATATAATTTAAATGTTTGCATGTGTGTTTTATGTTTTGTATCATTTGATACATCATGTCCCATTTACAATAATATAGTGTGAATATGGAGTTTATACTTGAGGAGCAAAACACCTCAAGGCCCAAAATGAACAAAACTGAGCAAAAATTTGCAATTTGGTGCTCATTTGGTTATTTAAAATGCTTGTAATGTAAATCAGTGAGATCTTTGTAACATGTAGATTACTTACATAAAAAGCATATAAATATCAGTCGTCACTCTATATCTGCCAATATGTCTTAGTAAGATGATATTAAAATGCTTAGTTTTATGATCAAAGCTCTGTTTTAAAACATATAATACAATGATGATTGAGAGATGAACTAATAAACCTTCCTCAAAAGCCTGATGATCATATTTGAGACTCATGATTTTTCTAAAAACAAATGTCTGCAATCAAGTAAACCAAAGTCGCTTCAGTCCAGTAAGTGTTAATCTTGAAATATTGCTCACAATATAAGCTATTCTTATGTTTACTTTATAAAAATCAGTAAAGATTTCACAGCAAAAAGACACATGAAGCACGTGGGCATTTGTACAATTATACTAAAATACTTTTACTTGCTAAAAAAGTCTAAACTATCAATCAGACAACAGAAGGACTGTAGGAGATTGCGTACAACAGGTTTATCAGTAAAGTTTTGATCATGTTGATCATTTAGACACCTTAAAAACTCATGTATCATATATGATACTGTAAGCATTTTAACCTAAATTTGATCTAATCAACTAAGAATTTGAACTACAAAATCTTTTAAGTAATAAAAATTAAACAAATGTTTATCTGAGAATAAAAAATAATTTCTGCTGAAAATTAGCCATTTAATGCACTATTAAAATTTCTTATCAATTTTTGACTTGAAAATAAACATTTTCTGCTAAAACTTGATCTCCAGACCAATACGTCACATGAATCGTGTGTGTGTCCGACTATTACAATAGAAAGATGATAGTTTTCTAACCTTTCTGACTGTTTGCGTGACTGTATAAGGTGAATTTGAAATGGGTTTTCTTTTAAATGTGATGTATGCACTGACATGCCCCAGAACCTGAGCACATTCACACCGAGCTGACAGGAGGTCTCCCTTTCTCTTCATCTCTCTCCTATCTATCCATCTATCTCTCCCTCTCTCGCAGCATTTAGAATAAAGATCACATGCACTCTGCACTGGTGTTGAGGAATACTAAGTCAGGCAGTCAGATAGATGTCTCGCCAAAAGGGATTTGTCCCTGAGAGCTGAAGGCAGAGAGGAGACTGCCCTGCCATTTGCATTTCTGAATTGCTTAGCTGGTCAAGCATGCGTTATGCTGCGGGTAGAGCCGTCTTTGAAGACTGTCATAGCAGCACACACCCACAGGAGTGGGCTCACTGTTGGACTTTACCCAACAAATATGGATTATGTTAAAGGCAGCTGAGAATTGAGCAGGATATGCTAATGTGTCACTGCTGGTGTGTGTGTGTGTGTGTGTGTGTGTGTGTGTGTGTGTGTGTGTGTGTGTGTGTTTGTATGGGAGGACAGCTACTGTTTGGCAGGTCTATCATTCCATCATTAAAGGCCACATTATTACTTACAACCATGCCTGCATGACAATCACATGAGAAAAGGCCAGTGCCTCTGAGCGCAGACCGCTGTGTCCTTCACAGACGTGTTTTTCAGCTGAAAGAAGAAACATTTGAAAGCAACTCGAATAATCTTCAGTAGCAGCATGTGACTAACTGCAGATATTTTCAGTATTAATGTCCACTTCTCATGGTTTTAGTTAGCAGGGCCTTGATACTCTTATATAAGTAAAATATTTTTTGAACACACTGAGCTGGACAGCTGTTGTTTGTCTGGGGATTTTTTCTCTGTCTGTACAGATTGTTTATTCATGTATGGATATATAACAATATTCCTACATTCTACACTAACATTCAAAAGTTTGGGGTCGGTAAGATTTTATAATGTTTTTGAAAGAAGTCTCTTCTGCTCACCAAGGCTGCATTTATTTGATCAAAAATACAGTAAAAAAGTAAAATATTATTACAATTTAAAATAACTGATTTCTATATGAATATATTGTAAAATGTAATTTATTCCTGTGATCAAAGCTGAATTTTCAGCATCATTACTCCAGTCTTCAGTGTCACATGATCCTTCAGAAATCATTCTAATATGATGATTTGATGCTCAAGAAACATTGCTGATTATTATCAATGTTGAAAACAGTTGTGCTGCTTATATTTGTGAAAACATGATACTTTTTTTTTTTTTTTCAGGATTCGTTGATGAATGTAAAGTTTAAAAGAACAGAATATATTTTTAATAATGTAAAAGTCTTTAGTGTCAATTTAATGCATCCTTGATGAATAAAAGTATTAATTTCTTTAAAAAGAAATCATTCTGTCTCCAAACCTTTGAATGATATGATTATGACGGCACCTAAAAGCATATTCTTCTAGAATCTATATAATTTAATAATTAATTACAATTTAATAAGCACAATAATTATTAGGTTAATGCTAAAATACAGAGGAATATAATAAAATATTAATTAAATGTAAATATTAAAAAATATCAGGACTCAACACTAAGGATTTTTTCTACTGGCCCGGTTGGGCCAGTGGTTCAAATTTTTACTTGCCCCGCCAAAATTTTCACTTGCCCCACAACAAAAAATTAATAAAGTAAAAGAAAAGAAAATGGGCCTATAAAAAAGCCTAGTTATTGTTTTTGTTGTTTTTGATACATGTAACCTTAATAAATAGGGTTATGACACCAAAAGCTACTAGATTAACTCACTTAAATTTTAAATATTGTTAGACAAATAAACAGTAAGTAATAAAATAGTAACACATAATCAAATTATGAGCAATAGCAAAAATAAATACAACAGAACAAACATAAATGAAATAAACGGTGCTTTTCAAGTTTTTCATGTAGGTTTAAACAGGAGATTTTCAGGTACAGAAATTGTAATCTAATGTATAGCCAACTATAGATTAAATATTAAATAAAGATTTATTAAAGTTAATCAGTCAAGAGCAGTTACAGATGCGTAAATAATGTTTTGAAATGTTGAAAATATAAAACGTTAAATACTGTTATTTGAAATTATTTTAAAAATGAAAAGACACTTTAAACGTGAAATTAAACCCGCCAGTAGGTGGCAGCAAGTCCCTGTTAATGAGCGAGTCATTGAGATTCAACCGATTCATTCAAACGGCTCATTCATTCAGGAAGTGTTGCTCAGAGACGCAAAACAATTCTGTGTGGACTTTGGAACTATTTTCATAGGCGAAATAGAGCGAAACAGGCGATTTGGTGTCTAAAATGTGATATTGATATTAAGTTCTTGTTCATTAAACTGTACGCTGTATAAAATCAATATCACATTTGTAATTGTGCTGATATTTGGAGAAAAATGGCGCTCTTTGTTTAATATTGGTTAACTATATTAAATTATATAAATATGAAAGATATACAGGGTCATTTTTGCCCCTTATCTTGAATTCTGATGCATTCTAAATGCATTTTAATAGACTAAATCACGCAGTGAAAGCGTGCAATCTAGATATGCACGTGCACTAGTCTAACCTACTAGACTACGTCACGTAGTGCATGCGTGCACTCAATGGGTGTGTTTTTGTTTGGTTTTTGTAAAGTGAGGGACATACTCGACAATTTCAGATCGTTAATTCAACAATTACGATATCATAGACGATATATATCGCACACCCTGATCGGGCAAGTGACAGTTCCGTCTACTGTCCCGAGCGTTGTTCACACTGGCCCCGGGCCATCGGGCAGTCCTTATTGTCGAGCCCTGAATATAGAATAAGTGAAAACAAACATAATTTCTCTTTAGAAAAATATTACATTTTTAAAAAGCATTTTGTATATATAATATTCAGATATATTTTCACATTCATTTACTTATGATAATTGTTCATTTAAATCTAATTTCTAGAGCAGAGACTCTGTTGTTCTTCAATAAAGACATAAAGACTTACAAATAGTAACTGACACTCTATCCAAGCCTATGAAGAATTATCATCATCAAAATGACAGAATTACCAGAGTCAGGACTGGATTTGAGCCCCTGTCCCAGCGGGGGTTGTGTGTGTGTGTAAGGGGTGGCCCCTGGCTTAGATGTTGAATTTGCTGGGGGCATTGTTAGCCTTCTCCACCCCTCAACCCTGGATTTGGGCTTGCCTCCAGCATGTGTGGGTCCCCCACTTTTCACATTACAAACACACACACACATACTCACACACAGCCGTGGAAGGACAGGAGCTATTTGCCCCCGGGCAGTCAGCTAGTTTGGATGGACTCAGATGAGGCACATTAAAGGGCCAGTGATAAATTTGGTGTGCGAATTCCAAACAGAAATGCTTTTGTATGTAATTAATTCCAGTGGTGCCTCAGGCCCTCTGCTGAAGTGCTTGATGTGTGGGCAAGCTACAATCAACACCTCAGCTGAAGATTAAACAACACACTTACAGAACAAACTACACCTCTAAAGACCGAAAACTAATCTACAGTTCCAACGACAAATCTAAAGACTGAACAACAAAAAAACACCACTATATTTACATGTAAAACAGTATGAAAATTTCATATCATGATTATATAGTAACCAAAATGATCACCGTTATCAGTGATTAATTGTAATATATAATTATAACTTTGTAATTTCTTTTGTTTCCTCTGTTGACTGTAGAACTGAAAATTGTAATTGTTTTAGTTATGATTATATTATTAATCAATGTCATCTGAAGATTTAAAGTAAAAATTCAAACTGGTGAAACGTTTCAGCGATCAAAGGGTTTGTCTCCTGTTTCAAAGGATCTACACACAAATCATTTAAAAAGAGCTTGAGCGCATTGAAAAACATTTAGAGATACAGTACACTATGAAAACAAAGAAAAATGCCAAATAACAACATAATCATAATCAGATTGTTCAATAACAGGCTTTATGAGAAGAGATCTTGCTAAGAAAGAGCTATTGATAATGAAAGCTCAAAATTGACAGTTGCTGTTTTTAAAAACGTCAATGGTCATTTGGGAACTTGCATGTCAAAATACAGCTGTCAGTCACTGATCCCAAAAAGTGTACATGGTAAAAGGTGTCATTGCAGTCAGGAGCATGAAATTTTGTAGTCATTCAACAATTGCTGAAAGAATTAATTCAACCAAATGTCAAGGGCCAAGTTCCCAACTAAAGGGAACACTAATCACCATAATGGTGACTTCAAACACACTTGAACAACTTTTAACACATACGCAAGTTTTGTTGTGCACTCAAAAGACAACATATGCTGGTCCACCTGAACACCAGAATCCCAGGCTGGTCCCAGCATGCAAAACATACCTTATGCTGGTTCACCAGCACACCCGCTTCCCATGGTGGGAAACAGCAAACCAGCAACCAGCATCCCAACTACACCACTCACCTACAGACCCAGTAACACAGCTAAACACTTCTACAGGCCCAATTACGCAGCTATAGACTAAAAAACAAACCAACATGACAGCAATGTTGCTGTGGACACTATTGACTTTTATTTTGACTTCTTATTTAATGTTCTACAGAAGAAAGAAAGTCATAAAGGCCTTTAGAGTGACGTGAGGTTGAGTAAATGATGACAGAATATTAATTTTTGGGTGGACTATGCCCTTAACTATCCCTGACATCCCACTTCCAATCAGATGTCATTTGGATCAGAGTCCGCTGTCTTCCAAACCTCAGATTATCACAGGCATCTTGAAAATGGAGGAGGAAAACAACAAAGGGGAGGCAGTTTAAACAGGCTGCACTTCTTAGTAGTGCAATTACCATTAATGCAGCTCATTAAATGAAATATATTCGAAATTAAGAGCGTCTCTCTTCACAGCAATAAATCTCAATTTCACCTCAGAGACCAGAAGGAGAGAGCCAGAGATGGGTAGCGGGAGGGGTTGACTAGCACAGGGCGGCGCTCTCCACTCCACCGCTCTGTGTGTCATTACGCTGTCACAACTTCAAATCACATGATTACACCCACAGAGCCAGCCGCAGCGCCACACCGCAGTCCCCTGATGATGACACGCGCAGGCAGCGGTCTCTTGATGATGACATGCGCGGGCGGTGTGATGAAAGGCTGCGAGGTGGCCTTGGCGCAGAGGCCAAGGAGTCGCCATCACTCAGTCCAGCCCAGACGAGCCGATCTCAGGTCAGATCTGCTCGGTTGCCGCTTACAGTGACTGCATGCCTTAAAGCCCCTCAATCTGTAGAAGAGGCCGATCAAACACAATCAGTGTTTTTCTGCTTATGTTAGTGCTGTTTGCTATTACGATTGCTCATATTCAAGGACTAGTGTGACACCTTAAATTATGTAGCTTGTATTGGAGTGGTGTGCTATTACTTTCTGAAGTGATTGAACTTACCGTCTTCACCTGATGGATGATAAAATGTGTGAAAGAGATACCCCAAACCATATCTATCATTGAGAGCCCAGAACATCCTACTAAAACACTCAGAATGCATTAGCATGTGGTCAATTTCTTCAGAAATTGTAAAAATCTAGCCTTTGATTAACTGTCTGGAAGTTTACACTGCGACTGGCATTACTGAACGTAGCGTATAGCGTGTTTTATATACGAGAGGCAGAAAAAGATATCGGAGTAATTAGATGGATAGAGGGGTACTGAGAGCTCTTAACAGGCCTGTGCGCTGCAAGGCAGATGTGGAGGACAGTTTGTCGATGGAGCCTTTTATAATGCAAAGGCTTATAATTATCTCACAGCCCCTCTCTCTTTGCTCTCTTTCTCTCCTCTTCGCTTTGACATATCGCTTTCCTAAATGTCAGGAGGAGTGGTCCGGCACAACCAACCCTGTACCGCTCCTCTCTCAACCCGATGATGGCTCAGCTTTAGCCCAGAGATCTCTGCCGGCTCCCCTCCCATCGGGGAATAACCATTCAGGCCTCAGTGAACGTTGACCTGGCTATTGTTGTTTGTGATACTTACTGGTAAACTTTTGCAATCAATACAACATCAGGCAGAAGAGCCCGGGGGAGCGGAGAGCTGAAGCAGTGCACTTAATCTTCCCTCCGGTCGCTGCTCTCTGCTCTGCCGCTAAACTGGGTAGTTGGCCTAGTTGATGCGGTATTATTGCAGCAGAGGTCAGATGAGAGCTGTCTGCCCCGGCTCCTGATGAATGGCTGTTTTTGATATAGCGCCTCTTCCATCTAACAAGAGACATTTAATAATGATGAACCATAACAGCACACACAAAAAAATCCTTGTAGGCTGCAGTGGTAGGGGAAAAAAAGCTTCTTGCCTTTCCTTCTTGCAGCTTTTCTCTTGTTCACTCCATTTTCCATCTCTCTAGTGTCCTGAACAGATACTTGCTATTTTTGTTGCTTATGCCTTTAGAAAGACCTTGTTCTGTAAAAAAAAATCTGAAGGTTAAAATAAATAAGCCTGTTGTAAGTAGTTTGTTCATACGATCATGTTCTTTAAAATTCATCATAAATGTTTTGAATTATTCACCGCAAAACATTATATACAACATTTACCAGTAATTTCTGCATTTAGAATGTTACTGTGAAATCAGTGCATGCTATAGATCTTTTTTTCATGACACAACACATTATTGTTAAATAACATTGCTCTGCATCGTTGGATAATAGTGTAAATAGTTACCGTATGTCACCATTATGGTGATCAGTGTTCCATTTGACTGGGAACTTTGCCCATATTTGTCTTTCTTTTTCACAATGCTATAGTCAGTAGCTATGTTTCCATCACCCTGTTTTTATGCACATTTTGAAGTATCGCATCAGAAACGAGTCATGGAAATGCCAAATAAAAAAAATCCCTCAGTTCGCAAAAACGTTTTACGCTCGCTTGAGGTGGTTTTTGACTTGAGCGAGAATAGTTACTGCGAATAATGGGAGATGAAAATGCATTTACCGAATAAATTCTGACGTAGCAAACATTAAACCCACGTGACTAATCGGCTGATTCCACTGATGAAAGTTTTATTTACTGTTGGTTACTAGGTTACCAATACCACTGTCATCCACTCGAACAATCTGATGAAAACACACCTAATTCGCATTTTTTTTTCTTTTTGTTTGCGAACGAATGCTCATAAGGCATTCACACTTAGCATACAGTATAAAAAGCTTACCAGTTGCCACAGAATGAATCCCTGTAGTATGGCGTCAAAGTGGGGGGCTCATGATCCCAGATGCCCTTACCAGACATCAGAATATACTGGTGTTCATACAGTATATCCAAGTCTTTTATCTTCACTGATGGAGAAAGTCATGAACGCATTTATAAAACACAATATTATACCATTTATGGTACCATTTAATCACAGGTGTTCAGAGGCCTACATACAATATATACATTATATATATATATGCCTCTGAACACCTTCTTTGATCACAATTTTGCCCGAACGAGTCAGCATTTAGCGTGTGCACTCAGCCCTCATCTATGAGCAATAAAAACAAATATTCGCATTTCACAGAGAGAGCTAAATGGTCAGATTATGCCTTCATGATGAGCGTCAAAACAGGCGCTCTGTCTTCACACGCTTTGAATCTCTAACTGAACGCCTTTGAAAGCACATGCGATCTCTGAGCTGAGATGAGCAAAGACACCCTTGATTTACCATACATCACTCTGATGAGCAATCAAATCAGTGTTTACTTAGCTTAAGAGGCTCTCAGTGAAAACTCTCTCCTGTTATGAAGGAGTTACTCTGAAATTAAATGGCATTCTTCCTGGAGATGCGGAGCAGAGAGAGATGACAGGTTTGACGCGTACCATGCCTGCAGTGACAGGAATAACAAATTAATTGGGACAATAACACATCGTCTCCAAAAGGTGAAGTAAACACAGAACACCGTATATTTTTCAAGATCAGTAAAATCTCAATTGGATCTAAAAATAAAAGCGAGACATTGAGCAGTTTTAATGCATTTTGACATGTCCGTATTATTCTGTCACAGCAGTATAAATGAATCATAACTTTGCTCTGCATCAACGAATTACCCGCATTTTGAGAAAATACATTGTGCGGCAGTCTGTGAATTATGAAGCAAGATCAAAATAAATGCGTAAAGACTTTGGAGAAGCTTGGAATAATTTATCGGCAGAAGACGCTTCTCGGGATGGGGAAAAAAAATGAGTGACTAAAAAAAAAAAAAAAAAAAGAGGGGCTGCTCGTCTGCGGGGTTAGATGGCTTTCCAAATGTCTCCAAACGTCAAACTAAGGCCCCTCTTGATCACTGAAGCTCGGAGAATGAAGCTGCCCTAAACATTGCTGAATTTAATCACAGGCTCATGTATTGATCACACACATGTCAAAATGTTCAGAGACAGAGATAAGAAGGTTTTCAATGATCTGAAGCAGGAGGAAAGAGGAAATATTTCTTTACTTTGTCAAGCTGAAAGTTTTTCAAGATCTGCCATTAGATATACGGGATTAATTTCATGCTAATTATCAAATTAAAATTCTTATTTTGCTCCTCATGTAACTGTAAGAGAAGGAAGACAGTATAGAAGACAATAAATAACCTAAAAGTAACTTTTCTGGATATTATATTTTCCACTATTGACCCAGATGTGAAGCAATAATGTGCCTTTTTAAGAGTAATACATTATTTATATATAATTATCTATATTATGTCAAACAAATGTAGAAGTGTTAAACATGTATACAGTATACAATTTATTGTATTATTAAACCCTATGTTATGGGGACAAAATGTAACAAAGATGTCAATATCCGAAATCCTTTTCCTTGAAGGGACATTTTTTTGGTACCCATGAGAAAAACAGCTTATAAATCATACTAATTGATGTTTTTAGAAAATTTAAAACTGCAGAAAGTTTTCTGTGATGGGTAGGTTTAGGGTTAGGGGATAGAAGATACAGTTTGTACAGTATAAAAATCATTGTTTATGGAAAGTCCCCATAAAACATAAAAACCCAATGTGTGTGTGTGTGTGTGTGTGTGTGCGCGCGCACGTTTTTGTGATTTATGAGGACACAAATTTGTATAATGACATGGGTATTACACTGGTATTACGACGTAAACATGAAATATGAGGACATTTCACGAGTCCTCATATTTAAAATAGCTTTAAAAACATACTAAACAATGTTTTATTAAAAATGTAAAAATGCAGAATGTTTTCTGTGATGGGTAGGTTTAGGAGTAGGGGAGATAATATACAGTTTGTACAGTATAAAAACCATTACGTCTATGGAATGTCCTCACTTTGACAGCAAAACAAACCTGTGTGTGTGTGTGTGTGTGTGTGTGTGTGTGTGTGTGTGTGTGAGTGACAGTTCTTCAGAAATCACCCATCAAAAGAGCAAAAGAGCTATGCTGATGTTTTCCTGATCACAATATTTGTATCATCAAGATCTCAGTAATAGATTAATTGTGTGTAATTGGCCTGGCCAGACATATTTATCATGAAGAAGCAGATAACATCTGTTCTACATTAATTACTGTAGATTCACACCCAACCTTCCATTAACAGAACAGCGTCGTCCCACAGCTCACTCTGTGTCCAACATAAATTCTGCTCATTCCAGTGACTGCATACATGACAGGATATAGATAGTGTAATTGTGCTAATGGAACTTTCAGCACAGTATGAATGAGCCAGTGCAGAAGAGTTTAGAGGAAGTGATGTCATTTCCCCTGATATCCAGTAGGATGTACTGCATACATAATAAATGCAGATTTGTTTTTAATGTGCAAAGTGTATGAAGTAAGACAGTACATAGTATGTGTACATTCTGTAATAAAATTGTCTTAATACCATATCTGCATACCGTAAAGAAAATGTATAAACTATTCAAGTCCAAAACATATAAAATGGTGGAATTAATTATAATATATATATATATATATATATTAGATCAGGTAGAAATCAGTTCCTTTAGGTTACACTGTAAAAAAAAAAAAAAAAAATTATTCATCTATCTATCTATCTATCTATCTATACAGTCAAATCAAAAAATATTCAGACATTTTTGATATTTTTGATATATTTTTACTAGTGGGTGCAGGACACTATAGTTCATTTATGTAAGTGAGGATAGTAAAATAAAGTAAACTGTGACATTATACCCAAAAATTCTTCATACAGTGGACTACTGGTAAAATTAATAAAAATAATTGGAACCAAAAATTATTCAGACACTTTGACAGGACCATGTTTTACTTGTGTTATCTGACATAATTAAGATTAATTTTTTCAGACGCAGTTTATCTCTGAGATTGTGTCATATTTTATTACCATTTTTTTAAACTATAGTGAATAAACTGTATTAATGAATGAAATGATTTGTTTTTAATGTGCAAAGTGTATGAAGTAAGACAGTACATAGTATGTGTACATTCTGTAATAAAATTGTCTTAATACCATATCTGCACACTGTAAAAAAAAAAAAAAAAGTATAAACTATTCAAGTCCAAAACATATAAAATGGTGGAATTAATTATAATAATAATAATAATAATAATAATAATAATATATATATATATATATATATATATTAGATCAGGTAGAAATCAGTTCCTTTAGGTTACACTGTAAAAAAAAAAAAAAAAAAACTATTTATCTATCTATCTATCTATCTATCTATACAGTCAAACCAAAAAATATACCCAAAAATTCTTCATACAGTGGACTACTGGTAAAATTAATAAAAATAATTGGAACCAAAAATTATTCATACACTTTGACAGGACCATGTTTTACTTTTTAAAATGGTGGAATTAATTATATATATATATATATATATATATATATATATATTAGATCAGGTAGAAATCAGTTCCTTTAGGTTACACTGTAAAAAAAAAAAAAAAAAAAAACTATCTATCTATCTATCTATCTATCTATATATACAGTCAAACCAAAAAATATTCAGACATTTTTGATATTTTTGATATATTTTTACTAGTGGGTGCAGGACACTATAGTTCATTTATGTAAGTGAGGATAGTAAAATAAAGTAAACTGTGACATTATACCCAAAAATTCTTCATACAGTGGACTACTGGTAAAATTAATAAAAAAAATTGGAACCAAAAATTATTCAGACACTTTGACAGGACCATGTTTTACTTTTTAAAATGGTGGAATTAATTTATATATATATATATATATATATATATATATATATATATATATATATATATATTTATTATATCAGGTAGAAATCAGTTCCTTTAGGTTACACTGTTAAAAAAAAAAAAAAAAAAAAAAAAAAAATATTTATCTATCTATCTATCTATCTATCTATCTATATATACAGTCAAACCAAAAAATATTCAGACATTTTTGATATTTTTGATATATTTTTACTAGTGGGAGCAGGACACTATAGTTCATTTATGTAAGTGAGGATAGTAAAATAAAGTAAACTGTGACATATTATACCCAAAAATTCTTCATACAGTGGACTACTGGTAAAATTAATAAAAAAAATTGGAACCAAAAATTATTCAGACACTTTGACCTGACCATGTTTTACTTAAGTGTTATCTGACATAATTAAGATTAATTTTTTCAGACGCAGTTTATCTCTGAGATCGTGTCATATTTTATTACCATTTTTTTAAACTATAGTGAATAAACTGAATTAATGAATGAAATGTTCAAGGTGTCTGAATAAATTTTGGTTTGACTGTATATATATATATAAACATTTAATTCATTGTGTTACTTGCTGTTTCTTTGTAATTATTGGTGAAATTTGATAGCCATTTCTGCACATTTTCACTTTTACAATGTAAAAGCATAATGGTTTTGGCTATTATTATTCCAAAAAGCACATATGGACATTAAATTTTTGCGATCTGGGAACCTTTCACTCACACTTTTCTATGAATTACCTGATCATAGTATGTATAGTAGTGGAATTTAGCCAAAGTCTGTAAGTAATTTGATGCTATTAAAATGTTAATCATCAGTGCAGTTGTTCTTTATCACTGTCTCGTTAATAAAAAAAATAAAAAAAAAAATAAAAAAAGTAAGCAGAGAAGAGAGACTAAATGAAGATATAGTTGATGACCTGAGAACTCAACACTGCTCAGGTGAAGCCTTTGTTCTCTTTCATTGCTTTCTTTCCTTCTCTGTAAATACCGCGGTAATATTATTCACCCCGGCAGCCTCGGGAGAATCAGCCCAGTGTGAATATTTAACACATGCTATTGTACCCATTCACCCCATATCAAACTAGTCTTTAACCAGGCTGCCACACACACACAGACACGCTGCTATTTAGCGCCATAGACGTTAATCCCCAGGCCCGGCGGGCCGCTCTGTTGTTTGGTGCTTGTTTTCAGTGTAGTTCATAAATTATAGATGGGCCATGTTGAGGGCTGTCACTGTTCTGAGGCCTGTCTGCTCTGACAGCTGTATGATATCCACTCAGTGCTGCAGATTGGGAGCTCAGAGTTTCATCAATAAATATCAGGCCCAGCCTTTCCTCCCAGCGCATGTCAGCGGTCAAGGTAATGGCTTTTTATTATGGTGAAGGGCAGCACAGCATGGGGTAGGCTTAAGGTTTGCTCGTCCATCGCTGCACTTCAGACAGGGAGGGAGACGAATGAGTCGAGAAAGCGAGAGAGAGAGAGAGGATGGAGGATGGAGCTCGGAGAAAAGGAGAAAAGGCAAAAGTTTAAAAGGAGGAAGCTTGCACTAAGTGAAGTCTGGGGAAATGTGTGTGTACATGTGTGTGTGAGAGAGAGAGGGGGAGAGTATATTTTCTGCAGTATTATTACAAATAGAATGCTGTTGAAAGTTTTGTTGGTGTTGGCTACTATTGCTCCTTTACTAATTTTGGAGATACAAAAATGCAAAAACTTCTAAAACCAAAGAAGCACCATATTGTCCTGTGTTCAAAGTTAACAATATATGAGCTACTTTGAATTGAGAATGTCCGATAAATTCAGAATTTGTGGACAGGATGCAGAATTGTATATCAAAAATTGAAGTAGATTTAAAGGATTAGTTCACTTTCAAATAAAAATTTCCTGATAATTTACTCACCCTCATGTCATCCAAGATGTTCATGTCTTTCTTTCTTCAGTTGAAAAGAAATTAAGGTTTTTGATGAAAACATTCCAGGATTATTCTCCTTTTAGTGGACTTCAATTGGCCCCAAACGGTTGAAGGTCAAAATTACAGTTTCAGTGCAGCTTCAAAGGGCTTTAAATGATACCAGACGAGGAATAAGGGTCTTATCTAGTGAAACGATCGGTCATTTTCTAAAAAAAAATAAAAATGTATATGCTTTATAAACACAAATGATCGCCTCGCAAGTGCTTCCGCCTGACTGCCTTCCGTATTCTTCAAAAAGCTTACGCTGTATGTCCTACACCTTCCCTAACTTACAGAACGAACGCGGCGCCAGTTCCAGGTTAGAATAATCCTGGAATGTTTTCATCAAAAACCTTAATTTCTTTTTGATTGAAGAAAGAAGGACATGGACATCTTGGATGACATGGGGGTGAGTAAATTATCAGGAAAATTTTATTTGAAAGTGAACTAATCCTTTAAGCAGATTCCATTCAAATGGAATGATACTGAAAAGAAAGTGTAGAAAGCTTTTTTGTAATACATTAAATTGTCCAGGATGACTTACACATGAACATGTGATCAAATATTAGATCATAACAATAACCAATGTTTCTAATGCCACCTACAGAATGTATACTCTCCATTCAATGAATTAAACATTGAGTTTAATAAATGTTTAGTTTAATTTCCCAGAATGCTCCAATTTAACTCCAATTTTGGTTTCAGTAATCAATATTTATTTTTTAGAAATTTATTTGAAAAACGATGCAGTGAACATTTTGTGTTTTATGGGAACATTTAAATTTAATTTAATGAATATTAACTGTTTTATCAGTTCCCGCATGAACCTTCATTTTTGTTTAAATTATATTTAAAAAGTCAGTTGTTCGTAGTTTTGTTAACAGTTAACATGTACATGTTTAATTATATTTAATGCATTATTGTAGTGTTTTGTGGTTTTTTTTTACCACAACAGGATGATTTTAATATCTCAAATAGGATAGTATATTATTATTTATAGTATAATTACTATAAATATACTATAGTATATTTTATTTATAGTATATAGTATATGATATTATATTTTATTTATTTATTCATTTATTATTATTTATTGAAATACACAATTAGGAAATGTAAAAAAAGAAAGAAAAAAAAAGTCACAAATTTTCTTTTTCTTTTTTCTTTTTTTTTACTGCAGTATTTTTACAGTGTGTTTACTTAATACACATTCCCAATCTTATTGTGAATAGTCCATGCTATTCCATAGACCAAAAATGTGTTTTCATAATTTTATATTATAAAACTAATTTTTCATCAAAATGTAACAAATTTCTCCACCTCTGAAATAACTCGTATGACTAGTCTTATTTTAACCCCTCCCTTCCAACCACTTGTCAAATAAGTAAAAAAAAAAAAACAACAACAATATGATAAATAAGTCATGACAACATAAGTTTTTACATTACTTGAACTCATGAAAATAATTTAAGCAATTTCAGTATATATATTTAAGTTATATAAATTATATATTTAAGTCAGTTTTACTTGGAAAAAAAAGTCCAACTAAATAACGGAAGTAAAGTAAGTGTGTGTGTGTGTGTGTGTGTGTGTGTGTGTGTGTCGCTCAGGTAAACACTACGTTATGGGGACAAAATGTCTCTACAATGATGGCAATACCAGAAATCCTTGTTCTTGTGGGGATATTTTTTGGCTTATAAATCATACTAAGTGATGTTTTTTGAAAATGTAAAAATGCAGACAGTTTTCTGTGATGGATAGGTTTAGGGGTAGAGTTAGGGTTAGGGTTAGGGGAGAGAATATACAGTTTGTACAGTATAGAAACCATTATGTCTATGGAAAGTCACCATAAAACATGGAAACGTGTGTGTGTGTGTGTGTGTGTGTGTGTGTGTGTGTATTACCCAAGTGTTAATGTAAACATGCCTGCTTTGGAAAGCTAGATGCAGATGTCTGTAGAATTACAGTTTTTATCTCAAGCGCTCCCGAACAGAACAACATTTTGTGTAAAGTTCATTCATCACATATTTTGAAAAGGGTAAAAGCACTATACGGGTCTGTCAGTGTAGCTCAAAGGCTAGCTGCTATAGATTACACCCATCCCCCTGCCACATCTAAAACGGATAATTACATATTTGTGGCGAAGGCTGACTGCTGAAAAAAATCAATACAGCTTTTTTTTTCTTCTTTCGGATGACACTTCATTAGGGAAGAGAAATCTGAGGCTGAGAGAAACGTTCTGCAATTAAACGCTCCTCCACTGCAGTCGTATTATCAGACGCTTTATCCAGACACGAGCTGCGCTGGAGCAGTGAACGCCAGGCATTGATTATCTACTTTAATGTGCACACTGTTGCAAATCATTATGGAGAGAAGCAATAGTTAGTTAGCCTTTCTAATGAAGCGCTAATTGCACTAAGTAGGTTAAGATGTTTATCAAACAGCACTGAGCTGAGATCACAGCAAAAATACACTTCAACAAGCTTTACACGGATAGTTCAGAGACACACACACACACACACACTGGGCTGTTTTTTCTTCAATTTCATTTGTTTTGTGTCAGAGATAAAATTGTGTTCAGAATAAAATCCATGGAAGGAAAAAAAAACAATAATAGAGAGAGAAATAGGAGAAAAAAAACATTTCACTGATTTATTGTTACATTTTAAAAAATGACTTAAAATATCTTTAAAATGTTTAAAAAAAAATAGTTAAATGGTATCACAGCGTCCATAAAAATATTAAGCAGCACAACTGTTTTCAACACTGATAATAATCAGAAATGTTTCTTGATCATCAAATCATATTTTTGAAGGATCATGTGACACTGAAGACTGGAGTAATGATGCTGAAAATTCAGCTCTGATCACAGGAAGACATTTTATAGCATTTCCACATAGAAAACAGCTATACTATTTCACAATATTGCTGTTCTTATGAAAGTCATTTCCTCACCAGCAAGATGATGATGTCCAGAACACAATGACCAAATGATACAGGACGAAATATACGCCAATACATGCACACCTGTGACTGCAAATCAATCGATTTAATTCTTTATTTTTGTAAAACATACTAATAAATTTGTCATAAGCATCTTTTATCAATGAGTCATTTTTTACAAAAGCAATTTTCCACTCGTGTTACAGTGCGTTACGCAGCTTAGGCCCTGTTTCCACCTGGTATTAAGATGCGTTTTGGTCGATCGGATCACAAGTAGACGAGGGAGACACATTCCCGTTTACACCTGGTGTTTTTATCCATGTCTTTTGTCCACTTTTAGCCACTTCTATCCTGATTTCTTCGAGGGGAGGGTCAATGGACGGGTAAATGTATGGGGTTTTCAGATCTTTCGATCTAATGGACAAAATAAGCTCACGCAATTTACATATGAACGCGACCGGAGATGACGGAAAAACATACGGAGAGCAGCAGCTTTCATTTCTGCTCTGACAGCCGCAAGACCAGCCGAACTCTGTGAGTGTGTTAGAAATCAGGAATGGTGAGAGAACATTGTGCTTGGTACGTTTTTCATCTTCAAACCAAACTTCGGTCTTCAGTCGACAAAGTTTAAATCCCGTCTGGCTAGTGCGCTTCCCAAAATGTTGACGCATTTCACTCTAAAAAGTAATTCAGGGAACCTGTTACCACAACTTAAATAAATGCATGGTTGCAAGTTAAAAAATCTAATTTCTTGTTTTAATTAACCTTTTAAGTTGCAAACATTATTTTGTAGAGTTCTGTTGACATAATAATGTTGATCATTACATCAACTTAATATCATCAGTAATTTAAACTCAAATTTCTGCGTTAATTGGCTTTTTTAAAAAAAAAAAAAAAAAAAAGGTTGTAGTAACTTAATGAAATTGTCTTGATAACTTCGGAAATTAGGCAATGGATTTCTAATTCCAGCATGCTTTGCATAGGACTGGATAAGTAGAATAAATGTAATTAAGTGTTAATTTATTTGTTTTTAGTGAAGGGAAAGACCTGTTTAATGCTGTCATATTTGACATTTAAAAGAGTTTCTGTAATGTTGAAGTTTTTGTGGTTACCATTGTGCTGAAGAGTAGATACATGAAGGTAAACATTACATTGACTCTATAAGCAATGACTGTATACGCTAATGCCAGTGACAAATAATATCTTACTTGTTCATTAAATATACATGTTAAATTAGCTATGTTAGCATGTGCTATGATAGCTGTTGATTTGAACCGACATAGATATGATTAATTGGTTCCAGCACTACACTGTAAAAAACAATAAGTAAAATTTACTTAATTTTTCTTTTGCAAGTTTTTGCACGCATATTTTTTAATATGCGTAAATTTAAGTAAATTTCAAATATGGAATTAAGTAACTCTACTTAACTAAGTTAAGTAAAATTAACAAAGATATAATAAGTAATTTAACTTGGCCAGTAAAAGGTTGAGTAATTTCTACTTAGTTGAAGTTTCTTTTGCAATACATTTTACTCAAACAATATAACACTGAATTAAAGCATGTTTTTAAAGTGTATGCTTTATTTAGAAACATCTAAGTAAATTATACAATAGATATTGTGTAGACACCATATCTACATAATCGAAGTAATGCGGCATCTGAACACAGAGACCTCAATACTTGGTACACAATACACAATGATGGTAACATTCGATGGATCGTTTTTGAGTGTGAATGTGGCATTTTGAGTAGAAAATGAACTCCAAATATCATAAAATGGCAAGTTATTAAACATAACCACAAAAGCAATGGTAAAACAGTGTAAAAACAGCTGGAAAACAGCTAATTATTCAAGGCCCAGTGCATGATGGGAACACCAGTATCAGAAAAGTTGAGTAGTTTTACTTAATTTTATAATGTTGATATTTACGCTTTAATTTCTACATGCTTAAATTGAGTACTAATATAGAATTTACTCAGTTTTTTTTTAATTCTTGCCTGAACTAACTTTTTCATGTAAAAATTACATTTGTTTTTTCTGTAGTATTTACTTCACCATAAAATCATTTTTTACAGTGTACAACTCTGGTAGTTGGAGTGACTTAATTTTTTTTTTTTTTTGAGTAATCAACTTAAAAATTTGTGTTTATGCTACAAATTATGAAGTTGCTTGTTGCAGTGTAGCTTGTTGGTTGAACATAAATTCACTCAAAGTTGTCATAACTCAAAAAAATTGATGCAAACTGTTGCATTATTTTTTTATTTTTTTATAAATTTTTTTGTAGAGCCAACACATTATTTTTTAGAGTGTAAGTCACTAGGCGGAGAGTAGACGGTCTTTTGTGCTGTTCGAATCACAAGTGGACGACGCTAAATACAGGTGTAAATGGGGTATAAAACGTTTTGAGCTTGTCCACTTTCGACCACTTCCAGAGGTATTTGAAAACGCATTTGACCGGATTGCTTTCATAGTGTCGAATGCGTTTTCAGCTACCTCTGGAAGTGGTCGAAAGTGGACAAGCTCAAGGCGTTTTAGACCCTGTTTACACCTGTATTTAGCGCCGTCCACTTGTGATCCGATCGACCAAAACTCATCTTAATACCAGGTGTAAACAGGGCCTTTGTGTTAGGCATGACACAAAGGCCCTGTTTACACCTGGTATTAAGATGAGTTTTGGTCGATCGGATCACAAGTGGACTGACACTCCACCCCCTTAACTGTGGTAAAATCCCTGTAATCAGAGCGTTCAACGATCTCTTCATTACTCACGCAAATCCGACAACAACCTCAACATCCATACCTTGCATCTGACCTCTACAGTATGTGACCCAGCGACTAGCAAACATTATGACTGGTGTCTACATTTATCTGTTCAAGCGTCTCCTCGAGCCGCTCACGGTAATAGACTCTCTCCCTCCTCGGCATGTCAGAAAATCTCCTGGCTTTACACAGGCATCAGGGGAGGAAGCCAAGCCCTGTTAGCTGTCATTGTACATAAAAGGATTAATGTCATCTTCTAAGAGCAGGAAGAAGCTGCCTCGCTCTTATTTATTCTGCTCTATTCTCATTCCGCCGGCTCTGTGGAAGAAGGAGACTAATGTCGGGTCTAATTTGTAGCCTTTTAAATTCCTGCCTGAGATTCTTTACATATCTCTGGAGCTCAGAGTTCCTCTTCTTTCCTCTCCGATCCTTTGCTCCTTCTGGGAATCCCTTAAACCCACCAATTTAAGATGTGTAGCAGACTGAAGATTTACATGAGTTTGTACTTGAATGGCTCCAAGAGCAGAGACTGAATTTTTGTCCACTAAACACTCACACTATAATTACCAGCTCCCGATTCGCAGCTAAAACCCAGCCTATCCACTTACCTACAATCAAATCAGAGGGAGAAAGAGAAGGAGAGAAGGAGAGGGAGGAAATACTTATTCCTCAGCGCTGATTTGGAGCCCTCCTCGCGCGGGATGTATAATTGGCTGGGTGTTTTCCGTTGGCTGCTAATAAGGAGCTTACTTTGGTTCCCTCTAGACTTGACCTACCACATTTTTTGTTTTATGAATTTTACAAGGGGATTTTAATAGACGCTTTAGGCTATGCAAAGTGCAGGGTGAGAGCGGGGCATAATGCAGCAGGCCAGACTGAGAGGCTTCTTATCATTGCGGACGGGTCTCATAACTTTCATTAAGGACACGGGCGGAGATGTGAGAGTGTGTTAACCCGTGCTCTCCAACTAACTCTAATTGTTTAGCGGTGTGTTGTCTGTAGGTTTGGCCCTTATTATCAGCGCAGGTGTATCGCAGCCCGGCTGATACTTGACCTAATGGTTGTTAATGATATCTGAAGAGGGCGCTGGAAAAGAACGCAGGGTCAGGACGTTCTGGCATGTTCTGCCAGACCAAACCTAAAACTTAATACACATATAACTTTCCTTGCTCTGACATCAATGAATATTAAAATGTGAGATAGCTTCGTCAAAACCTAGTGTTCCAAAACCTAGTGAGCAGCCTTGCTGTCTACTGTCTACATAATGCACATCTTAAACTAACATACTAAACATAATGAATACTCCTTGTGTAAATTTATAATCGATTCCTATAGGAATATAGGAAGTTATTACACATGCCCTAAGCAGTCATCTTGCTAAACATTTTGGAACAAGGCTAATATTTAATGTTTTTTTTTTTTTTTCAACAATATCTGTGGAGCCTGATTTCACGTATTATAAAGCAGCAGATATGGATATAAATGGAAAGGGAATTATATGAAATAAGATCATCCTATTGGATTAAAAATGATGTGCACTTAATGTGGGTTTTATCATGTTTGTGACTGTTGGTGCTCAATTGTTGATGTTGTTTCTGTTGTTCTTTCAATATATACTTAAGAAAGAGTTTTTTTAATTGTTTGCTTTATTTGCCTTGCCAATATTTTCACTGGCCCCACCACAAAAAAAAAAGTAATAAATAAATAAAATAGACCTAGTTATTGTCTTTGTTGTTTTTGACCCATAACCTTAATAAATAAGACACCAAAAACTACTAGCCTAACTCATATACATTTCAAATATTGTTAAAGGATTAGTTCACTTTCATATAAAATTTTCCTGATAATTTACTCACCCCCATGTCATCCAAGATGTTCATGTCTTTCTTTCTTCAGTCAAAAAGAAATTAAGGTTTTTGATGAAAACATTCCAGGATTATTCTCCTTATAATGGACTTCAATGGCCTCCAAACGGTTGAAGGTCAAAATGATAGTTTCAGTGCAGCTTCAAAGGGCTTTAAACGATATCAGACGAGGAATAAGGATCTTATCTAGCGAAACGATCGGTCATTTTCGGAAAAAAATGTAAATGTATATGCTTTATATAAACAAATGATCGCCTTCCAAGTGCTTCCGCCAAAACTGTACTTTCGTATTCTTCAAAAAGCTTACGCTGTATGTCCTACGCCTTCCTTATTCTACTTACGGAAAAAATGTAACTGGCGCTGCGTTCGAAAGTACGGTTTTGGCGGAAGCACTTGGAAGGTGATCATTTGTTTATATAAAGCATATACATTTACATTTTTTTGAAAATGACCGATCGTTTCGCTAGATAAGACCCTTATTCCTCGTCTGGTATCGTTTAAAGCTCTTTGAAGCTGCACTGAAACTATAATTTTGACCTTCAACCATTTGGAGGCCATTGAAGTCCATTATAAGGAGAATAATCCTGGAATGTTTTCATCAAAAACCTTAATTTCTTTTCGACTGAAGAAAGAAAGACATGAACATCTTGGATGACATGAGGGTGAGTAAATTATCAGGAAATTTTTATTTGAAAGTGAACTAATCCTTTAAATCTACTTCAATTTTTGATATACAATTCTGCATCCTGTCCACAAATTCTGAATTTATCGGACATTCTCAATTCAAAGTAGCTCATATATTGTTAACTTTGAACACAGGACAATATGGTGCTTCTTTGGTTTTAGAAGTTTTTGCATGACATGGGGGTGAGTAAATTATCAGGAAAATTTTATATGAAAGTGAATTAATCCTTTAAAGTAAAGTGTCAATAAAAAAAATAAGAACAAATAATCAAATTACGAGCAATAGCACAAATACAATAGAACAAACATACAAATAAAATCAACACAGCTTTTCATGTTTTTCAGGTAAGTCTAAGTAATTTTCAGGTAGAGAAAAAATGAATAATCAAATGTAAAATAGCACTGCATAGTCTTCACTGTATAAATGAAATATAGATTAATCCTTATTAAAGTTACAAAAGTTATTCAGGCAAGAACAATGAGTGATTTTTTTTTTATTTGTCCTTTGTTGTTTAATGAACTTTAAAACAAAGACAGCAGCAGGTTTATTAGGCTGCTATCACTTTAAGAGCTGCATGGATCCAATATACTGTTACACATGCGTTTTATTTCTCAACTGTTTATGTTCACTTAAGATATAACAGACTATGGCCCAGTTTCACAGACAGGGCTTAGGCTAAGCCAGGATTAGTCCTTAGTTCAATTAGGGCATTTAAGTAGCTTTTATAGCTATAGAAAAAACATTGCTGGTGTGCATCTTGAGACAAAACAATGGCTCTGACATATTTTAAGATCTGTCAGTGCAAGTTGTTTTCAGTTAAAACAGCTCAAACATGCATTTTAGTCTGGGACTAGCTAAGCCTTGTCTGTGAAACCGGGGCTAAGTTTACTAGGATACTCACCGAGACCGGCATTTTTTGACGTAATATTGTTTGAATATGTCCGTCAAGAGAGCTGAATTCAGCATTCGCACGCTGTCCCAGAAGCGGCTTTCTGTGCGTATGCTTCGGATGTGTGTTGCTCACACAAAACTTCTCACACTATTGAATTGAGTTCTCTCACACGTCTTCTTGCGCTTGAATATTTAAATTGGCAAGGCTTAAAAACATGTGCAAATGATAAACATTCGTGATGCAGCACTGGCCCGATCGGGCAAGTGACAGTTGCATCAACAGTCCTGAGCGACGTTTATGATGGCCCGGGGCAGTCTTTATTGTCGAGCCCTGCGTTGGTAATAATAAAAATACTTAAGTGAGTGTGCAGTTATACTCTGTCTTTACAAAGTTCATTCCTTTAACTTGCACCTCAAAAGGTGTGCGTTCACTTTAGCTATTGCACTACTTATCCTGTACCGTATTTTGTTGGACATAAAACTCAACAAAGACTGATACTGGCTGTATGGCTTTATCCAAGAAGCGTTGTCTTTTTGAAGCACAGCTCTGTCCCTTACCTTCAGTCTCTAATTGGGTGGTTCCAGTACACTAGACTATGAGATGTAAATTTCAATGTCCACACTCTCTCTATCTCTGCTTTTTTTTCCCCTCTCTCTCTCACTCTCATCCACCCCAGTGCTCATTTGAGGTGTAGAATGACAGAGTCTCTTATACAGGGTCGCTCGAATGAGACGAATAAAAAATTTAAACACGTCCGCTGACCCGTGTCCGGCCCACTCTGTCTATTCAATCATTAAAATATTTCCAGCTACCACTACTCGTTCTGCTCTGCATTATGGGATATGTTCGTCGTGATTTTAGCACTGACACACTCTTACAGCCCTTTTAGCATCAGGCCCATTTTCTCCATAATTTCTTACAAAAGAGGAAGTG
The DNA here is from genome assembly GCA_039654765.1 of Mylopharyngodon piceus. Taxonomy (NCBI): domain Eukaryota; kingdom Metazoa; phylum Chordata; class Actinopteri; order Cypriniformes; family Xenocyprididae; genus Mylopharyngodon; species Mylopharyngodon piceus. Next base: position 32,719,798 of record CM077441.1, on the reverse strand, counting down.
GATGTCGTTTGCAGTGGGGGTTTTCAGTATGCTAAAGAGAGTCGCTGCACGGATTCTCGTCTACCTGAGTTGATTATTTGGAAACTTCATCCACACCGCAACATGACCAAGGAAAATCATTCATAATCATAATCTCGATCAGCCATGAAGAACAGCGGTCTCTTAGTTATCTCAATTGTTTCTTGTAGACGGTAAATGGACATTTTGTCATCATTTACTCACCTTCACGTAATTCCAAACACTTGAATCGGTATGAGTCGAGTGGTTTAATTCAAGTCTTGTGAAGAGACTTTATATGATGAACAGAGTTAATTTAAGCTTTTATTCACATCTATACAGTGATTGACACACATACATAGAGAATGTCACACATGGTAAACATGGAAGCTCAAACATGCGTGATGCACGAGGACCAATGATGCGCTTTATGTATGTGTGTTTATATGAGAGTAAAACTTAAATTAAATCTGTTCATCATACAGGCCCTGTTTACACCTGCTATTAAGATGCGTTTTTGTCAATCCAATCACAAATGGAGGTAGTCAAAAACGCATTCGACCGGATTGCTTTCGTGGCGTGGACGCTCATGTGGTCGAATGCGCTCAAAAACATACCAAGCACAATGTTCTTCCACCAGTCCTGACTTGTAGCATGAACCCACAGCCAGAAACGGAAGTGGCTGCTGTCCTCATCTTTTTCTGTTGTCTCATTTTGCAAGCATATGAAGGCTGTGTGAGCTGATTTTGTCCATTGCATCGAAATATCTAAAAAAGCCCATACATATACATGTACAAAACTTTGTGCAACATCTTTGTTTGCTAACAACACAAGCAGCAGAACTCGTAATATTAGTGCTCATAGGTATTTAACCCTCCCGCTGGTGTTTTGATGAAAACAGAGGGTCCCACCCATAGACCCTCCCATCGAAGTAATCAGGACAGAAGCAGTCGGACAAACAAGACAGATTAAAACACCAGGTGTAAACAGGTAAGTGTTTATTTGTATACTTGTGATCCAGTCAACCAAAACACATCTTAATACCAGGTGTCAACAGGACCATAAAGCGATTGTATCTCTTTACAAGACTCACTTGATTATTTACTGCTCGAAAATATCTTAAGTTCTGCTTCAAAGATTAACCAAAGTCTTATATGTTTGGAACGAGATGAGGGTGTGTAAATGATGACAGAATTCTCATTTTTGGGTGAACTATTTAAAGGGTTAGGGTCAAAAAATGGTCAAAAATTTTCCCATGATATACTTACCTTCAAGCCATCCTAAGTGTTTATGACTTTCTTCTTTCAGTCAAACATTATTTTAATGTAACTTTAATATAACTTTAAAAGTTATATTAAAAAATGTCCTGGCTCTCCCAAGCTTTATAATGGTAGTGAATGGAGGTGAGATTCTGAAGCCCAAACAAGCACATCCATCCATCATAAAAGTAATCCATATGGCTCCAGAGGGTTAATAAAGGCCTTCTGAAGCAAAGCGATGGGTTTTTGTAAGAAATATATCCATATTTATAACTTCATAAACTGTAATCACTGACTTCCGTATGCAGGTCGACCCGACGCATGGCGTATTGACGAACGTGGAAGCGCAGAGGAGAGAGCAAAACAAAACACCGGTCACGAATTAGAAGCCTAAAACCAGAATTTTCAAAGAGAAATGTCAGAGAAATTCGATATAAGAGAAGAGGAGCTGGAGTTTGTTGCCCAGCCCTATTTGTCTGAACCGCGAGAGGCGTCTACTCTCACTTAAGCTTACGCTACTCCTATGTCTTACGTCATACGCCAGAACTCGACTTTCTCGTGAACGCACAGACGGACATTACTGGAAGCCAGTGATTCTAGTCTATGAAGTTATAAAAATTTATATTTTTCTTACAAAAACACATTGCTTTGCTTCAAAAAGCATTTATTAACCCACTGGAGCTGTATGGATTACGTGTATGATGGATGGATGTGCTTTTTTGGGCTTCAAAATCTCGGTTACTATTCACTCCCATTATAAAGCTTGGAAGAGCCAGGATATTTTTTTTAATATAACTCCGATTGTGTTTCACTGAAAGAAGAAAGACATAAACACCTAGGATGGCTTGAGGGTGAGTAAATTACGGGATAATTTTCATTTTTGGGTGAACTATCCCTTTAAGTCTCCTACTTTTCAGATTTTTTCTCACATCCCACATCTCTTAATGTCTCAAACTGTGCTCAAACTTCAAAACTCAAGACCAAATTAGCCATCGATTGTTTTTTTGTTTTGTTTTTTAATTGAGAAACTTCTGAGACAAATTTCAGTTTCAAAGAGCAACCTCTGAGCAATAAAACATTCCCCCTGGGATCGCTCTGTTTCGTTCTGCTCTCCTCAGTCTCTGACTGAACTAAAGCATGAGTTACTTCATCACAAAGCTAACACAGCATGGAACTCTAAAACCTCCACATTTGTTGTCTTTTTTCCTTTTGTATCCATCCCTCACTCTCCTCTTACTGCTGGGTAATTCTCCTATCTGCCGAAGAGAAACAAAGCAACACTTAAAGGGGTGCAGTGTGCGGGGGTGTCAGGTTGTCAGTAATCTGACAGCTATGGTAACTACCCTGTAATCCGGCGGCCTCGAGTCCGGCTCTCGTCTTGACACTCAGCCCGATGAGTGACAGCTGAGGGGGCCGCTCGGCCCGCCCGCTGCAGTGACATCCGCTCTATTAAAGCAGACATGTCCACAGCCCCGAGCCCGTGCCCGAGAGCAGCCTGCCCTGCCCGCCCGGCCTTCCTCCTCCTCCTTCTCCTCGCCGCAGCCCGGCTCTGCCAGACGGGGTCAGAACTCTGCCATCATATCATAACCAGATAGTGATGATGCTGCTGGTCTGTGAAGGTCCATGATTGCTCTGCCTGACAGACGAAGAGCGATTACGTCTGAATATTTCACATTCTCTCTTTCCCTCATCTCTCACTTTATGTCTCTCACGCTCTTCTTCCTCTTTTTTTGTCCTTCTCGCATCTTCTCGTCTTTTCTCTCCATCTGTCTCAGTTTCTCTGACTGAAACAGCACAGAAAGTCTCTTGGTCCCAGATGCCAGTCAAACCCGGATCCACAGCACCCTTCCATTTCAACACACACTCGTCCAAAATGGACTGAGCCGTGGCAGAGAGAGAGACAGAGAGCTGTGGGCCAGGAGAGAATGAAAAAGTATGAGAGATAACCAAAGTTTTGCTTTTCTTCACCTTAAATGGCCACTTTTGGTCCTGTGTCCTTGTGGAAATTAAACGCTCTTCAAAAACACCTTTCGCTTTTGTTTGTGTATTTACATTGTTAACAGTGGAAATACAAGCATCGCGAGACAATGTGTCATTTTTTTCACCCTGAACAGTCATAAACAAATGTCATGTGATAGATACCAGTCGTTTTGCAGTGGAAATAACATTTTTACGATAAACTGTTTAGACTAGTGTCAAAATTTGAGTTTTATGTGTCCTAAATACGCACAATTGAATAATATTTTTCACATTTTTGGACAAAAATTACAGTTTGATTGGAAGTAACACCCAATAAAAATATCATGTAACCCTCTGTTATTTACTTTTTTTTTTTTTTTCATTGCCTCTTCATTGACACTGTTGCCTCTTTGGTAAACAAGTAGATTATGCCCATTTTTGGTTGTAAATGCATTTTTACATTTTTACAATAAAATGTAAAAATGCATGATCATTTTCATACAACAAAACTTGAAACGATTTGTTAATTTCACTCTTTCTCTACTCTTCAGCAAGGTTTAAAAAATGCAATTAATATTTTTCTGATCAATTTTCTGGGTCTGGAACAAATTATTTCCTTGTCATGATAATGCTGATTTTGTGCTGATGATTAATTGTCATACAAATAATTGCCATTAACAGTTTAATTCTTAAAAAAAAAAAAAAAAAAAAAACTTAGAATCATATATAAAATAATAATAAAACATAATAAACATAGGCCCATATGTTTTACTTAAATGCTGTGAAAATTTGTAATATTCCTAAAATTAAATATAATATAATATAATATAATATAATATAATATAATATAATATAATATAATATATGTGATTGAAATTTAAACTCCACAATTATTGTGGTTATTTCAAATAATTGTGATTGGATTAAAAAATTACGATCAGACAATTAATCAATAATCGGCCTATTAAATCAATGAAATCTACACCTGGAAAGTAATTTGAAAAAATGATAATGATAAAAATGTTGACGTCATCTAGTAACGTGAAAAGAAACAAGTTGAAACCTAAAATCTTTTCTTTTTTTTCTTTTTTTTAAATCAACCCCTGGAACATTGAAGTTCCAGAACGTAAAGAAACACAAATATTTGTAGTGATTCATAAAGACATTACAGTTTAAAACAGTGCTCATCTGTAATAGACTAATACAAACCCGTGTCATCTGCTTTGCTACATAGTTTAGCACAGTCAGATATACATGGTTGATTTCAGAGGTCTTTCTGCAGCTATTAGAGAGTCACTTTGTTTTGTTTTGACTTTGGGGTAATAATTTGCCCTGGCAGGCCGTGTTGTTGTTAGGGGCTTCATTAGAATACACATCCAGCACACCGAGCAAATGAGCAGCCGAATTGGTGTTTGTGTAGGGAAAAGCCCCAAAGCCAGCCAAAGGAGTAATGACACTCTCAGCAGCCTACATAATGGAACAAGTTTACATAAATTAGCTTCCAGTGCTGCTACGCTAACAGACAGTAGAGAGGCTAGAGTTGTGTGTATGTGTGTTTGAGCCTAATTAAAAGCACTGGAGACTCTATTATTTGTATAAATCTCCTTTTTTTCTCCATTTTCGTCTCTCATTTTGCGAGTTTTACCCTCTGGTTATCCGGCGGATCTGACCTGCTACTGGCTGCTTCGCCCAAATTAACACCAGCCAAACTTTTCTTTTAGCAAACTTTGATGCTTTCCGACATCTCTGATGTTTTATACGTGTGAGAGACTTTTTTTATTTATTTCGTGAGGAGATTATAATGGTGCGTAGAGCATGGCGGATGACTGTGAAAAGCTGATTTCCTCTTGAGTGCTTTAAGAACACGGTAAATCCCTTCAGTGAGTTCAGAGCCGCCATCTTATTTCTTGAATGATAAGTCATCTGCTCTTCTCTTCTCCGTTTCTTTTATTCTTTTCTCGTTTTTTTCTCACATTAATCTCATCTAGTCTTGACTCGTCTCTTGTCTTCTTCTACAGTATTTTCTCTTCTCGTCTTTTTATATTTGCTCTTCTCGTCTCATCTCCTAATTATTTCCTCATGTCTTCTCTATTATTTTCTCTATTGTTTGTCGCTTCACATTTTGTCTCATCTAATCTCTTATATTTTCGCTTCTTGTCTCGTTTCATCTCATCTCTTCTCATCTTGTCTCCTATCTTGTATTTTCTCTTCTGTCTATTTTCTTCTCATATTTGATCTTCTTGTCTCCTCTCCTCTTTTATTTTCTTGTTTTGTCTAGTATAGTCTTCTTCTCATCTTTTCTCTTCTCCTCTTATATTATCACTTTTTGTCATCTTCTCTCCTGTTATTTTTTTTTTTTTGTTTTGTCACTTGTACAGCATTTTCTCTTCTCATCTTTTCATATTTGCACTTCTTGTCTCATTTTGTCTCCTCTTTTCTCATCTTGTCTCGTTTACATCTCATTTCTTCTCATTTTGTCTAGTCTCTTGTTTGTCATCTCTACTTATCTTGTCTCAACTAGTCTCTTTTTGTCTCCACTCATATATAGTTGTCTAGTCTAGTTTAGTATTTTCTCATCTCGTCTCCCCTCCTCTTGTATTGTCTTATTTTTGTCTTTTAATCTCTTCTCTACTCATTTTTGCTCTTCGTCTCATCTTATCTCACCTTTTCTCCTGTTAAATTTAATTGTCTAGTTTCTTTTCATATTGTCTCATCTTTTCTCATCTCATCATGTCTCGTCTCTTCTCTTCTCATTCTTCTCTTCTCTTCTCATTTTTTTCTCACATTGTCTCATTTAATCTCATCTAGTCTTGACTCATCTCTTGTCATCTTGTAAAGTATTTTCTCCTCATCTTTTTATATTTGCTCTTCTTGTCTCATTTTGTCTCCTCTTTTCTCATCTTGTCTCGTTTACATCTCATTTCTTCTCATTTTGTCTAGTCTCTTGTTTGTCATCTCTACTCATCTTGTCTCAACTAGTCTCTTTTTGTCTCCACTCATATATAGTTGTCTAGTCTAGTTTAGTATTTTCTCATCTCGTCTCCCCTCCTCTTGTATTGTCTTATTTTTGTCTTTTAATCTCTTCTCTACTCATTTTTGCTCTTCGTCTCATCTTATCTCACCTTTTCTCCTGTTAAATTTAATTGCCTAGTTTCTTTTCATATTGTCTCATCTTTTCTCATCTCATCATGTCTCGTCTCTTCTCTTCTCATTCTTCTCTTCTTTTCTCATTTTTTTCTCACATTGTCTCATTTAATCTCATCTAGTCTTGACTCGTCTCTTGTCATCTTGTAAAGTATTTTCTCCTCATCTTTTTATATTTGCTCTTCTTGTCTCATCTCATTTTAAATATTTTCTCATGTCTTCTCATATTGTTTTGTCTAGTCTCTCCTCTTATATTTTCTAATATTGTGCTGTCTCTTCACCTTTTGTCTCATCTCATCTCTTCTTATATTTTCTCTTCTTGTCTCGTTTCATCTCTTCTCATCTTGTCTCCTATCTTGTATTTTCTCTTCTGTCTGTTCTCTTCTCGTATTTAATCTTCTTGTCTCCTCTCCTCTTATGTTGTCTCTTTTTGTCTCTTTTCATCTTCTTTCCTGTTAATTTTTTTAGTCTCTTCTCATCTTGTCTAGTCTCTTGTCCTCTTGTGCAGTACTTTCTCTTCTCATCTTTTTTATATTTAGACTTCTTTTCTCGTCTTGTCTCGTTTACATCTCATTTTGTCTAGTCTCTTGTTTGTCATCTCTACTCATCTTTTCTCATCTAGTCTCTTTTTGTCTCCTCTCCTTATATCATCTTATATTTTCTTGAGTTGTCTAGTCTTTAGTATTTTCTCATCTTGTCTTACCTCCTCTTCTCTCCTGTTAAATTTAATTGTCTAGTTTCTTTACATATTGTCTCATCTTTTCTCATCATGTCTCTTCTTTTCTTGTTTTTTCTCATCTCATCTCCTAATTTTCTCATGTCTTCTCATAATGTTTGTCTCTAAACCTTTTGTCTCATCTAATCTCTTTTATATTTTCTTTTCTTGTCTCGTCTCATCTCTTCTCATCTTGTCTCATATCTTGTATTTTCTCTTCTAGTCTTATTTTGTCTATTCTCTTCTCGTATTTGATCTTCTTGTCTCCTCTCCTCTTATGTTTTTGTTTTGTCTAGTATAGTCTCTTCTCATCTTGTCTCCTCTTCTCTTATATTGTCTTTTTATCTCTTTTCATCTTCTCTCCTGTTAATTTTTGTTGTTGTTGTTTAGTCTCTTCTCATCTTGTCTTGTCTCTTGTCCTCTTGTACAGTATTTTCTCTTCTCATCTTTTTTCATATTTGCCCTTCTTGTCTCATCTTGTCTCATTTACATCTCATTTCTTCTCATTTTGTCTAGTCTCTTGTTTGTCGTCTCTACTCATCTTGTCTCATCTAGTCTCTTTTTGTCTCCTCTCCTCGTATATCATCTTATATTTCCTTGAGTTGTCTAGTCTAGTTTAGTATTTTCTCATCTCGTCTCCCCTCCTCTTGTATTGTCTTATTTTTGTCTTTTCATCTCTTCTCTACTCATTTTTGCTCTTCTTGTCTCATCTTATCTCATCTTCTCTCCTGTTAAATTTAATTGTCTAGTTTCTTTTCATATTGTCTCATTTTTTCTCATCTCATCATGTCTCTTCTCTTCTCGTTTTTTCTCACATTGTCTCGATCAGTCTCATCTAGTCTTGGCTCATCCCTTGTCATCTTGTACAGTATCTTTTTTAATATTTACATTTCTTGTCTCATCTTGTCTCCTCTCCTCTTTTCTCATTTTGTCTCGTTTACATCTCATTTCTTCTTTTGTCTAGTCTCTTCTTTTTTGTCTCTACTCATCTTGTCTCTTTTTGTCTCCTTGTCGTTTCTTTTCATATTGTCTCATCTTTTCTCATCTCATCATGTCTCTTCTCGCTTTTTTCTCACATTGTCTCATTCAATCTCATCTAGTTTTGAACCATCTCTTGTCTTCTTGTATAGTATTTTCTCTTCTCGTCTTTTTTATATTTGCTCTTCTTGTTTCATCTCATTTTAATTATTTTCTCATGTCTTCTCGTCTCTTCTCATCTCTGAATGCAGTGTGATTGGCAGGGTGTTGCAGACTTCACTGTGGTCACTGGCCTTCATTCACTCAACATTTTCACTGGCCTCTTTAGTCACAGCAGAGATCCGTGAGGACAAGTCAAATCATCATGGATTCACAGACACTGAACCAAGCTTTCGTTGATTTCTTTGATTTTTCACTGAACCAAGTTTTCCTCTGTGATCTCCTGTTATTATTAAACTGTAAAAAATGTACAATGATCAAGTGCTATGAGACATAAAGGTTTCCTTCGACTCCTCTGTTCAGCATTAAAAAAGGTTTCTGGTCATTTTAAGCAGTTCAGTAGTTGGTGAAGGCCATGAGCTCTGTTCTGTTTCCGGCACGCACGCGCACACACACACACACACACACACACACACACACACACACACACACACACACACACACACACACACAGGCCGATACAGCAGTAATGAGACTGATAATTAGGGATGTTTTTTATTCAATGGCCAGTTAATTGGTTGCCACCAGTGTCTCAGAAAAGGTTAAACTTAAAGTTGCATGTCACCAATTACAATCTCAGCTGGATCAGTTCATCTGAAAACATCCATGGCAAAAAGTCAAAGCTTCTAGGACAAATGACAGCGGTAGACGTGAACGCTTTTCAGATTTATGCGTAATATTCCTCACTCTCTCGCTATTTCCCTTTTTCTGTCTCCATTTCCTTTCTTTTGCCTTTTCCCTTTTTTCCATGCATAATCCTCTCTTTGGAAAAGTGGAATCGATGTGTGCATAATCAAACATATTGACAGCACTCATATTCTCGCTTCAGTGTGGCAGAGAGAAAGAGAACAAGAGAAAAAATTAGATTGAAAGAGAGAGAGAGAGAGAGAGAGGATCAGAGAAGAGACAGCGAAGGGATGAATGCATTACCATGTGCTCAGTCTGTCTGACACATAACAAAGCC